>JAODKK010000114.1:29498278-29510083 GCA_026774405.1 Petrocephalus microphthalmus | reverse complement strand
CCCCATGATACCTCTGTCTCCTCTTCAGGCCCCTGCCCCATGATACCGCTGTCTCCTCTTCAGGCCCCTGCCCCATGATACCCCTGTCTCCTCTTCAGGCCCCTGCCCCATGATACTCCTGTCCCTTGTTCAAGCTAGGGCTGGGCGATATGACAAAATATTTCATCACAATATTTTTTTTAATGTCAGTTGATTATCAGTAATTATTTTATGATATAATTAAAATATTTTTGTTTTACTTCAAAGCTCAAATTTTCTTAAAATTCCCCATAATTCCCCATAAACAGATTCCGAGCATGAAACAAAAAATTATCCTAGGTCTTAACACCAGAAAACGCAGACAGTACAGATGTTGCTGGATTTATTTCTCTGACTGCCTTGCTGGTTGTTCTGGGGAAGGGTTTGACATTGTACCGGAGAGTTTCCACATACCCCATATTTTATAGAATCAATCGTTTTGAAAAAAAAATGCTGTGTCCCGTTTTGAAACACAGATTGTCCTGTATTTTGCAATCCCTAGGTAATGGCGTCCTGTATTTCTTCAGATTAAAAGTGGAAACCTTAATTGCTGGTGCCTGTGACTGTGAGTGCTTGCATTTTGTATGCTCTATTGAATGGCAATGCTTTAGGTGGTGAAATAGGTTTGCAGTATTTCAGTACAGTTTATAGCACACAGTACCAGTTTGTCACATGTCAGACATTAAATTGCAAATGTACATCCACACCACTGAAATCTTATTAATCAACAATATTTCTTTTTTAAAAGGTGTTGAGGCTGTTGAGCTGTTGCTTTCTTCCTCTGTTTTGGTGTTGTCTTTCATGACAACACCAAAACAGCCATATGTGGTGTGCTTCGCTAACTCTGCCAACCTTGCTCTGCATTTGTTGGCCATAGGTTGTCCATTCTTAAAAGACTAACATATGATAGGTTGGAATTGCTTTAATTTCTCTTATGTGATTGGCCCAATATGAAACAATGCTACTTATTGGTAGTTTATCAAAGTTTCTTATTTTCTTATTGTTTAAATTTTCTTTGTTTGCTCCATGATACCCCTGTTCTGGCCTCTACTCCATGACAGCCTTGTCTCCTGTTTATGGTCCTGTCTGCATCATATGTGGTTCTTTGGGGCTTTCGTCTGAGTTCTCAGGTTTCCCCCACAGTACAAAAAAATGTGAGTGGTTTGTGTGCCCAATGATAAGTTGGCACACCATCTTGGGTTCTCTCCTGTTTTGTACCCATAGACTTAGGACCTCTGCACACCTTAACCCCTATCCCATGTTTGGGGTCAATCTGACCCCAGAGCATCATTAAACGGTAGGCAAATTTCACATGGGGAAATTATCATGGGAAAAGGGTTAAATTAACTGTTTCCAGCATTTTGATTTCAACAGATGAAGGTACTGGTAGAACAATTAAATACGTTTAACCACTGACTTTTTCAGATGCCTACAGACCATATGAATATGAGGGGTCATTAAATATGCAGATATATAGTTAATTTTTGGACATTCAACTGTGCAAACCTCAGTATTCCGTGGCCTGCTTGAATATTGGCCAAATCTGCAGACCAGGGTTGGGAACTCCCATCTTAAATCATTTAAATTGAAATGACTGAATACATATACAGTATATGTCTGTATGGAGAAGGCTGATGAACGGTGCTTTGAGGTAGTCACAGTGTCTCTTGCACCTTCTTTGTGATCATTAGCTTGGCCATTTCCACTCCGCAGGCCCAACATGTGGTGGCTGACAAAGTTTAGAATGAGACTTATTCTAATGGAGGTGATAGTGTTAAGCTTCTTTTTGAAGGGCAGGGTTTCACCAAGCCTCCAGATTGGACTTGTGAGGGAAGGGGAAATAAGCAGTTCTGAGCAATAGGCAATTCGTCATCCTCATCATCCCACACCTCACCTCTGACGTCAGTGCTCTTTCCGCCTCAGCTGTCTCTGTTGGGTGCATTTTTCTCTTCCTTATTAGGAATGATCTTTTTCATATAATTATATTGAACTGTAACCATGTTTGTACACGGACCCATCATTAAACTGATGGCGTTTTGAAGCCCATACGAAGCCTTGTGCCACATGTGCTCTATACTCCACTTAACCTTTGTATTTGTAGGAAAACATGGTGGGGTGGGAGATGTTGGCATTACTCTAGTAGGCTTACATTGGGGGTGAAAGTATGCACTCATTGGTATAGCTGGCTTGGCACGATTCTCCACTAATATGATCTCTGTGATCTCTTACACAGCACAAACACTGTGTGTGTGTGTGTGTGCGCGCGCTCGCGCATGCGCATGCATCATGTATATATTGATACAAGCCTATTGTTTTGATGTTGTGGGGGCTACCTTTTCATTCCCCACAAGATGATACTTAATTTTATAAAAATCTGTGAATGTAATCAAAAAACAAAAAATGCCTCACGTGTTGTATTTTGTTTGGTTACTTATGGTTAAGGTCAACAAGTTGTTTCATTTAGCTGATTTATGATGCCCCAGAAAACTTTGCCAGGCTTTTTAAAGTCCCGATCTTCCCCTGAGTGTGTAGACTAAAGGTTAGCTTCTTTACTGCAAGATGTTTGTACATGTGCATAAATGTCAACAGCTTGCCTGCCCACACCACACTGTGACCCTCAGCCCTGCCAGGACCCACCTGCAGGAAATGCTCACCGCCAAATCGGTGCTCTCACTACATTCACAGGCAGCTTGGTACCTTGTGAGATATATGTTGGGAAGGCCCTGGTGGAGATACAGCTGGTAAAGAGGACACTCTTTTTTCTCCCCAGAAATGAGATCCACTGATATGTATGCCGGTCCTGTGACCAATGTCATTCTTGGTGGTATTGGTTCTCCGGATATGTTACTATGGCAATGCCTGAAGCACTGCTAGTGGGGGGGTGATAAAAATAAACAGATTTCATAATAGAAACAGACGGGAGGAACTGCAGCCATCTTCCACTAGCATTTTGGCAGTCAGATTGCATCCTGTCATCGGCCTCTGACTTGCGGCAAATAGTCAGAGTGTTCGACCAACACGTCATAATGACACTCGTCTCTGCCTGTTTATTCACAAGTGGGTCATGATAAAGCATTTCAGTAGCCGCATGCTTTGCAACCATCCTGTTGGGCTGTTTATGTAATATTTAAATAAAAATAAGCACAGCAAGTCGGTCAGCTGGTATCACTCAGTACTAATGTCAGAAGGCTTACTCAGCCCTGGTTATACGTTGGCTTTGCTTTATCACAGCAGGCCCAGGAAAGTGCAGTTTTACACCCACATTCAGATTGCAGCTAGCTTGCCTGGAGCTGTTTAAGGTCAGGACCCTGTTCAGAAGAGAACAGAGAGCAGCTACCCTTTCCAAAAGTCGAAGTGGCTTTCCTGCCAGCTGGCCAGTCCCTAAAATACTGAGCCTTTTGTTTGTGGACTACATCACTTTCACATTGTGCCTGTCTTCCCTGCATTAATCCTTTACTCAAATTTTTTCATGCTTGTTCTTCTGCCCCCTTCAGCTATACCTTGTTCCTCCAGGCCCAAAATGGTAGGATGCAGCAGAATCCAGGATGCACTTCTGCTGCCATGCACATTTGCTGCATTGGCCAGTCATATGGCAGTGAAACAAGCAGCCTATTCGTTAAATGGCTGCCATTCTGACTCTGTTTATGTCCCTCCTTCCTGCAGAGACCTGCCTCAGTATGGCCATAAGCAGTGGCAGTCCTATTTTGGCCGCACCTTTGATGTCTACACCAAGCTATGGAAATTTCAACAGCAACACAGGTAAATCACTACCCCCACCCCACACCCTCGTGCATTCCCACTATCTGTCACCTACCCCCTTGACCCATCCCCCGAAGCCTAAAAATGGTCTAATAATTACTGCTATATATTGATTATGATGACAGTCTGATAGTGAGTAAGCCAAAAGCATCAGGACCTACATATTAGACACCTGGCACTTCATTTTAAATATTCCTCACATTTTATTTATTGCATTTTCCATTACCCATCAGTCTCTGTGTCTCCTGTGACAACAGATCATCAGATTCTGTTTTGTTTACTGACCTTAATTCAAAATATATCAAACATTTTTAAGCAGAGATATTGGTTCATGTTAAACATTCATCTGCAGTGTTGTTATAGTGATCCAAGTCTGCCAAAGGGTCCCCAGTCCATTACACAGCCATACTCCCCCCATGCCAAAATATTATTGTTTTTTGTGAACAGGCAGGTGCTGGACAACAGGTACGGCTTGAAGAGGTGGCAGATCGGGGAGGTGGCTTCCAAGATTGGACAGCTGTACTACCACTATTAGTAAGGCCCGCTCCTGATATGGCCTTTGGTGTTTGTTTGTTTGTTTGATAGGGCTAGATAGAGTCAGGCTTCCTAAGCGTTTGCAAGGGAGCCCTCCAGAAATGCACTCAGTGCTGTTGTTTCTTGTGAACCAAATAACAATATGAATGCAAGAATGGAAGCTTTGAAACCTGCAGTGTGATGATTTGGGGTGTGTTGTCAAACTGCTAAGTTTAGCCCTGGCACTCCTAGGCAGGCTCAAGAAAACCCTGATAGAACAATTCTGTACCTCTTGTACTGAAAATCTGTTTTAAGGGGATCAGTGGCTGTACTTCACATGTCCATAACGTGATCACACATTTCCCTGAATCACTTTGGTCTCGCCTGCTCGCTGTTGCAGCCTCCGTACCTCTGAGACGAGTTACCTGAATGAGGCGTTCTCTTTTTACTCCGCCATCCGCCAGAGGTCCTACTATTACCAGGTCAATAAGGAAGACAGGTACGGCCTCTGACCACTTACATTTCTGAAGCTGGAATGTGGAGAGCTTATAGCAGTGTTTCTCAATCCTGCTCCTGGAGCCCCACCTCCCAGACAGTTTTCACTCCAGCCAAACCTTAATTAGCATCCAGTGTTTCTTAATGGCCTAATACTGAACACGGCAGGTTGTAAGCCATGTGGGTTTGACCGAAAACTTTCTGGCAGGTGGGGCTCCAGGAGTGAGATTGAGAAACACTAGCTTACAGTGATTCTGACATTAGAATATTTTCTCCAGTGATTCATTAGGTCAGAGACAATTACTAGCATATACAGGGAAGCATGTAGGTTGCATGCCAGTTCATTACAGGGCATTCATGCAGCAGTAAGAGCGTGAAGTCATCACTGTACTTGGATTGTGGCCTGAGTTGTGGGAGGATATCGGGGTAGCCAGAGGAAGCCAAGAGGAGCAGAAACAGGCTAAATTAGCACATGCTTAGCCTGGAAGTTCATTATCTGCAGGCCAAAAAGTCTAAATACTGTAGTACAATCTCGTACTGTAGCACAGTTGTTTTTCAGATTTAGGAAAAGAGGTTTGTAGGTTGTGGCTTCCTTAAAATAGGTGTTTGTAATGTGTGAATATCTCCTGCTCTGCCCCTTCTGTGTTGCACTGAACACCACTCAGCTACAGCAGATGTGCAGGGGTTTCTTGTTGAGGAGCAATGTTGGGATTTCTGGCTGTGCAGCGCTTCACCCTTCACTTCCTTATGTTCATTCAGTCATGCTCCTCTCGTAGGCCTGAGCTGGTGGTGAAGAAGCTGAGGTACTACGCTCGCTACATCGTCGTTTGCTTGCTGCTTAACAAGATGGACCTGGTCAAAGTGCTGGTCAAGGTCAGGAGGGGCAGCATCCAATGAGATTCCTTCTCATTGTGGGTTCAAAGGGCAGTATATGCTGGAGACCTAAACCGTGATCCTCTGGGTCCTGGATGCGGTACGGTCACACTAGTGTGAAAAACTATTCAGTGTCAGAGTCGAGAGACAAAGGGTGTGACTAGATAATGCAGTATACCACAGTTGTTGTTAAGCAAATGAATAGTGTTGCTTTTGAGAATATATATGGCAAGATGCATGAAAGGCATGCTAGCTAGCGATGCGTTATAAACTGGGATTGACATAAATGGTACGCAAGTACACATTAGCGGTATAAAGGGTTAAATGTGCCGTTAAATATGCAACAGCATATTCTCTGCACTTCTGTGAAACTGAGGGTTCAACCTCACCCATGCCACCCTGGATTGGTTTAGCAATCCAGATATGCAGGTCAAAGTTCTTTTAAATGAACTCTGAGAGAAAACACCCTATGAATTTGTTACACTAATCAGAAGTGGATTTTCTGTTTGTCGTGTCAAGTGACTAGAATGAAACTGATTGAGAGGCAAATATTTTTCATGCTGTGACCACACCTTTACTCTGAACGTATCTGTCTGTAGTGTCTGAAACGGAGTCATGATATGGAGCTGTGAAAACATTTGGGTGAAGGCCTCTACCCCGCAGCCTGTGTCTGACCATCTGTGTCGTTTTCATATATTAATGTATATGAAAACAGGAGCTGTCAGAGGAGATTGAGGACTATACCCAGCGCTTCAATACAGAGGATCAACTGGAGTGGAACCTGGTGCTGCAAGAGGTGGCAGCCTTTGTGGAGGTGAGAGACATGTATTGCCTAGCCGTTAGTGCTGTCTGAAGCACACAGTGAAACCCTAAGGCTAAGTGTTTTCTCATGTGCACCCAGGCAGACCCTGTGATGGTGCTGAACGATGACAACGCGGTGGTGATCATGTCCAGCCGGCTGCAGGAAGGCATCGTGCCCCAGCTAGAGCAGGGGATGGTGGTGGGTCAGCTCACCCTGGCTGACGCACTCATCATCGGTAATTGCAACAACCAGGTATCTGTACCCACAGATCACACTCTGACTATATTGCCTTGTCCTCCCTCTAATGATGTTTGGCTTTGTTAAGACTTCTGTTTGTCTGTCTGTCTGTCTCTCTCTCTCGCTCTCTCTCTAACAGGTGAAGTTTAGTGAGCTGACCATTGACATGTTCCGAATGCTGCAGGCATTGGAACGGGAGCCTGTCAACCTGGCTGCGCAGATGACCAAGCCAGGGACGCTGGTGAGGGAGATTGCATGAGCATATACGCACATTTGTATTCATATCTTTGCGTGGACAGTCAATTCATTTCTATGCAAAAAACACTAATATCTATATCTAATAACAGCCTTATCCCCTACCCAGTCCTAAACTAACCATAAGCAGTGGTGGACAGGTTTCCACTAATCCACTAACTGCTAATTAGCAAAGCTAACTTTTTCGTTAGGAGATTAGTGTTTCCACTAACTTTGAAAACCATTAGCGAACCAATTCGCTTCTTCTATATATAGTTAGTTAGTTCCACTAACTGTAAATCCACTTACATTTTTTCTCGGGTAAAGTAAATAAAGTTTAATGGTCAAAAACATTTGTGAATCCTAAAATCATAGATATTTGCTCCAGTCTGTAGTAAGCATGTCTGCAAAAGTCTATCTGGCACACTGTGAAGACAAGACATGATTGGTCTATAACTTGTCAAATTTAAGGTAGTCTGGAGTAAATATAAGTGAATGAAGGTCAAATCCATTTAAACAGGGTTTTTGTGAACTACGTGGAGAAGTGGGGCCTGTATCACGAAGCTGGATTTCTGACTATCTTCGTTCACTTACATCTAATCCAGACTATCTGGCTAAGCAAGATGTTCTGCTTTATTTTTTGAGTACTGATTTACTGCCTTTTAGACCAAAAAAGAGCTGAGACCTTGAGTGCCAAAAAAAAATACATTTGAAAAATTCAACAGCAATGTCTCATCAGAAATCATGACTTGGTTACTGAAGATAATCCACAGACTAGTGAGCAGTTTATTGTAGGAACTATTTACTTCTACCTGAACTCTACCAGTCATATCACTGACAGAAGATAGTGCTGGGGTACTTTTGCTTGGATCTTCTGTGCAGTCTAAAACATGTGAAATGCCCCTTTAAGTTTAATCTAATGCAGTTTGTATAGCTACCATGTTTGCTTGACATGTCACCGTTTCTTTAACAGTCTGTTTCATGTGCTGCCTGCTTGCTACTCTATTTGTATGCTATGTTTCCCAGCAGGAGCCGAGTGAGAAACCAGCCAAGAGGGAGAACCCCCACAAGTACCTGCTGTACAAGCCCACCTTTAGCCAGCTGTACACCTTCCTGTCCGCCTCCTTCAAGGTGCCCAGCCACACTCCACTTCCTCTCCCGCGTTCACATGCATTTCCACTTATTCCTGCTTAACTGCCTTTCAGTATAAGCCTTTATTTGCATACCGAGTCAGGACAGTGGTGGCTGGCAGCCCCATGCTGATGCACCCACATCAGTCACTTTAGGGGAGCAGGTTAAACATGCTCTCAGAGCTGGTCATGTCCAACTATGCAGCTTTACACCCAGTGGCCATGTGGAGTGTTGGGCTTGATTACCCTGGGGCTACATAGCTGCCTTATTGCCCAGTACACTGTCTCAGATGGCACAGCACTGTGATGTGGCTACCCCATTTTCCCTCCACTACCCCTTGCCTTAGATGGCACAGTGCTATTATGTGGCTGCCCCATTTCCCCTCATGTTACCCCTGCCTCAGATAGCATAGCGCTATCATGTGGCTACCCCATTTTTCCTCCCCTGCACCCTGCCTCAGATGGCACAACACTATCACGTGGCTGCCACTTTTTCCTTCCCCTACACCCTGCCTCAGATGGCACAGCGCTATCATGTGGCTGCCCCTTTTCCCTCCCCTACGCCCTGCCTCAGATGGCACAGTGTTATCATGTGGCTGCCACTTTTTCCCTCCTATACCCCCTGCCTCAGATGGCACAGTGTTATCATGTGGCTGCCACTTTTCCCCTCCTTTACCCCTTGCCTCAGATGGCACAGTGTTATCATGTGGCTGGCACTTTTCCTTCCCGTAGGCCCTGCCTCAGTTGGCACAGCACTATCATGTGGCTGCCCCTTTTCCCTCCCCTACGCCCTGCCTCAGATGGCACAGTGTTATCATGTGGCTGCCACTTTTCCCCTCCTATACTCCTTGCCTCAGATGGCACAGTGTTATCATGTGGCTGCCACTTTTCCCTTCCTATACCCCTTGCCTCAGATGGCATAGTGTTATCATGTGGCTGCCACTTTTCCTTCCCGTAGGCCCTGTCTTAGATGGCACAGTGTTATCATGTGGCTGCCCCTTTTCCATCCTCTAGGCCATGCCTCATATGGCACAGCGATATCGTGTGGCTGCCCCTTATTCCTTCCCCTACACCTTGCCTCAGATGGCACAGCAATATTGTGTGGCTGCCCCTTTTGCCTCCCCTATGCCCTGCCTCAGATGGCACAGCGATATCGTGTGGCTGCCCCTTTTGCCTCCCCTATGCCCTGCCTCAGATGGCACAGCGATATCATGTGGCTGCCCCTTTTGCCTCCCCTACACCCTGCCTCAGATGGCACAGTAATATTGTGTGGCTGCCCCTTTTGCCTCCCCTATGCCCTGCCTCAGATGGCATAGCGCTTTTGTGTGGCTTTTTCCCTCACTTACCCCTTGTCTCAGATGGTGTAGAGTTACCGTGTGGCCACCCCATTTTCCCTCATCTACCCAGTGCCTCAGATGGCACAGCACTATCGTGTGACTGCCCCTTTTTCACTGCCAAGCGAGATCGTAGCACATTCGCCAAGTGCGAGGATTCCTGTGAGTGACAGCATTCTGCACATACGCAGCATCTCAGAAATTGAGGAGAGCCCTCAATCTCAAGTGCAAATATTAACCAGAACAAACATAAGAACTAGTTAAATAGGTCACTTCATGAAACTTCTTTGGTCATTCATCAAAAAGTGGTCATACCCACTTTCAGACAGCGACAATATACTGCTGCATGTATTGTATCAGCCTGGTCCTTGTATTCTCTTGTGATGCCTGTGAAACAGGGTGGCTCCCTGGGCAGCACTGTTGTCTCCCACCTCCAGGGTTGGGGGATAATCCCACCATAGCTCTGGATGCGTGCAGTTTGCTCATCCTCCATGTGCCATGCCGGTTTCCTCCCTCAGCACAAAGACAGTGTGAATTGGGGTTTTTAAATTGCTCATGGTGTATGATTGTGTGTTCGCTAGAGCAGTCATGATCCCTCGATTAAACTTGATTATTTTAAAAGCATCGATTGTTTTATCCAAGTTTTATCCATCTCAGTTACTTGGCCAACATGGCTATTGGAGATCTAAATAAATGGCATCAGTTGTTTGGAAGCACTTCATATTAAAACTGAATGAAAATGCAGTCATCTGTATCACCACAGCACAAATGCAATGCAAGTACATTTTAAAGACATTTGGTTTGATGGACTTACCCAATGTGATGTTAGTCATAGATATCTGCCATTGAGCATCTCAGAGTAGCATAGCCTGTGTTTGTCATCAGTTTGACCAAAATTGTTTTTTATGTACATTGTACAGTTCCTCTATGTCAAAATAATCACCTAAAAAATGAGGGTTAGTCCTGTCACTTAGCCACATAATAAGGTACATAATAACCATGTATTTTTTTCTGAACGTACTGTGTGTTTTGAGACGGGCTCAACAATATTGGAAAAAGTTCACATTGCAATTTTTGAAGTTTCTTCAGTATTTAGAGGTTGAAAATGAATTATATTCCCCAACAGAACTTATCTACCAGCAAAGCCTGACAAATAAATTGGTGGTGTTACCGTGAGCTGTGCTAACAGACTCAAAGCAGTGCCAACAATCATTTGCATTTGCTCAACATCATTTCTGTGTGAGAGGAAATATTGTGGTGAAGGGGACTGTCTTTTCCATTTACTTGTTCTTCTCCTCTTTTGTCCTCTTCATTCATTTTTAATTTCTCCCAAATGCGCCACAAAGCCTATGATTGAGAATTATGATGATCTTCTTACAGAGCACATACAGAGCTTATGCAAAGCGGTGGTAAACTTGGACTGTTATTTTTTTTAATGTATGGCATGTGACACTTTGACAGGAGCTGCCAGCAAACAGCGTGCTGCTGGTCTACCTCTCAGCCACTGGCGTCTTCCCCACGGCCCGCTCTGATTATGAAGGTACCTACCACGGTAGGGTAACTTTATTTCATACAGCCATTTTAAAGGGGCATCTGGGTGGATGGCACAGTATGTTTGTTTGGTTTGTAAACTAAATTAAATATTTATTTGGTGAATAAATATTTCGGCATAATTTTTAGACTTCAAACAGGATTAAAATATCCACTTTTCACTTCTACATCCTCCCCCATGGATACTCTTAGGAGTCCGGAGCAGCCAGAGAGAGCATGTCTGTTACTCTCTGAATCACTGTCAGTCTTCTGACAAGATGAATTTGCCTAAATCTGCCCCTCTGTGTGTCAGGAATAAAAAATTAGTCTGTCCTCTTTCTCCAAGTTCTCCTGGCCTGGTTCATAAGATCCAGCTACTGTCTATTCAGTCAAAGCATTTAGTGCCAGGTTTTTGGTTCCAGGCAGCCTGATGTGGTAGAAATGCCATGGACACCCCTAATCGATCATTCTGCCTTGCTTACAGTGGACTAACAACCAGTGTGCCATTGATCTCTTAGTGTTTAAAAGGTGCATCAATTTTCCTTTTATGAATGAACTGGGGCTCCAAACGGTAGCTGTCTGCTGTTTAAAACACACTGACTTTGTGTTTTGTGATTTAGGGATCCTTTATTAAAATAAAATGGCCCTCACAGAGATAACTCTGTGTGTGTGTGGGGGGGAGGGGTTACATAGATTTCATTTTAGCTCCAAAATGTCAAAAGTTTGGTGAAACCTGAAATTTCCCTGCTTTTGGGAATATGTTTTCAGGTCTCCGTTTGCATAACCTCAGTTTTTTCTTGTATTTGGGTTGGTTACTTATGGTTAAGGTTAGGACTGGGTTGGGGTTAAGGGTGTTTTGATTTGGGATTAGGATTTTTCC
>JAODKK010000114.1:29483809-29498178 GCA_026774405.1 Petrocephalus microphthalmus | reverse complement strand
TTGGGTTGGTTACTTATGGTTAAGGTTAGGACTGGGTTGGGGTTAAGGGTGTTTTGATTTGGGATTAGGATTTTTCCAGTAGAAATGAATGGAGGGTCCCCATTTAGATGGGTTTGCATGTGTGTGAGAGGGAGGGAGAGAGAGAGAGAGTAGTTAAACATCTACATAAGTAGCAGACAAGTAACAGCTGTGCTTCTGCTGATGGCAGGGCCCTATGATTTTGGGGGTGTCCTGACCAACACGAACAGGGACGTGGTGAACGGAGAGGCCGTGCAAAAGAGGAACCAGGCGCTGAAGGAGATGCACTGGTGAGGGCCATGGAGCAGAACTGCAGGGTGCCTGCCAGCCACACAGCATTAGCCTGCCAAACCCCACAGGCACTGTCATATAAACCATTGGGAGTCATTGCAGAGCCCAGGTCACCTG
Organism: Petrocephalus microphthalmus; assembly: GCA_026774405.1. NCBI lineage: Eukaryota > Metazoa > Chordata > Actinopteri > Osteoglossiformes > Mormyridae > Petrocephalus > Petrocephalus microphthalmus. The sequence goes on along the minus strand of JAODKK010000114.1, from coordinate 29,497,752 downwards.
TCCCTTGAGAGCACTTGTTTTTGTGTGTATTTTGTATGTGACAAATAAATGAAATATTTTTGGAAATGAAAGGGCAGATGTGTTAAAATGAGACAGCATGGCCTTCAAATGGCATGCATGCATGTGGACTGAGTGCTGTCCCCATGTCATTGTAGCCTGCACCCCGGAGACCTGTTCCCCTTCACCAGGAAGCCCCTCTTCATCATCGTCGACTCTTCCAACAGCACGGCCTACAAGGTCAGGAGATCTCTTATCTGCCCCCTGCTGACCAGTCTCAGCCTCTTGCTGCCTCCTACAGTAAGAGCGAGACAGGCAGACTTCCCTGAGAGGAGCCCAGAGGCATAGGATTTTAGACTAGTATAAAACTATAAAGTATACTTTTCAAATAATGCTAATCAGGTCTGGATTTAATTTGTTTTGCTAAAGAAGGCAGTTTCGAGGTAAGACCAAAGGGGCATATGAGAGTTTATTTGTAACTTGGCCCCCTCTGGTGGGCAGTTTAATAGAAACTCAGTGCAGGCAATGCTGCTGTTAGGAATTAAGTATTTAGTAATTAAGTATTAACTTTTGAGGTGTAGACAGTCGGGTGCAAAACCAGCCTGTATTTCTCTTTGCTTGTTGCCCTCACTATGGTTCTCCTTTTGGGTTTTTCCTCCCAGAATTTCTCAAACCTCTTTGGACAGCCGGTGGTGTGCCTGCTTTCTCCCACAGTGTACCCAAAGAGCATGCAAGGTTGGTCTTGTCCTAATGCAGGAATCCACTTAATACCAAATCAAGGTGCTGAATATTTTACAAATAATACATAGAAGTGTTTCTGAGAATTGTTCTTTGTTGGCCTCTAGACATGGGAGTCTGGAGTTTGATTGTTTTTCCTTTATGAATGTGTTTCCTCACTTGGGCTAACTGGCTGCAGTTAGGCTAACTGGCATCTCTGAAGTTCCCCTTACTGTGTGGCATTTGTTTGTGCACCATGCAGTGGACTGGCATCACATTCGTTGCCCTGTGTTGTTGGACATAATGCCCCCCACCACCCTGACCAGGATTTCTGTTAGAAGAAGGGTGGGCTATTTTAATAAATATTACTATTCTGTAGTAATTTACCCATATCTGAGGTATATTTGTTTTATATTGATTTTAATTATGCAGGTTTATTAATCAGTAGAGAGGCTATGATATTTTTTCTAAAGCTACAAGCATTTTCACAATTTTTCGAGCTAGAATTGTCTGTGATGATGATGGAAAATCCCCCCCCACAGATCAGTACCATCTATAATCAGCAGCTCACTTAATTCATTAATAACTTAGCCAAACTATAACTAGTCAACAACTAGTCAGCTTAGCCAACTAAACCAGTATAGACAGTGTGAGGACTACTATAGACATGCTGGATTTAACTATAGCGCAGACTATAAACATACTGGATTTAACTGGGCATCAACATGCACATGCAGTATTGTTCTTCACTGTCTGTTTATAAAGCGTAATACCCACCTAGTTTATCTGTAGCGTTACATCTAGGAAGAAAGATTTTATATGAATTATTTTTGTGTTGTCCCCAATGTAAGAAAAGATGTTTTTTTCAGGTGATGTTTCTTTGAGCGGAACTCTTGGTTTTCGGGGCTTTTCATTTAGCATTTGTGATCTCAGCCCAGCTTGGCATCCCTTGCGAATGTCAGTGTGGTGTTTCTCTGTACTGTCCGCTGCACGGTATTGCTTGTGAAGGTCCTCAGTTCAGCGTGCTGTCTCGGCTCCGCTCAGCATCACTCGTGAGTGCCATCAGTTCAGGGTTTCTCAATGGCATCTCAGTGCCGCGCTTTATCGGATCAGTGTGTTTCTCTGTGCCGTCTCAGCCCTGTGTAGTATTGCTCACAAGCATCATCGGTTTAGTGTGTTTTTCAGTGCCATCTCGACCCCACACATCATTCGCTTGTGAGTGTTATCAGTTTGGCATGTTTATCTGTGCCATTTTCTCAAGTGAACAGCAGAATATGATGGCCTGACTCCAGCTGCTCTGGGTCTGCGTCTCCTCCCCAGATCAGTCACAGCGCGGCAGCCTCTTCACACTCTTCCTGTACAGCCCACTGATGGCCTTCCTGTCCATATGCGGCCTCAGCAGCCTCCGCCAGAGCATGTGGGAGAAGGCCCAGGATCTGCTGCGCAAGGCATCCCGTGACATCGGGCAGGCGCTTGTGCGCTGCCGTTCCATAGGTACCCAGCCTGTGAAGGGCCTACAGGCCACCACGCTTCATTTGTTCACTCCAGGAGCCCCTGACGTCTCTTTCTGGCTCTCACGCTCCTCCTCTGTGCTCCTCCTACAGACCAGGCCTTCCTGCAGTTCTACGGGGACGAGTTCCTGCGGCTGCTCATCATCCGCTTTGTGTTCTGCTCGGCCACTCTCCGGCTGCACAAGCTTTTCCGGGTAGATGCATCCCGTGACAGTCTAACCATGCTATAAAAGGGGACATGAAACACAAGATGTAGTTAGCATAATTTAGTAGATGGATCCCCTGCTAGCACAACTGAAATGGTGTGATATCACAGCGGGTCCCCGCGCTCTCAGCTGATGGCCCGCATCTCCATCTGTCCCCAGCAGGAGTCACGCAGCTTTCCCGAGTCATACCCACAGCTGCCCAAGCAGGACACGGTGGAGAGCAGCCTGCTGCAGAAGCATGTGCTGGAGCTCGCAGCCATGCTGGACGTGCAGGACCTCTTCTACGACAGCACACTGGACACCTACTGACTGGCACTGTAGAAACACACACATGCTCACAGGCATGCTCACGCATGCATGCACACAAACTCACACACACACTCAGAAGCACATGCTCACAGACATGCAAACACAATGAGTGCTGCTTCGTACAAACCGACTCACAAGCATTGATTTGTTTTCACTGGTTTCACTTCTGTTACTTTTCCAGTGACTTTTCCACATCCTTCTGCTTGCTAACTGTGAAGAGGTCATGGCAGCTGTCACATTGCTTTGTTCCCCGTATTAAGAGCTATGCGCTGATAGAACAGAGTGATGCTGCAGGTTTCACGCACATCACATGGCCCACATCGTGCACACACACACACACACAAAAACACATTTCACACCCATTAGCAAACAGAGCAGCTCCCTGACTAACAGCAATGTGAACGGAGCCGAGGGCCGCTGGGACGACATCACTGCTGCAAGCAATTGCTGAAGTTTACCTCTGAAGTTGCTCGCAACCCCAGCTGGACTCCGTGTACAGCAGCATCACGGCATGCGTCGTTGGAATGAGGCTGCTTAAGATGCACATTCCCACCCGCTTTTTTCCAAACATAGTTCTATCCTTGTAGCTTTAGAAACATTCACTTTTTACAATGTAAATGAATCATGTCTGTTTTAAGATTCTGTTTTTTTATTGTTGGTGCTGTGGCTTCCCTGCATGCAGAGGTCGTGTTGCTGTCTCTGTTATCTTCCTGGGACTGCTGCAGGTTGCCGTTGTCGTGCCCTGATCCCCCGTCTGCTTTCCAAATGGGTCTTCCGAAAGTGACAGTGTCATGTGTCTGTGGAGCTCAGCCAGTTGAGCTCATTGGCCATGCGTGTGTCTCCGTAGGCAGGCCTGAGGACATGCATGATACAGTTTCACAGTGTATCAGTAGAGCTTTATGCACAAAGGTCTTCCATTGGTCAGATCATGCCCCTGAAACCTGCACATCAGTCTGTGACGTGCAGCCTTTTCAGTGTGCTATACTGTCCGTACTCCACATTTTTTTAGTGTTGCTACAAAGGTAAACACCATTTCACAGTTGCGTTGCCAAGGCCCCAGTATTGGCATGGTCCTTGTGGTAAACCGGCATCGGTCCCAGAAACCCAGGAGAAGGCAAGCGGAGAGGAGAGTGCACATAGATACTTCTCATCATGAAGCAGGAAAAAAGCAAGGGAGCTGGCATGGACCCCTCCAAAGCCAGTGCCACACAGAGGCAGGGGGAGCTAAACCCCAGGGTCTGCGCTAACGGCCACTCACATTTATAAATGCATACATATGTATATAAATGTATAGGTGGTAAACATGTGAGTGGTCCTGTTTTTAGTATGTATGGGATTTTGTCACAGAATCCATTAAAAGACACTTGTTTGGCTCCATGTCCCCTGGAGACATTGCTATTGGACCGTGATACTGTCTGTGCCCCACCCCCTTCTGTTTTGTCAGCTGAGTCTGGCCCCGCCTACATTCCAAGGACAAGAAGGGTGAGCTGATGGGGTGAGGCTTCCCACTGCCCTCCCCACCGTGTTAAGGTGGAGATCCTGGAGCACTTTGGGACTGAATCATTCCTCTGTCTCTTCCTGTGACTTTTTAATCCGTTTTATCTGACTGATGATGATAATAATCATAATAATACCTTGCACTTTACTGTATTGAAATATGAGCTCCTTTTGTTTCTTGTGCTGTTGGTATCAGGCATGTTAGTGACACCCCCCCCCTCCCTCCCAATTGTACCGTTTCTAATGCCCTTCTGCATGTGACTGTACCTTTCACCCTTGGGATGAGAATATCCACAACAGTTTTTGTAGTCTTAATGCACAGAAGCTGCCTGACTCCCTGTCTCCCCAGTGATGGGCTTACAAGCCCCCATCCAGAAAGTCGCATGATGCACCCCTCTCTGGATTTACAGAATTGGATCAAGTACTGAGGCATATTTGTCGTTTCAAAAATGATTCCCATTTGTTCTGTGGAATAAAAAACAAGTTGAACCGATAAATTAAATCCCAGTTGATTAATCACTGCCAGACTAAACAAGCATTCCCAAGAATGCAGCAGCTGGAGTAGGGCCAAGCAGCTTGACCTTAACCCCAGGTGGTCTGTGTCGTGGACACCATCATTCTGTGCTGTTTGCAGGTGTAGCTCAGCCGTGCCCCTGAGGGGCGCCCAGCTGGCTTTTGTCTGCAGGCCCTGTGTCCATTCGTACTCAAAATATTCACTTCTTAGTTGTTTGACCTGTGATTGGAGGCTTTGGGAGCTAATAGCACAGATTTAAAGGCCAGAGAAAGAAGCACAGGCATTTTTATTTGGAGAGCAACAAGGTACTTACTCTGCAAAAAAACAGCTCTCCTCCAGGAGACCCAACAAAGTGGTGATACTGTGGTGTAAGTGATTGCAAAATACGCATCATATAGCACTTTTCACGTGTGTAAAATGTGCTCATGGAAATAACGTAGCTACCTATCCATGATAGCATCTTGTAAAACGTGTAAAGCAAAAGCGCAGCACTCGAATGCTCCAGGCTGTGTTTTTTACACCGTCATTTGTAAGCGAATCTAAAGTGTTACTCGGTTCGTATGGATGATTTTCTCATGGTTCCTACTGTTGCACGAGGGACTGCTGTAAAGGTGACAGTGGTTAGCGAGTATGCTTTATAAGTTAAGGGTTGGTAGAATTACTAGTCTAACCAGCTTCATTTCATTATATTACTTAAGATGTTTTGTTCCATTTGTTGCCAAATTATATTATTGTTCATAAAAGAAAAAAAAAACGCAAGGATCCCAAAACATGGAGCTCTTTAAAAAGTTTTAACTGAATGCTATTTAAGAGTAATAAAAGTGGGACTATGTATTGTTTCCTTTGTACAGAGTTCTTGTCGTTTTTGTTTTCTGTTCAGCAAGGTAGAATCACTGAGTAATACTGTTACTATCACTCTAATAAAATACAGCCAGACCTGGGCAGAACACTGTCTCAAAGGTTGAAAGAAATTTTATAAGAGACTACTAAACATGCAAGGAAAATGTTAAAATGTCTGCTGTACTGCAGTTGTGATGACAAGGTGGTGGAATACTTAAGCGTAGGAGGACGTGTGATACAAGCAGTGAGAAACCCCATTTGTGCAGTAATGGGCCCCTTCCTCCCAGCTTTGTTTGGCCTCATGTACAGAAAAGGTTACAGTTGGCATATTCAGTTTGTCTACTGTATCAGCATTAGTGAAAATCATCTAACATCACAGCAGACAGCTGCCTTTTTCACAGCTTCCTTTGCTTTCAACTGGGTTTACTAACACTGCTGTTAGTAGTCCTAGAGTAACTGAGAGTATATAACATTGCATGCTAATTACACAGCTAATCTAAACAAGCCCCTACAGCTCCCATGCAGCCATACCTGGCCCATTATCGATACTCTCCTCAATTGAATGGCATTGTGGGTGCATCAGAACAGATGCTATTAAATCCTAACATTTCAGGCTATCCACTCTGCAGATCCTGCTACATAAAATTATAATACCCACACCAGCACTCATCCATCCATCCATCCATTTTCCTACCCGCTTATCCTGTCCAGGGTCGCGGGGCCAGCACTCATTATCAACAGTAATACATACAACAGGACTAGGGCTATTGCACAGAAAAGTGTGTAGAAACCAACTTTGAGCCAGTATTCAGTTCCATGTCAATGTTTCTAGCTCAGCACACATGACTGATGAAAAGCTGATATGGTCAGTGTCACATAAACCCATTGAAACGTCAGGAAAAGCAACAACAGGACAAGAGCAAAAGGTTTGTGGAAACACCAGGAGCAAAAAGATGTTACATGGTACAGTACCCCAGTCAAAAGCCTCAAACCCAACAGGAATCTTTTCTCCAAAAATTTCTTTACCCAGGAACTAAGAAGATCTCACTAGAGGAGTGGCAGATCGCTCACATCCAGTCTGCAAAGCTGGTTAAATACTATCCAGTAGATTCAGAGCTGGCATTGTGGCAAAAGGTGGCACTATCAAATACTAATTTATGCAAGCAGTATTTTCATAGCTTTTGTTTTCAATATCTACTGAAAATGACTAATTCTGGTATTTAAATTTCTGTGGTTTAAAAATAAAAATATGAACTTGACAAGGACGTGTCTATCATTTGCTGTGCCTGCACCATTTGTTATTTTGAACATGCTTGCAGGATACGAGTATGCAGGACACTGGAAATGACGCACCTCCATATCAGCTCTTTGAACTGGGTAAACTAGCATCCTTACAGAGCAACTTAGAAAATCTACATCTCTGTCTTCATGATCCATTTTTGGCAATAGCATAAAGTTGACCATTAAAGTCTGTCTGATAGCACTGGTCCCCAAGGCCTCCTTGCTCTTCCAGAAAGACCACTTGCTCTTCCAGAAGCTGCCTGTAGATGGTAGTGCTTTCATTGCAGTTGAGCCTCTACTGTGTTCTGCAGACAGACTGCAATGAATAGCCTCCACATATGTCACTGTCAGGTGTCCCAACCCCTAGGCCACATAAAGACAGGACAGGAAGAGAACATTAAATCTATTTCCCTGACATCTTATCTATAAAGAGTGCTCTGGGTATCAACTCAATAAAATGTCACACCATCAGACATTACCAAACTACCAGTAATATTGTACTTGTCTTAAAATCTTACTGCTTCTGGTGATTGCAACTCCCACCTCCCCAAGTGGAAATCAGGAGCTCTTTCTGTTTTGAATGATTGAAAATGTATCTGAAGATTTCATTAGTTTCATTTATAATATCTTCTTTAAACTTAGAGCTCATCTGTGGTGTTTTTGTCTGCAGGGATCAGCTGGCAGCTTGGTGAAACACAATGATTCAGGGAGTAATTCTGGATGAAAAATAAAAAGGTTCATAGAAATGGGAAAAATAACGTTCTGAAGACATGGCAAGAAAAAGATTTCCGTTATCAAATCATGTCACATAGCTGCTTCCTGCTCAGATTATCCGGGGATATTTTAATCAACAGATTTATTTAAATACATCAGATGATATCGTTAAAGGCAAATTGATGAGTGACATGGTGACCAATAGGTGGCACTGATGCCTCGCCTCCAGGGCTGTCGGTTTGAAGCCCACCACTACGCAGTTCATGTAGTTCTCTTGCATGGCTTTCTTGCAGCATTAGGCTAATCGTGTTCCTAGATTCCCTGCAGTGTGTGATCGTCTGTAAGTGTATGTACCTGGTGATGGACTGGCATCATGTTCACACTGTAACCCAGCAGGCTAGGACACTGTGCCTGTGAGGCATTTCTGAGCAAGGCCCTTAAGCCCCAATTACCCCAGGAACTGGTTGACTCTGCTGAATGAAACTGTTGCACTGAATACATTTGGAGGGCCTCTGTGCTCTCCAGAATAGGGACCAGCCGTCTGCTACGCTGACCAGGAGAAACTGGTCATATATACAAGCAAGACTAGATTCTGGTCACTCGTTAAGCATGTGTAGAAAGACGTACTTGGAAAAATGCAATTATTTAAGTGGTCAGAATGAACTGTCATTTTATGAATTTAAATCATTCTTCTTTGCTATTTTCTCATTGTTTTTTTCTGTTAGTTTGAGAGAATTTTCTGCATGCTCATCTCATTAGCAACAGTTCTGGAGAGAAGATTGCTGCTGCCCACACAACTGAGGGGAGGAAGGGGGTGAACCCAAAAGGTTCCTCTATGCTGGATACACTTGCGAGGCTCTGTCACGTAACAGGCAAGTGGTGTAATGTAGGAACAAGCAGTGAAGAAGCTTACCTCCAGGGTGAACCGACATGAATACCCGTTGCTAAACTGTCCTTATTTAATCATCACGTCATGGTTCACATAAAAGCATTTTTGGAAAATGGACACTTGCATTTGCTTTTCTTTCTCTATTGTCAGTTTATCAGCTTTTTTTTTTTTTTGTGATCATCCAACCTGATGACAAACTGCCTCAGCCAAACAATTTGACACCTCTGAAATTGTGCACAGATAACAGTAATGTGTGCTGAACTGTTTTGGTGTGGAGATAAAGTTTATTAATAAAACTGCAACCACAGTCACTTCTGTTTTGTTTGTTGTTTGATAAATTGTTTGATAAATTGTAAAAACTAGACTCAGACGGCCCAGGTTTTTTGCTCCAATAACATGAACTGCCTGGCAGGGAGCTAGGAGACACACACAAGTGAGATAACGGCCTGGCAGCTTCTTATGGAGACACCAGTTCTGACCTCAAGGATGACGGGCAGGTAATGAGGGTGGTGTACATTCACACACAATGACAGGTTCAAACTGATGACATTCTGTTTCCAGCCTGGAAGCAAGCTGACTCATCCTCTGGGAGCACCTCCATGGGAAAAGAACCAGCAGAACCAGGGAAACGGGCTCGGCCATCAGCAATAGACCCAACCCCTGCCTGAAGAACCTTCACCCTGGGTCTCATCAGCTCAGATGGGATTAACTCAGAACGCCTACAGATCCTGCAGGTAGGTAAGAGCCTGTCCCGTTTGCAAAGCCTTTAGCCGGTAAATCGCAGTCTTATAATTGCTTTTAATAGCACATAATTTCAGCCAACTTCAAACCACGTATCCAGTTCAGGGCCTACATTATGGCCAGCTTAGGAAGAGCTATTTGTGCAATGAAATCAGGGCAGCTTGAGAACCCCCCCCCCCGCCGAGCCACCAACCCCGCCAACCTCCCACCCCAGAGGTGTGACGCACTACTGCTATGTGCTGTTGTAACACCACACAGGGGAAATTCATACAGAGTTCTAAACACACTTTTATGCATAGCTTAGTGGGGTTTTTTTTTCTACATTTTTACTGAAGTCGTTCATGGAAGCCTCCCTCCTTCCCCACATCAAGGCATATGGTCCCCTATTTTACAAGTTCGTTAACCAGTGTGCGCCCTGCTGGTGAAGAGAAAGAATAGCATGGGTGTAAATAAGAGTAGATGAGCTTGTTTCAGACCAGGGAGTTTAATTTGGAATAGATGCATTGAGAGGCTGCATTCGAGTGCAATGGTCAGCTTCACTCAGGAATGGCACTGCAAAGCCTGGCCCATTCTTGAGCTTTTGTGACTTAGGATTCCCAGGTACCCTGTGACCCTGACCAGGCTGAGATGGAGGCTTAAGTGGTGGTAAATGTTGCTGCTGTCCACAATAGAATTACTTAAGCAAAAGAAGCGCACAGTCCTCCCGATTCGCTGACACCACACTCCCCGACATTACATCACCTCCGCTACACGCCTGTCTAGTCTGGCAGCCGCTCTGTTTATCTCGCTGGCGCCGCCCTCTGGCTGTGGGGACCATCTGTCCACCTCCATGCAGTGCTGGGAAGGTCAGGGGTCTGCTATTTGGCTGTGAAACACGGCAGGTACGTCTCTAGCACCACCGCCTCCGGCACGGCAGCGCCCCCATCAGGTGGGTCAGGCGCAGCCCGGCTCTGTCCACTGTCTTCTGCTCACATTGTATCTATGCTAACTTTCTAAGTGTCACAGCTCACTTAGTACCTCACAAAACAGAGGCCTTCCAGAAGTTGATAGCATTGTTTTTGGGTCACAGACACACCTTCCAGCAGTGTTCTAGTCACTGACCACACATCACTCAGCTCTGAGACTGCCAGAGGCTCCCAAAGGAGAGGCTAACTGCAGCCTCAGTGTGACGCATCCCTCCATCTCCTGGTGTCTATCCCAACCTGAATAAGTTTGGGGTGCACCCTGGCCAGGAAGCCAGTCCCTCTTAGGATCAGACAGCAGTCTGCATAACTGTATCTCTTTGTAGTGTCATGGGAAACCAGCACAGCACAGAGAGAATGTGCCAACTTCCTACACACAGAACAGAGATGTGATTCAAACCTACAAGAGCTGGACACAGCCTTTACTGAGCACAGTGTTTAGCACAGGCTGGAGTTATAGCAGAAATAGTGAATTATGTATTCCAAAAGCACTGAGCTAACCGTTTCACATGATCTCAACAATGGTGCTATGGCCCATGCAACTCCCATGAGCCCTTGAGTGATGGGTAAAAAGATTGCTTCTCTGATTGCCTTCATTTTAACCCTATGTCTCTGCAGTGGAGGCTGTTGGTTGTTAAGAGTTTTTGCCCATCAGGACTGCGGAACATGATGTAAAACACCTCCATCTGGCCTAAAGGAAATATAACTGGACCCAACCTGCCTGTCCCAACTTTGACTATTGAAATGTCAAAGAGTTTGATAAGGTGAGGCAAATTTTCTATGAGTGATATCTGTGTGAGGTAGTGACCTTTGACCTTGAATACCTGACTGCCTGTTATCGAACGCATGCAGAGACAGGAGATGCAAATATACAGTGAGGGTAACAACATCACAGACAGGACAGTTAAATTCAGCATCAGGAAGTGAGTTCCTTTATATAGTCATATATGAGAACACCGCTTTTTACGCAGTTAGATCTGTATCTGCTCTGATCACACCGGCTGTGCAGGGTGCAAAAACTTTAGTCCATGATTGTCAACCTGAAGGTCTCCATTTAGCACGACATATTTCAGTGGAACAGCTGTTCTTTCTCCAAAGTGTAATACGACCAGCTGAGGACTTGGGGGTGGTATGTGGCTTGACAGGCAAGGCCTTTGTGTTTGTGAGCAGAAAGTCACTGGCTCAAATACCGCACTTGGCAGAGTAGCCACATATCTGGTAGGCCTTTGACCCCCCTGAAAAATGCCTTGTGGATACCAGATAGATGAATGACCCTGTGCTCATGGTGTGTTCCAGTTGTAATCGTAACTCGTAAATCCCGAGTTCCCGGCCGGAAGTTGCAATCGGTACGCCCCCCGAGTCAGAATTACAAGTCGTGAACTCGGAGGAATCGACACAACCCCGACTTCAGAATACAAGATGGCCGAACCCTTTAGTCAACAGAAGTTGTTGTAGTTATATACTACTTATTAGCGCTCGCGTCTTTTGTGGCTCATTAAATCGGTTCTACACACCATATTGTCCAACCATTACCTGTGGACATGTTGCTAGGGTGTTTTTATGCAAAAAATACTGTGATATTGGGATTTCTCGCTTAGCCAGATAACCTGTCAGATTTAAGGTACTGTAGTCCCCGGCATCGCTAAATGGTTTTCCGACTTGTACTGGAATGCAGTGAACTTGTGCGTGACATAATTCCCAGTTCCGTGGTTTGACCTCCGAGGTAACTGGAACGCACCATCAGACTCCAAGCTTCACTCTCGCATGTGTGTCTGTCTGTCTCAAAGGAGAGCAACAGGGGTATGTGAAAACTAACACATTCCAGTTCTTATAATTTTTTCACCATAGCATAGGAAAGCCCCTGGGGGGGGTGCTTGCCTGTGTATCAACACGCTCATCACAAACAAGCCTGACTTGTTACAGTTGTGGGAGGGCTCATCTAACTAAAAAAGGGGGGGGGCTGATTTAAACCTGAGCACCTGCGAGGTATTGGGGGTACAACCTGACTCAACATCTCCATGTTCTGTCAAAGCTCAGCAAACTAACCTCAATGTCGAATGAGCTGCACTTCAACAGCGCGTCGTTAAAGCGCTAAGAAGTGGCCAAGTGCTGTAACGATGTATCAGGCCTGGCTGGATGGCTCTTTCCAGATAACGCGGATTTCCCTACAGGCGCCGATACAGCACCTCTGTCCTAATCTGCTCAACTTCCTGCCACTGAAGGGGCCCCACTTGGGCCACATCTCACCAGATAAGAGGCTCCGACTCTGACTGAGCTCGGGACTACAATCACATGGGGGGGGGGGGGGGGGCACCACTCAGTGTGGCCCAGCAGCATTCTGGGCCTGGTACTTGGAGACGGCCAGTGCTTCCTCTGCAGCTGCTACTAGATTATGTGAGGACCCAGAGCCCCAGAGAAGCACCCTTTCCAGGGTGCTCCAGTGTCACTACACTGGCCCTGAATACATTACTACAGGTTTGGAACCCCCATGCCCCCAGCCACCAATGACACGTCAGTAGACTATATCTGTATCTATATCGAGCAATGTCCCTCGGGTGGAGAAGGGCCAGCAGGCAGCACAGTTAGGAAGCCAGACCGATGGGGCTCTCAAGACAGCAGCCTCCCTTCCCACCCCACAATGCACTAGTGCAAGGAGTTCAGAAAGAAGGGCACGTTTCACCACAGAAGTGAATAATCAGTAAGCTTTATTGGAGCTAACACCTTACTGGGTGGGGCGGGTAGCTCAGGGCCTGGGCCGGCTCTGGGAGTACTGGTCATTCATTCTGGCCCTGACCCCACCTGAAGTGATGCCACATAGTGCAGAAAACGTGCTGGGGGGGGGGGGGGTTATAGATGGAGGTCTCCCGGCAAAGCCCCCCAACCAGATACAATCACACACAGCTGGTAGCATTTAACCGAGCGCATCTCTGTACAAACATCATGACGATAAGGATGAGGAGGAGGAGGAAGAGGGAGAAAACGAACAAAGTAAGAAAATCCAAAACTGATTCCAAGGGACAGCGCCTGGAAACCCCTGCAGATCCGTCACCATCCCCCCTGGCGTGAACGCTCGTGTTTGCCACTCCAAAAGCACAAAACAGAAACAAAGGAAGGCAGGCAGGGCCCGGGAGAGGGACCCCGCGCTGGTGCTAGCGCTAATGTGGCCAACAGCGGCGTCCGGCACCACGCCTGGCACCGCGAGAAGCATCGGCACACACAGCGAGGCTCAGATTCACAAAATGATGCTCTCCTTTTCGAAAAACAGCTTTATGTTCAAACTCTCCTCTGTCCATTCGACATGTGTCGCCCCCCCCCCCGGAGGACGTGGTGTGTTTGCGCACGTCTATCCTTTGTGCCCCTCGAAAGAGTCCTTCAGACGGTCTTCCTGGAGGTGAGAACCCGAACGATGGATCCTAAGCCACCAACCGCAAAGGCCTGTGGGCAAAAGGATGAAAGACAACTATCTGAGAAGAGGATAAATGGTCTGTGTGACGCGGCAGCCATGCCGCACGAGGGAGGCCTGCCTCTCCCGGGGCCTCTGCCCTGACCAGAAGTCCGCCCGGCGCTTGGCAGGAATCAGAAGAGTGAGGAGCAGCCCTGGCGTGTCTCCGTTGGAACCACAGGAAAATCTGGAGGCCCAAAACTTCAGGTTCGTGCTGACTGACACGTCACTTCCAGGCCGAGGCACGATGATTTGGGCCCCAACCTTGAATGTATGGTGTGAACTGGTACTAAACTGTCTGTGTGTGTGTGTGTGTGTGTGTG
>JAODKK010000114.1:29440560-29453789 GCA_026774405.1 Petrocephalus microphthalmus | reverse complement strand
AATCATGTTTTGGAGGCAAAAAAGTCAATATGTTCAGATCTGTCAGGTGTTCTAATAATTTTGGCCACCACTGTAATATATATATATATATATGTATATATATACACACGCCCCGTCCCCTGTCCCCTTCGTGTCACCTTGGCTGCCGAGGCCACCCTCCACGTCCTCCGCCTTGTAGTAGGTGACGCCCCTGACCACCCCCGGCTGGTGGCTGCCACCCTTGGCCTTCACGCTGGGGTCCGCCACCTTCCCGTTCTTCATGGGCCTCACGCTCTCCTTCTTGGCTTTGGTGGGCTTCTCCTTAGGAGCCGCTTTCGATCCCTGCATCTTTTTGCCGGGATACTTGGAAGCATCCGTGGCCTTTTCCCCAGAGGTTTCCTGTCAGCAAGAAGAAAACTGAGGGCTTCAGGGTGCTTTTCCACCCCACCAGGCACCATACTTCAGGTACGGTACTTCCCCTTTTCCACTGACTCGTGGTCGAGTACAAGCACCAGTACCAGTCCCAGTACCCAAAGTGCCAAACCTACTAGGATACTTTTTTGGTACTTCAGCTTTCTTTGTCGACTGGTTATGCTAACAGCCTGCATCTAAACGCAATACAACCGCCATCTTGAGTAAAGTTACCAACTCAGAAAATGACAAACGTAGTTAAAAAAAAGGAATAATGGTGGACAAATTCTGAGGTCCGAGCATTAACCGAAATCTGGTAGGAAGATCAGATACGACAAGATCAGGATGGTATGACATGAAATAAAATATTTTGCATAATAAACTAAGGTAGCACAGTATTGGAAATTTTTCTAATATCGCAATGTGATTTTGTTTAAAGAAATAATGGGATATTTATAAAGTAAAAAAAAGTTTCTCACAATCCCGTCTAGGAGTGATTTAGACATAATGATTATGATTGTCCTGGAGAATGTATGCAGCGCTCATGCAAAAGCAGCAGAGGTAAACTTTACATACAGCTCTGGGGAAGAATTGTGAGGCCACTGTATATTTTTTAAAAATCTGCATTGTTAAATCCTGGTTTAATCCAGGCTCTGCTGGCAGAAGGCTACACTTCGTGGCAGGGGGCTTTCAGGCTCAAGGTTTCTAAGACAGCAGTAGCCTACACAAGAAGCAGGACACGCTGGGAATGACCAGAAACCAGCCAGGAAATGGGCGGCAGTGACTGTCTAATGCCAGAGATGACCGGCAAGTTATCTGGCTGTGCCTCATAAATTGGAGCATGACCTCAAATGACCTTGGGAATGGGAAACATTAAGTGGTGACATAGTATCAGGCTCCTAGAAAGAGAACTGAAGACCCATAAAGCAAGGAAGATGCCCTTCATCAATGAGAAGTAGGGAAAAGCCAGGCTGGAGTTTGCAAAAATGTACAGGCACATACCCAAATAAACTGAGAAAAGTGTGAGACTGAAAATTTTGCTGTGGTCTCTTAATTTTTTCCATTTGATAATCTATAAAAGGAATAATCATTAAAATTGCTAAACTTGCTACAGTATTTTAGCAAATCGTAAACTCCCTACACTATTATGTCTGTACAGAAATGAAGGTAAGAAATAGCCTAGCTATGTAAAATATTGGTATTGATATCACACATGATATACTACAGCCCTTTTTCGAATCCAGTTTTCGAATACCCCGCCTCGTGTTGTGATGTCATTCAGCGCCGGTACCAGTTTTCACACCAATGGAAAAGCACCCTGAAGTACCAAAAGTACGGCACCTGGTGCGGTGGAGAAGCGCCCTCAGATGGGGCATGGGAAAGGCTGGAATGGCGGCTGGGCTCTGCTCAGCGCCATCTCTCGGTGTGAGCTGTGAGCTGGGAAGCATGATCATATAGACGAGACCCATATCCCATTGCAGAGACAGAGGCATCATGCTCTCAATGAGATGTTCAATCAAAGCACACGGAGAAGCTCCAACTCACTTCAGGATCTGAAATACGTATCTTCCGGTAAAACTCAAGTGAGCTTCAGCAAACCTACCTGGGCTTTACTGTCCAACGATGATGCGTCCTTCTGCAGCAGCTGGACACCCAGGCTGCTGATCTCCTTCTTGATGCTGATCATGATGTCTGAGTAGTTCTCATAGCGCCTCATCTGGTCGGTGAGGGTGACCATGCTCTCCCTGACAAAGTCATTCTCCCGGGTCAGGTTAGTCCTTATGGTCTGCGGGACACAGAAGATGGAAAGGTCAGAGTGAAGGTATCCAGCTGGGCAAAGAAGATGCAGGCGATTTATGGCTTCCTCCGGCTTTGCTCTGAGAACGATCAAAAACACTCGCAACCTGCAATGAGGTTAGACTCGTAAAAACCTAGGCTCATCATTTATGATTAATGTAGCAGTAGCCGGACCAAGAACTAGAAAGAGCACGCGGCATGCTCACTGCTGTGGAAGAGGCACAGCGTGAGCTAGATCAGTTCCAAATTTGTCCGCTGGACTAGCAACTGACTGTTTTGCTTTATGCTTCTCTTTCTATTTCACTTTCTGTCCCTTTTCAAATGCTCACTATAACACAGTCCAGGGCATGCTGCCCACTTACCTCCTCCAGGGTGTTCATCTGGGAGACGACCTTGTTGATGTACGAGTGAACCTTCATGAGGTCCAAGCTGTAGAGCGTCCCCTCCAGGAGGTCCACCATGGACTGCAGCTGTAGAGAGAAGGGCGACTTTTTGGTACTTTGCAAGGCACGTGGATGCTCATGGGAACCGAAGAAATGTCCATCAGCTGGGTGAGATGCATCTAGCAGAGTTACACCAGTGGGGACAACTGCACAACTTCAACAAACTAGTATCACTAGTAGTAACTCCATTACTGCTTCACGCGTCCAGCTATTCTGAGGACTCCAGTGATTATATAGTTTGATTTCAGTCTGGTACAAGGTACAAGGATGCACAGGTACTAATTGGGCTGTTGTTTGTCCAGAAGATTTTAGATGATGTGTGTTGCTGCATTTGTAGGTAGATTTTCAATTCAATTCGGTACCTTTCACATCACACTTGCCCTAAGGCACTTCACAAGAATGTGTGGTGATCCATTATCAAATTATTTGTACGAAAGAAGACAATGGAGGAGAGGTACAGGAATGAATGACAGTAAACACTATTATAATAACAATAAATAAAAGACATGGATGCTGAGGTGGGGCCAACTTGCTCACATTGCTGAAATACTGAAACAAAACAACAGGAAGGGACCCATTTTTGTCAGACAGGCCCCCCACCGCCCCTCCGCCGCGCCCTGCACACCTTCAGCAGCTCGGGCGCCTGCTTCTTCAGCTTCTCCATCCTCCACTCGTTTTCACAGGGGTTGAGTGTGGATGGGGGTGCAGTGCAGGAACAGCGGCAGTCCGACCCCGAGCTGACCGTCTCCACAGAGTAGAAGTCCTCCGGCCGGGCGCTTCCGCTGCGCAGCCGGCTGCAGGCGTCCCGCGTCAGGGGCCGCATGACACACTTACAGCGACAGTCGGAGCCCTCTGAGGTCATGCGCACGGGCTCCGTCTCCCCAAAGATCTGTCCAGTGGTGGGGGCACGACGGGGACAGTGAAGAGAGATAGAAAAAGATTAAAAGGTAGCTGAAGGGCGGGTGAAAAGGACAGGAAAGGAGAGCAACACTGAAGGATGAAGAGAGAAGCAAAGTCAGGGCTCTGTTTTCTGGTCATATCAACTGTAGGATCCACACAGACAGGTCACCCATGCCATTTCTTTTAGTTGATTATGACCTGCCCCCTCCCCACCCCTAGGGGGCGTAGTATGAAACATCTCAAACCCCAGCAAGATTTCACATATTGCAAACTCAGAAAGCCAAAGAATGCTTTTTCATTTAATGCCTGTCACCGCAAGCAAGGCAGATTATACTTTAAAATCAGGAGTGGAGAATCAGAACATCAGCCATCAGACTGTGGTTCCTTTCCTCACACTAATCTGTGATTGGCTGCACCTTAGCCAGACTGAGCCAATGAGAGTGTAAGGGGGTTTGGCTAAATAAATCTACTTTCCCCTTGGTTCAAAAACACGTGTTGACCATCTCTAGGTGGTCCAGATGATCTCCACTTGTCTTCATTATTTTTGTATTGTTTATGTGTAATCAGCATGTTGGAGAACACTCAGAACACTCATGACGACTATCAGATTTCAGGAGTGGACGGAGGAAACTTGAGATAATCATCACATCACACAAGTTGTGTCACAAGGGGTCGCATTCTCTGGGGAGCCTCGGATAGCTGGGACCCACGCCGTGGCAAAGGCTGCCCGCGGAATGCCGACATAGCAGGCCTCTTTGTGCAATAACCAAGATGGGATAAAATGCACCAGCGTACTCCTTCTCTGCTTCCACCCACGCAGCGGCTGGACGGCAAAGGGCCATTGGCACCTCGGACATAGACCACCGGATGGACTGAAGACACTAAGCCATAGCAAGAAACTACGACTAAGACCCATGGGAGGGAACAAAGATGCAAAACCTTGGAAATGAAGCAAAGCCAAAAAAAAACACACCAAGGACCAAAGACAGAAGAACATGGGAAGGACTAAAGACCCGAAAACTGTAGACTATAGCAGAACAAAAAAAAAAACGCAACTGATCTCCAAATCCTGTTGTTCCCCATGAACCTTAGTGCCAACATCACTGAGTGGCTGGCCTCTGGGCAAAAGCGTTCTGATTATTCACAGCAGAGAGTAGTTCGCTCTCTTTGTTCACACCACTAAACAAAGCACTTGACCCACATTTTTTCAGTGCTTATTCAGATGCATTAATGAATTAAGCCGTAAAATGGTGCTGGAGGACACTGTGCGCCAGTCCATTGAAAAACAAAAACAACCCCCAAGTAAACATTGGTTTTATCGCAGCACTGCAATTGTCTTCTTAGTGAATCGCCTGTCCCCCCAGTCACCTTGAGGCCAGAGGTCAAACTCGGAGAGCAGAAGCAGAGACAGACATGAAGCAGGAAAGAGGCGGGGTCAAGGAGCCGGCCAGCAGTCACAGCGGTGCCATTGGCCCGTGCCATCTGCTGTGAGTGCACGGCCAGCGGTGCTCACAAAGCCAAGCGTCTTGTTAAAGCGAACTGGGCTAGTGAGCTCATTAGTCCAGGAATGCAGTTACGATGCACTGGGGAGTTCGGGGTGGCCATCACTGTGGGGGGGGGTTGTTCACAGACTTTAATTGTCCATCACCGTCCCCGTAAGTAGGATGGAGTGAAAACCAAACTCAGGGTAAAAGGGACAGGAGGTTTAATGGTGAGACTCAACCTAGAGGTCGGCACTTTAATTTCTGGGAATTTAATGCACATTTAAGGCATCCAGCCACAGGGCCCTTGGGTGAATTACCTGATCTGAATACTGTCAGAACCGCAAGTGGCTATGGGTAAACTTTTCTGGTGAATGTAAATGTGACATTTACTCGTGAAAATGTTAGGAATCAGCAGACTCTAACCCGGAGACCCCTTGGAGGCCACCGCCTTTGTCCCCGATCCCTATACCCAACTGCCAGAGCCTGATGCTGCGAGCACCATGGTAACGCAGCAGGGCTGCATGGGAAACACTGAAGATGTCAGTGCATTCCTGTGTGGACGGTAGCCCTGGAGGTGCACAAGGAGGCTCTTTTTGGTTTCATGAAACCATGCCTATTCTAATTCCTTATGTCCCATGTTTAAGGGTGCTGGCTAAGTGAAAAACCCTGATCCAAGACAAAGAGGCCGCACCCCAAGATCGAGGCTGCACAGGCTCAAGTTAGCTTCACCTGTAAGGAATCTGCATCACACTAAATTACAGGTGTTCATGGCCCATTGCACGGAACAAAACAAAGAAAACAAAAGTTTATGTGCAGTAGTTGTCCCGTCTGACTTCATCCGAAGACTGCGAGTTTCTTCCTGACAGGTAGCTTGCTGTTCAACGACAAAGAAATTTCCTCTACTTACATCTAGCACGTAGTAGAGAGATTAAGGATCATGACTTGGCAGCTCCAATCCCAGCATGCATCCAGCTGTAGTACTGGTCAGTAGGCTGCTTTACAGGAATTACTCAAGGAAAACTATCTATAAAAACCACCGACGAAGCCTGTACGTCTCATTTGTTTGCCCACAGGCATTTGGAAACCATTTATAAGACACCGATATTATATGACTTGTTCTTGTTTGTACACAACAGCCTTGGTATTTCGTGGGATCAGGTTTAATAAATGAGCCGTATCCCCGTAGGCCGCCACGCAAGCGGTGGGAACCGGCATGTTGGTTTGCCGCCGCACTCGGTGACATTCCTGACGTGTGGAGACAGGTGCTTGATTCCTTGGCACATTCAGCCTGATTCCCTGGCACGGCGACTGCGCATGGCACCTCGCCAGTCATAACTGTGTCCCCCATGCCAGTGACTGCTGAATAGGTCCACGAGGGGTAAAAGCGAACACTCCCTGGGTTCTGTACGTGGCTGTGCAGGTAAAGCGGATTCCTCCAAATGTGTGCCATCTGCAACCCTTCGCTTGCTAAATGAGCTCTAAATACAGGCAACAGCTGCTGCCAGCCACATTTCCAGGTGATTTTCCTAATAATGACCAAGGCAGTATATGTTAACCCCACCAACCTTGGATTAAAAATTCATTTTTCTAATGACTACAGGCCAACCCACCAGCCCATTACTCACTTCGCACAGGACACCTCCAAATGGGGACTGGCATCTGGGCATTTTATTACACAATTCAAACTCATTTCTTTTCTGAAAGGCATACCAGATGAAACATTCTGGGTCTTGACCCTGTAAAATACTGGTCACTGTCCCAGGAGGGCTGTCCCTTATCTCCACATTTTCACTGTGGCATTTTTCCTCATGGAACTCTGTTTACAATGTGTCTCCACAGCAACTGTATGTGCAGTATGAGAAATAAGACTTCTGAAACCCACACTAGATGGAATTACCGTGCATAGTCAATCACAGGAAAGTTTAGCACACTGGAATCAAATAATCAATAAGGCCCACTGGTGATTGACAGCCCATGGTAACCCCACCCACTGGCGACTGACAGCCCATGGTAACCCCACCCACTGGCGACTGACAGCCCATGGTAACCCCACCCACTGGCGACTGACAGCCCATGGCATCCCCACCCATTGGTGACTGATAGCCCAGGGTAACCCCACCCACTGTCTTCATGATAATTATGAGTGTTTCAGCAGGCAAGGTAAAGCAGCATCAACTAAGTTTATCATACTAAATATAAATATAACTTGTTGGATGTCTTTGACTATTAATACATCAGAAGGAGTCAAATATCAAGAGTCCTGGAAAAAGTAGCTACTTTTGGATTTTGATTTGGACCTAAATTGGATTGTACTAAATAAAGGCTCCACAGGATAGCCAGAACAGAGAATCACAGCCAGCCTGGCTAATCCCAGTACTGCCAAGAAATGTGGCTCCTATAAAATTAGGAGGTCAAGCAGTCAGTTAGGGGTCTGCTGACAGTCCAAGCTGAACAAAGCAGGTAATTAGCTTGATTTTGCTCCTGCCCTTGAACTGCTGCCCGCAGCTCATTAAGCCACGCCACCCACCAGGCTATTCCGCTTTGTCGGATGGTGGACTGGCAGCCGTAGTGATGTGCAAAGGCAGCCGTAGTGATGTGCAGAAGTGTCCATTCCCCCAAGCCTCAGGAGGAACACAGAGAAGCACGGTTCACTTCGACAGAACAATGCAGTCCAGACGGAACACTGGCACGATGACATCACACCGCACCGAAGACCTGAGAAGATTAGGCTGCTCGATCCATTTCTGCAACTCTATAATCGAAAGGTTGCCAGTTCAAATCCCCGACCCGCAAGTACCACTGAAGTACCCCAAGCAAGGTATCGCCCCCAAGCACTGCTCCCCGGGCGTTGAAATAGCTGCCCATTGCTGTGTCACAATGTCACATGGGTTAAATGCAGAGACACATTTCATTGTTATGTGTGTGTCAACAATGACAAATAATCACTCTTCACTATAGCCCAAGCGACATTAGAACACTTTTAATAAAGTGATGTGCTTGAAACCCTCCAAGGTAGAGAAGCACTATCAAGGAAGCGCAGTCCTCCACCACGGCTCTGGGGTGTGTAATTCATGCCACTATATGAACCTCCCCCCAAGTAGAGATGCCAGGCATCAATTTACCCCACAATCCCATGCCCTCCCCTAGCATCTCCATGGTGACCCAGCCAGCACACGGCAGAGAGTCTTGCCCTGATAATTCAGCACCACATAAGGCCACCTTGAGGCCCTGAACTTCTAAGTCATGTCAAAACTTTATTAAGCGTTTATTTTCACTCTTGTGTTCGTTAACTGTAAACCCTCCAACACTGTGTGTACAAAAACACGTTGACTTGTTTTGTCTTACCCAAACAGATCCCCGACAGTGTTCCAATTGTGGCCGCACGTCCTTAAATCAGCCCTAAGTGTAAAGTAATCAGGGTTGACCTTGTCTGTGCCCCTGAAGATTCTGTATGCTTGGATCACACCTCCCATGGCCCCCTTGCTGTAGACTATGGAGATACGAAGGCCGTCTAGAAGCAGGACTCATTCCTCTCGCACTTCGCCGAACTCAAAAGCAGTACGATGCATCCTCAATTGACCAGAGGCATATTGAGATTAGATTATGTTTAATTTTTTAAAACGTTTTAGCATATGCAATATTCCCGGATCATAATTTGCATTATTTATATATAATGAGGCCCCAACACCAGACAGATATACGAGAGAGATGCTGGCTGTCAAAGAAAGCTCCAAACACCGGAATGGAGGAGGGGAATCACAGGAAGCAAGATTGGGGAAACGGAATGATCAGGAATTTTAAAGGATAAACAGATTCTGGCTTCGGAGGAGCACAGAAGTCTAAGAATGTGGGCTCTGAACCGAAGGGGACTGATAAACAAGGCTGGTTTGTGTTCATACAGGAGAAAGTCGGACCACCGGCAAACCTTCGGGGAGGGTTAAACTATTCGAAGACAAAACAAATAAACAGCTGGTGTTCTAAATCAGTGTTTCCCAATCCGGTTCTTGGGGACCCACAGATAGTCCACATTTTCGCTCCCTCACAGGACATAGATTGTCTGGCAGGGAGCTGGGAGGGAGCAAAAATGTGAACCGTCTGTGAGTCCCCGAAGACAGGGTTTAGAAACACTGTTCTAAATCAAGGCTGTCATTAGCAGCGGGATGCAGACATTCTGAACATATGCGACTCTCCATGGATTCGGCGAGACCCCTTTTAAAGCACAAGAGGCAGGGGACTGGGAGGTTAAACATGCAGCAAATGCTTTTATCTTAAGTGACACACATTTCTGAGAAAGCGGGGACAGACAGCCCCTGGAATATTTGGGGTTAAGAGCATTGCTCCAGAGCCCAATGGCGACATCACTCTGCTGACCCTAGGGTTTAAACCAGTGACCTTCTGATCACAAGGACAGCATTATAACCCACAGAGCCACACAGCGCCCCCTAACTAAAATGTGGCATTCCTGCAGGCAACCCACAAGCCGATTGCTAAAGGTCCTCATGGCCATATACGGTCAGGAAGCCTGTGACTGTGTCCCTGCCCGCTCCGCTGATGAAAAGGCTTTATGCAGGGGCACCAATTTTTCTCTCCTATTGTCTTATTCATACAGCAGCCCGGCACTGGCGCCTTAACGCTACCAGCGTTTGCTTTCTCATACAGTCTGTTACCCTCAGCTTCCGCTAAGATGTGGCAAAACTAATTAAAATTCACTAACAAATTAAAATATAATGATAGCAATCGAGATAAAAAAAAAAACAGGTTGACAGCCACGAGCAGAGCTGTGGAAGCTGCCCTGAGGGTGACCTGCCAACTGGAGGCATAGGAAGAGCCTCCCCTTCGGATGGCGATGGACAGGCGCCTGGGGGACACAGGCAGGGGGCTGCTCCTTAGGGCGCGACGGGGCACGGGGCCAGAAGTACTTCTCCAGTTTAAGTTACAAATCAATACCAATTGAGCTGTATAATTCACAGCACTGGTTTTCCCAAAAAGATTCATAAAAAGTTTACCGAGAAGCCGTTTACAGAAATACAGCAGCAGCTGCTGGGATGGACGTCAATCCGACCGAAACAAACGCCTAAACGCCAAAAAAGGAGGCGAAGGAGGAAGTCGGATTCCGTTTTAGCGGCACTTCAGCGCACATCTGGAGAGCATGCTGCACAGTGCAAGTCACAGGGGCCAAAGCATCCCAGCTGTGACCCGCAGAATGGGGAGGTTCACCTGGGCGGGCCTGCCCTGTCACTTCGGAGCACCATTACGAATTCAGTGATGAACGATTACGAAGAAAAAATACCTACAAATATTTTAAAGCAAGCCGACAAAACGTTATTAATAAAAGACCAAATGATATCCACATGGCATGGTGCTGGCTGCTGTTAGCCACGCTGAAATCGCTTTATAGTCTATACAGCAGTGTCGATTAAAGGGGTGAGTTTGATTGTGCGAGTTTCAACATATTCACTGCGGATGCAGGAGTGTTATGTGTGGCCGAGTAAAAAAGTGCTCTGTGCAAACATCAGCAGGGTGAGTCTGTTTCAGTGAATATGCACCCCACTCCTGACCATAAATGATGTCCCTCCTCGTTCAGATGTGTTTCGTGGCCCATGGTGCACACGCCATATGCCAGTCTCTAGTCTGTCTCCTTACAAGAGCTCGACCGCTTCCAAAACGGCCGTTCATCTAAATTAATGGATTTCCACACCCGCGTAATATACATTATTTACGGTAATGAATATGTAACATTATCACGCCCGCATAAATACATCTAGCGCTAAGACGACGTGTAAGCGCCGGTTGTTTTGACAGCTGCAAGCTCTTGTGAATTTAAAATTAGAAGAAAATAGGCAAGAAATGATGACGAGGCTGAGACTTCTAACTGGTAGCACTACGAGGATCAGAAGACCATCCAAGGCGTGGCAATCGCAGCTAAAATGATTGATAATTAATAATAAATACAACAAAAATGTGCCTCACTGTGTCTCTGTTGAAGCGTGGTTGCCGTTATTTCCCCGACTTTGGGTGCTACAGCAGGGTGCACTGGACGAACTGTAGGCGAATGGAGCCGGGCTCGAAAATCACCTGCAGCCTTATCATTAGAAATCCTGTTTTTGTAGATTTTTTTGTGGATTTTTGTATTTGACACGCCTCGCATATAAAGGCTGGAAGTGGAAAGTTTCGGGAGCAAACAGGTCCACAGCTTGCAATCCGCAGACTTAAATGCCCAGGAGAGCGGTGCGTCGTTACTCGGTATTTTAGAATAAGCGTCACTTTAATATAAGGCGCAGTAACCTCAGTTATTGAGTTTTGCATAAAGCGCAGAAACCTGTTTTTATCACACACATTAAGACTCTAGTTATATTACTTTACACCCAAGCTTATTTTAAGATCATTCTCAGTTTAAATAGATCACATGTTTAAATGACAATGTGAACCTCCTGATGGAAGCGGACTTGGGTCCGATTTTTACAC
Organism: Petrocephalus microphthalmus; assembly: GCA_026774405.1. Classification (NCBI taxonomy): domain Eukaryota; kingdom Metazoa; phylum Chordata; class Actinopteri; order Osteoglossiformes; family Mormyridae; genus Petrocephalus; species Petrocephalus microphthalmus. The sequence continues at coordinate 29,442,310 of JAODKK010000114.1, read as the reverse complement.
GCGCGCTCTTTCACCAGGCTGAGTTCACACTTACACGCGCCACAGGTGTCGGTGAAAGGCAGGCGCAGGCGCTGCATCCCTTACCTTACTCTGCGCAGTGACATGCATGCATGCGGCGCTGAGCATGAGAAGGCGGCCGAGCGCACCTCGCCACATCCCGCCGGCAAATCCGTCCCAGCAGCAGCGGGCAGAAAGAGCTCAATGAAACCGGCAAGTGCAATTAGAAAAATATCCTAGACCACGCTTCCATTACACGAGACCACCGGCTTTCAAGAGGTAATTGCAGAATGCGGTCGCCCGCAGCCCTGCCTATCAACGCCACAACGTGCTTCCCCCTCTGGGGCATGGGGCGGGGCGGGGCGATGCTCTCAGAAACATCAGACACCCAAAAGGGGGGGGGGGCGTAAAATTAAGTGTCAAGGATCTACTGACTCGGTCGTAAGCCCACATTAACTGTGGATGAAAAGCTTTAAAGCTTTTAGTGCTTTAATACATTTTTTATCGTACTAGTTTTCAGAATAAAGTTAAACTGTAAAGTAGTTAAAAAAACCTGGATGTATTAACGATGTCCACCTTACGATTTCATTAAGTTATAATTCCTGCGGAGATTTCACAAACCCAAATGTTACACCTATTGACATATTTCCATTGCATATATGCACAATTCTATATGTGATACGTGTAATGTTTCGATCTCGTAGTGGATAATTAACGTTATACTGCCCCCATCTGGTGATATTTGTTGTCGCTTAACTGCATTTGGCATGTCAATGCTAATGCAGAGAGATGTGATTGTTCCCACATTAGGGTGACCAGATAATCCATGTCAGGAAGGACACTTTGAGCAACTTCAGATTTTATGAACTAGCCCACTTTAAAACTGAAAGGCTCCTGTGCTTGGCTAAATAGTTCTTCTTGCACTTTGGTTGGTTTCCTTCCTTTATTGAAAGATTCATCCAGCCCTTCACATTAACATTAATGACACTTGCATGATTATAGGAGACTGACCAATCAGCACAAGAATTTGATGCTTTCCTAAAATCCAGGCCTTTTCACTTGAAATGGTATTTTACAGTCCTGTCTTGGCTCAAAGTACCATGGTCACTCTGTTACAGATAGATACATTTAGGGCTACTTTATGCTAATACCTCAGGTTTTGTTTCCATAAACATTTCACACTTTCAGTCTACCCAAGGGCTGCCTATTCCCGCTACAAATTAAAAATGTCCCATGCACCTCCTTTCATTTTCCAAATTATTGCTTAATTATTATTATTATTTTAATATTCATTCATTATTTTTTTATGATAACTGCTATTTTTAACTCCAGCGTAATGTGTAGTGGATGTCACAGAGAGTGCTGGAGACCTCTTTGTTGCATGAAGAAGTCATTGGAGGTGTTTCTAGAGAGAAATGGCCTTCAATCTAGAAAATTGTTCTGGCTGTGGTATGACCTTGTTGGCAGTTCACAGTGGTTTGGCCGTGCAGAATTTTGGGGGTCACGTGAAGAGGCTGTTTGCTCCGATGTTAGTCACAACTGCATCTCAGTTATGTCTTCAAATAGAACGAATATATGTAGCTGCGATTCTTCATATCACCACAAGATGTCAGCACAGCTCAATGAAATCAACGAAGAGGACGTTCTTCCATCCATCCATCCATCCATCATCTACGGCTGGTCCGGGTCGGGTCGCGGGGGCAGCAGCCTAAGCAGGGAAGCCCAGACTTCCCTCTCCCCGGCCACTTCGTCC
>JAODKK010000114.1:29426302-29437438 GCA_026774405.1 Petrocephalus microphthalmus | reverse complement strand
GACGGCGCACTCGGGTTACTGAAGCTATATTCTCAGTTGTTTAGACACAAAGCAGTGTCAAAAATCCCACATAATCCGGTCACCCATAGAGTTGTAGAGGTGCTCTGAGCACCGTACATCATGCTCGTGATGCTCGTGATTGCCCTCTTTGGACAAAAGTGTCTGCTAGATAAAAAAGCAGCTAACAGGGGCCTGTTGTAAAGTAAAATACTGATGGTGCTGGAGCTTGGCACTCTTATTTCCAAAGTCAGGGCTGCAGTGATAGAATGCGGTGGGCAGAAAGCTCGCAAGTGGGGCCCAATGCAGTGCCATATATGTCCACAAGGTGGAAGCAGTGCCGCAAGTTGTGAGCCACTAACAGGTTGGATGGATTAGCATTGCTAATGGCTAAATTTGGACACAGAGCATGTTACTGGGGTCAGGTGCTGAGCTTGCCTCCTGGGGTGTGAATTGTCTTTGTGTCACCCTCCTCCCACTTGGGGAAGGAAACACTAGCTTTTTGACATGGAGACCTTTGCAGAGTTCTGTCCGACATGGGGTCCATTTAACCAGAAAGCTCTGCCTAACCAGACCCATTTAAAGGCTTGGACTTCTGACCAGACATCCCAGCCATGGCTCAGCAGGATAGGGACAGCTGTTGCACCGAAACCAACTCGAATTACTTCAGGGAAAATATACAGCTGTTCAAGTGAATTATATTATTTTTAGGAAAATGTAAAAATAAATAAATGTAAATGTACACTGCTGCTCTTTTGATTCTCAACTCTCTTGCGCTGGAATGTTTTAACAGCAACTGAACCCGTAAATATACTGGATGGACAATTTTGTTCTATAAACCATGCAGATGTGTTTATTTTCTGCAGTATAAAATCAATCACCCGCAATTTTATTTTTTTAATCTCTGATGCCGGTGGGCAACCTTTGACCTGTGCAGGCTGGACTCAGCTGCTCTCTCCTGTATGGATGGGAAGATTCTCAGCCAGGAGTCTAATGTCAAGGGGTAGGTTAAGGCTAAGCTCATTTCTACCAGGCAGTAAGGAGTTAAAGCTCAGGGGTCAGGATCAGGCCTCTGCTGACTGGCTGCCCCCCACACATATACACGGACCACGTAGACCATTTTGTTCCCAACACACCCACCTTTTGCTTTTTCTGGACCTGTGTACAGTTGTGGAAAGCTGCCAGGGGTTTTTAGCCTGGGGGGTAGGTGGACCTAAAAAGTATGAGAATGACCTGCATTGTTGTTTGGGGAAATAAATTATTTGTGACAGCAACAAAATAGGCTGTAAACTGGGCCTGTAAAGGGTATTTAGCCTTATGCTACCCACGGCCCCATCCATGTCCCACAATTCCTCTGGACACCAGGTGGGCGAGAGATGTAAGCTTTGTGAAATAAGAGTAAACCTGCCAGCACTCCTGATTTCTCCAGGTCTAACCTGATCTCCTACCCCTCCTTCCATTATATTCCTGATTTCCCTGGCTCTCTCCCGATTTCCCAACCCTCCTCCCACTGTATTCCCGATTTCTCCTGGTCTCTCCCGATTTTCCTGGCTCTCTCCCAATTTCCCACCCCTTCTCCCACTGTATTCCCGATTTCTCCTGGTCTCTCCCGATTTCCCTGGCTTTCTCCTGATTTCCCACCCCTCCTCCCACTGTATTCTTGATTTCTCCAGGTCTCTCCCAATTTCCCACCCCTCTTCCCACTGTATTCCCAATTTCTCCTGGTCGCTCCCAATCTCCCACCCCTCCACCCACTGTATTCCCAATTTCCCTGGCTCTCTCCCGATTTCCCACCCCTCCTCCCACTGTATTCCTGATTTTCTACTTTTTTCCCTCTTCCTTCCCCATGGATGGAATCTTTTCATGAGAAACCCCCCCCCCCTTCAGAAATGTTTTTTCACAGCCTAATTTTGACAGGTAAGAGTGAGATGAAGGGTTGAGTCTAGAACTTCTTATCAGCTAGACTTCAGCTTGTGAACGCTGTCCATCTTAGTGCAGGGTGGGAAAATTAGCAACCTCAGTTATTACCTAAGGAGTCAAAGGGCAAATAATTTGGCAGCAGCAGTTCGAGAGCTTTCTAAAACATCAGCTCCCACCCCTCCAAACAAGCAGGAATTCAGTTTTTGACTTAGGAGTTAAATTTCATGATTGCTTACGTTAGCATTAACCCCTGCAAGCTGTGCCAGGAAGCTGTAGGAGGAACTGGCTGTTTCACTGAAATGTTGTGCCCAAATCCATCTGTGTGGTCTAATGCTTCACCAAGGCAGTTACTGGACCACCTTCACGCATCCTCTGGGCATGATGCTGGAGCTGACCCTATTTTAGCAGCAATTGGGGTGGGTAAGGAACCAGACCAAGTGTAGGTTACCCAAGTGCTGTCTGTTTTACCTACAGTCAGTTCTTCTGTTGTCATGTTTCGGATTGCTTTTACTCCACTAGAGCTGACCGTGGCACGTCCACTGTGTCGCCAGATTGGGGCGCCAGAATGCCACGTGAAAACAGGAAATAGCATCTGCTCAGCAAACTAATGTGATGCATCAGTCAGGATCAGCATTAACTGAATTAATAAAATGAAAGTGACGGATTTGGCACCTGGCGGTGGCCGGCATGGGCCAGGCCAGGCAGTCTGGTGTCCCCAGATGGGCCCTCTGACTAAATCGGCTTACTGTGCTTGGGGAAAGACCAGCCAGAGACCTCGGTTTGGCTCCACTCAATTTCTGTGTTTAGTCCTCTCTGGAGTCTGTGTGTCTTAAGTGAGTCCTGGAGGCCTTGCTTATAATAACCTGGTTTGTTGTAGCACTGGATTTAATGGCGCACTTCCCAGTTCAGAGTTGCATCACCCAATATAAACAAGGATCACTGTAACAAGCATTTATAATGACAACACCAGGAACATCTGGTAAACTCGACTCAGAAGACTCATATTATTAACTACGACGTAGAAGGGAGATAAAACAAGCATCCAGCCCCACCGTCAGATCTTCTGCAGGATGATCCTTAGTCCGTGGGAAACAGGCAACCAGCAGAACAGGATGCATAAGGGAGGACTCAGGTGTGTAGCACTGATGAACACAGGGGGCAGAACCAGAATATTAATGTGGGGATAGGAGCCAGCCAGAAGACAGGGATCAGGAATCCAAAAAGAAAACAGGACCTGGGAACCAGCCAGGAGGCGCAATACTGGCAAATTTGGGACTAGGAGAGATATGCCAACAGACTATAAACAGGAAAGTAGAACCTGAAATTTGACAGATAGACTGAAGGTAGTTCACGCAACTTACACAGAGTGGCCAACTTGTCTAAAAGACAATAGACAAGACCGTATCTGGAGCAAGGCTTGTTCTGTTGTGATAATGCCCCTCAGCCTGGTTATTTAGTTTGCATCCTGGTCACAGGGAATGCCGTCATCATCTCCAGAGTTGGCAAAAAGGTAGCATTTCCGGTGATTTGGTCTCAGGTGAAACATCAATAAGGCCAGCAGTCAAAATGTCTCACTCATACTCTCAAGGAACGCTTGCTACTGTGAATGACCCTGAAATTCACCACAGATGAAGGCCGTAAGTGACGCTGCCAAGGCTGCTTAATCATTTGTAGTGGAAGTGTTTTCATTCCGCTGGGCTGGGGTCCGAGTCAGCAGTACTGAGAGTGGAATCTGGGGATTGGGTCGGTGCCCTGTCCACACACACACACACACACAGGAAGCATGAGTGTGGGATTAAGGAATGTACAGTAACTCTGTGATTCCCCCCAGCACACACTCACACACACACTGTGTCCTGCTCCTAATCTCATCTGTCGGATTCCGGTTCCATCACCCCTGTTTCCATGGATACAAAGACCTGCCAACCCATCTTTGCCATCTGTTGTGACCAATAGATCTATGGGTGGAGAGGCCAGGGGTGATCCTTGTTCCTGGTGCCTTTTAGGAGGCTTCATTGCACTTGCTGATCCAGAGTTGGAGCTGGTGACTGAGGGTCAAGCTCCGATGCTGATGTGCAAAAAGGACTCATTACAGGGGTGTCCTCCGGATGTGGAGGGCAGTGTCTGCAGCATAGTTTGATTGTTCATGGACTGTATCTCTGTGCCCCATGCATACACTTAGCTGGCCCCCGGGTTCAGTCAGGCTCATGCAAGGCTTGATTGGGCGCACTGGGCACTTGAAGACATCCTGGAGACTCACTGTGAGATGACTTTAGTGCCTTTGAAGATGATCAATCCCTGTATCTGGTACAGCAGCCTTGGATCCTTACTATCAAGACACAATTTACTGGAAGTTTAAGGACTTTGTTTGTTGTTTTGGATATCGGAGTGGTTTGTGTGTGTATGTGTCAGAGACAGTCTGTCTGTGCCCCCTGTCGGGTTGTGACTCACCCTTGGGAAATGGGACTGTGAGAGCGTAAGTCATGACACATGGTCCTGAGCTAGACTCGACATGTCCTCTCTGCACGTGCCAGCCCTGCGGCTGGAATGTTCCGGAAAGCCTCAGCATAGCACTTCTCATTCTGCACCATAATAAATTATACCGTTGTCCAGCAGTTATAAGCCATATGTTTTCTTTTGACACAAGAGCACCCCCCCATTTATAAAATAAATATGTATCATAAATGTATATTTTAGAAATATATGTAATTTCCTGTTCAGTATATTGTTTTAGCATAACTTGCCATGGACCATGTTTGATGTCTGTTGGAAAAAGTAGATTCATTTACACAAAGTGGTACCAAAGGAAGACACAAACTGTTAAAATGACCGAGCAGATCGTGTTTCTCTATTTGTAACTGTGTCTTTAAACTTTCCGGTAAAAGGCAGAACACTGAAAGCTTACATGCATGGATAGCAGTATGGAGACCGCAGTCCCGGGTATGGATGTTGACAGCCAATGACGGCATCCATTTGGCTTCAGGGATCATTTCCCATTGGCTTGTTATTCCTGTCAGCTTGCATTAGTGACAGCCACTGTTGGCTGCAGTCTGAATTTTACATACGCTTTGATAGTGCCGACATGGGCCTTGCGGGCCTCCCAGGAGTTGGCCTATGTCACTACATTCATCTCCCTTGGTTACACAGCCATGCCTGGACACATTGACGTACACAGACATTGCCTTTGGCACCATCCCTATAAAAGAAACTTAAGATTTCAATGCTTACATTAAAGCCAATTCATACTTCACATTTCTGCTGGTGCTTTCGGTTTTGGACAAGAGGAAGTGACGTAAATCTCGTCATCGGGGGCTGGCTGCGGATGGCTGCGGTCGGTGTGCGTGTAGCCCAGATTTTATGCATTCCTTATTACTGTAATACCTTGACTAATAACTTTAAACCATGTATGCACGGATCACCACCATCTGCAGCCGAATGTAGTGTGAACACAAGCTGCCACGTGCAGCACTGTCTGCACCCCAAAAGCGCATGCAGAAAAGTATGAACTAGACTTTACCCACCCAGGGACGGGACATAAGGGTATAGTAGTGTGCCCCATGAACTGAGAGACGGTCTCACCTTGCCTCTCACCAAGTATCATTAAGAATGCACTGGCAGAGATGTAGGCAGCTAACAGGAACGTGGTGTTGGGTTGGCTGGGAGAGAACAGCATGCGTCGTGTGCACAATGAGGCCAGTTCAGAGAAATCTGAACATCGCAGACATGCATCAGTAGTGTTTTGCCAGTTTTTAGTAGTTGTCATGCTCCATATTTTCTGAATATTATCTTTCCATCCATCTTTTTTACAGTGAGCCTGGACTCATCGCCCCTCAGGATGTCATTTTGTCTGTAATCTTGGGGTTTCCTGTGGATAGGATCAAGCTTGATGCCATGACTTGGTCTGTACCCTCATGATCCGCAGAAGCTGCATCGATCCTGCCTTTATCTTAATGGTCCTCTGTAAACACTGGTTGTGAGCCCCAGCTACTGAGTCCCTGACCACAGTTTTCTCGATTGTCCAACTACAGCTGGGCTGCTCAAAGGTTCCTTCCCAAAAATGAGGAAAAGATCAAAGATCCCATGAAGCAGAGGGACCCGGAATGTGTTTTACGGTGCAGATTAATGACCACGGGGCTCGTTAAAAGTGGTTTTAATTGGCTCGGGAGGCAATTTCCATAGGAAAAAAATCAACACAGTTAAAGTTAAAAAAAATAAATAAAATCAGTGTGTTGTCTGGAAAAATTTCAGCGTGTTAAGAACTCCCAGTATGGCTGCGATTTTAATGAACCAGTTACAGCAGGATTGGTTCCAGGTGACGCTACGTCTTCCATTAATAAAGGTAAAATTGGGGGGGTGCTCTGAATGCGGGGGGCTGCACTCGATTTACTATTTATCTGAAAGAAGCAGGTTTGGACCCAGCATGACCAGCAGCGTTAAAATGCATTGCTTGGTCACACATCAGTGACTGCCCTGACAGGTCCGATATTGGGGTCTGGCTCCCCCTCGCGGCCCATTATTTTTAGTGAGCGGTCACAAAAATGACCCCCCCCCCCAGCAGACTCCCCCCACAGAAACGAGAGGCCATCTAAAAGCAGCTATGTTAGCTAATCACAGCGGGAGTCAGCCCCCACAGCAGGTAAATTGACAGTCGTTCTTGTGAAATGTGCTGGGGTCACTGCATTCCTTCTCCGACTCGCTTGTGCGATTGCTCCCGTGGAGCGCGTTTGGCTGTGGATGGGCTGGCGGATGAATCTGAAGTCGCAGGATGGAGGAAGGAGTAAAGGCTTTGTGCGGCTTCTCCAGCAAGTCATCGACCAAGTAGCTAAATCTCTGCTGGGGGTGCCTCCATGATGGTAAATTAAGAGCTCTAATAGCTGTGATCTCTCCCCCCCCTCCCCTGATTGACCCTGGCCCCCACTTCCCCATAGCCCATTGCACTTTCTTACAATCAATGCATACCATTCAGTTGATGTTGACTCCTCCATAGCGACTCATCCTCTGTCTGAGTCTCCAGCCTCCCCAATGGCATTTTTGACTACTGCTGGTTAAATTATGTATATTTTACCTTATTTTACAATATGTGCATGCTTTCTATTCTCTGTTTTATTCAATTGTTGGTTCTAAATCTTACATACCTATATGCATGAAACAGCCTGAAGTGTGTAAAGGAGGCTAAATAGGAGACAGTGAACCACCCCCCCCCCCCAGCCCCCCAACACCTAGATCTGATGGGGAGGGAGAATTGGGACACAGGGGAACTGGGACATGGCTGTCCGTATATCCTCTAACCCAGACCGAAATGGAAGTTTCTGGAAGAGCTCTGAAGGCGTTAGCACCGCAGTGTGCATTCACTGGTCAGTGAGTTAGCCTCCAGAAACAACCCACCGACAGCAATGAATGTTTATCGCGGCCATTATGGTTTAGCTGGTGAAGCTAAAGTCTCCGTGTGGCGAGGAGTCTTTGCGTTCACTTTTCGGCCTTCTGTGAGAATGAAAGCAGCAGCCCTCGGGGCACAATCAACGGTCGATGGTTTCTCGTCAGAAGCTCAAACTCACCGACAGCGTTGAATGTTCCCCGCAGGTGCTTGTTGAGACACAAGGCTGTCTACCACTTGTGGTTAACGGGGACGAACGGGACACGTTCCAGAAGTTCGCACGCTAACAGGTTAGACGGGTACCTAGATCTACCTGGACACCTGCTGAGGTTCTGGTTTTACTGGGAATCCAGTAGATTGGTACTCGATGGACTCTTGGACGTCGTCCTAGTGGTCAGGCTTTTCCTGTGGGACTTGCTAGAGAGAGACACAAAACAAAGATGGAGACCTTTCACATGCATGCAGTGTGCTTCTCAGACACAGCCAGCCTGTTTCACATTGATTTCCTTGCCCCCCCCCCCCCTTCCGCATAATGGTTCTTGGTTGTTGAGGGAGGGGGGGTATGTATAATTTTATCATGCAAGACTTCACAAGGCTCTGCTCAGCTTCTGTAACAGCAGTTGTAAACAGTGTTTCTCTGGCGCATGCCCCCCAGAGTGAAATCCTCTCCTCTCCGCCGTCTTTCCTTTTAAGATTGTGGCATCATGCAATCATGCATTATTAATGGTGACCCCGTTCGGCTACCGCCATCCAGCTTGGCGCTTCCGCACCTCGCCGTGTGCCGCTGCTGGCTTCGGTCGGCGCCTTGGTGCCATTCCGGTGCCACTCTGGTGCGATTTGCCTGGGATCCGGAGGCAGGTGGAATGCTGCACCCCTTCGGTAGACCCTTGGCTCCACCGTTCATAAGCGGCCTAGAACAGCACCTCCAGGGCTCTGGCGAAGAGCAGACATTCACTGAGCACCCAGACGGGAGTAAGGCAGAGCCAGGCTCAGAAATGACAGATCAAAGCAGTAAAACGCGCACGGCTGGGGGTGGGGTGTGCCGTCAGAACACGAGTGCCGGCACATTCCCGCGCACTGGGGGGAACTTGGAGTTTGCACATATAGCTATTCAGTATGCACCGGCAAAAGCGTTTGAGACACAGAGTAACGGCTGGATTGTGGGTCCTCATTAAAACGCGGAGGGGGGTCTCGGTTGAAAAGGGATAGGGGATTGTCTCCTGCTGAGATGATGTGGAATCACAAGCCAAACTGAGGCTCCCTGCTTTCAACTATATTCCTAAAGATGACTCCCAGCTCCTCGCAACTTACTACAGGAGAAACGCCAGCCTTGCACCGACTGCTCCCCACAGGTCAAAAGCATGCTTAGGTTAATTGACGTTACCACATTGCCCAAAAATCTGCATGTGTGTGAATGGCATGTGAGTGTGCCCTGCAGTGGGTTGGCACCCTGTCCTGGGTTGTTCCCTGTCTCCAGTATAGGCTCCAGATCCCCCGTGACCCCTAATAGGATAGGCAGTTACAGGAAATGGATGGATGGATGGATACATGGCATGACCTTCATTTCAGGGTGATGCTCTGCGGACTTCCACGTGCTTTTTGCACTTTGCTCGCGTTTGACTGCATCTGCATGCGGATGAGTGGTCATGCTCCTGGATGCTGCACCCGGCTGGGTACCAGTACCCCTCAATGCCTTTTGCTGGGGAGTATTTTCTGATATAGCACACATTTTTTGCACGTTTTCCTCTCTATGAACAATAGCAGAGAACCAGTCACCCTTCCAATTTCTCTAAAGAGGCTTGAGGGCAGTGAGGTGTAAGACACCTGGTCACAGACGGGTTAGAGGCTTGACCCCCCCCCCATGCCTTATCACCAGTCTGCAGGGAGCCTACTCATCTGCTGAGTCGGGAGGAGATGGAGGTGCAGTCGGCTGGGGGGGGGGGGGGCGTGCAGCATCTGGCAGGAGCTGGCCTTCCTTGGCAGTGTGACCTCCAGCTTTGGCTCACAGCCTCCCGCTAACAAGATTCTCATTCTTTCAGTTTCTCTGCTCCCTGCCCCATTTTGCCTTCTGTCCCTCCCCCAGTTTCTGGTCGGCTTGGCATCCTGCCGCTCGTGTAAATCTGTCAGGGCTGCCCTGGATTTACCCCCTCCACATGTGCCGGGGTCTGGCGGGGCGGCCCCCGAGCACGGCCAGAGTCATAGATAAAAAAAATCGGCACACTCACCACTAGCGCTGTCTGCCCACGCGGACGGCCAGTCCCCACCGTTTAGACGGCGCGGACCGTACCCTGAGCGCACGTGTGGCCGAAGCCTTTGGAAATGTCTCCCTGAATGCCAAGCCCCTGGGCGTTTCAAACATCACAGAAACGGAGCTAAAAAAAAAATGACACAAAGCTTTTGCCTCGTCAACAGATTCCTGCTGGCCGTGAGCGGCGGAGGACAGCTGATCCCTTGTTCTCCTCTGACTTTCTGTGGCTGCTGTCCTATAAATATCAGTGGGATGGGTTTCCACAGGCTGTCAGAAAAGGAGCATTAAAAAAAACAAAATGGACCGGATTCGTTTGCCGGTCTGTAACACAAGCTGCCTTTTGTGTTCGACCCGGAGAAAGAAAAACAAAACAAACTTCGGATGGAGGAGGGCGCAGAACGGGCTCTTTGAAACGTTTTCGTGCGCCCTGACGTCCGCGCCAAACCCCAAACCCACAGCGCTGCTGCAGTGACAAACAGCAACGTTTCAGAAGCAGCACGACCTGAGGCAGCTTTTCCCGAACAGTAAAAAACCTTCTAAGATCTCTCTCCTGTTAAGTATGACGGGTCGGTGTAGTCTAGCAGTTCACCCTGTACAAGCTCTCCACAGGAGAAATATCAAACATCCCTTCATCGACGAGAAATTTATTGCTTTTCTTCTGTTAGCGAGGGGCCACCACTAAACTGATCCCCAAACATGTTTAAGGAAAGAGGAGCTGTGTAAAACACTGGGGGCTTCCAAACTAAGTTTGTTAGCCTAACGACAAAAGCACCGTACAGTGTGGATAGGTCTGTAGGAGGACAAGGAGGAAGAAGGCTGCCTTCTTCTACAAGTTCTTCTGGGGTCTGGTGGCCAGCAGCTGGGCCTGCTGTGTGTTTGGCAAGTCCCCCACAGGTGGCTCTGTGTGCGTTCCCGAGTCGCCTGCGAATGAGCCCGTGTCCCTGGGTCCGTGTGAGATCTAGCACTCTCACTGTTTTGTGAACCCCATGGGCCTCGGATAGTCCAAAGGGTCACAGTTTCCGGGGCAGGGCACCGCCGTCTGGAGGCCAAGGGGGCAGGCCGGATGTTGAAGGGAGGGGTGGGGGCCGGTTCTTTGGGGAGCCTGGCTCTGTTACCCCCCCTCATTTCCTCCAGCCTCGGTGCTGGAAGCTGTTAGGGAGGGTGGTTCAGGTCTCCCCACATACCATGACCTCCTGTCTCCCTTAATGCCTCTTGGGGGTGGGGGTCCATCTCATTAGTGTAAAGTGTTTGGACATCAAGAGCTCTTCTTGTGGATTATTGGAATTTATCCGTTGCAGATGGCTCAGTGATCACAGGATTTGACACAAATGACAAGCAATCAGACAGCACTCAATTCCCCCCGCTGGAGTCACGCCAGAGATGTTTATGATTCACCTCGTTCAAATTTGATCAGAGCGCCACCTGCAGCTGACAGGGAGTCCTGGAGTCTGCACGTATCTATACCTCATTTCTCTTGTAATCTCAGTAATAACCAATGATGATGAGTGAGACAGCCGTCAGCCACCCTCAATAACACAGGATTGCGACCGACGAGGGAGGGGGGTGTCACATTGGGGTGGGAGACTGCAGGAGGGAG
>JAODKK010000114.1:29355100-29366670 GCA_026774405.1 Petrocephalus microphthalmus | reverse complement strand
GCTGTGCAGGCGGCCTGCTTGTCTCCCTGGTTTACAATAAAGTGTGTTCTATGATCTGAGCCGTGTTGTCATAGTGCTCCTGAAGCACGCCTGGGGTGCACTCCCTGTCATTCAAGCTAGATCCAAGATGCCACTGCCCCTCCCCCCCCGGTGTCAGATCCACGTTTGTCTGTGATGTGTAAATTACTCCAAGGAAGGAACAGGAGCCTGGAAACTCCAGTCACAACTTTTATTGAGTTTACAGGCAACATGCAGATGAGATCACAGTGTAGAGTCTCTACAAAAAGCATCTGAATTACTAAATAATGGTCAGGGGAGCAAGTTAAGGAACAAATTCAGAAGGTGTATAGCCCTAAATTAAGATTTTGTGAATATTCATGTCTGAGTGGACAGTCAATACTGTTTTTTTTTTTTTTTTTGTCCTTGATGAATCTTGCTTGAAATTTACCATCTTTACAAATGAAAGCATGTTCAGTGCACATGGGCATTTGGCACGGCCATGTTCCCAGCGGAGGGTGCAGGGTCACGGATGAAGTAAAGCTGGAGTCGGCAGAGGCGAGTCCCCCGTGTCATGCTCCTCGCTGTGACCCTTTGTGGAGCCAGGAGTACACGCCGTGATGCCTGCATCTAGATCATGCCCACAGTTTCAACTCAAGCTTCCTTTCAAAGCCCTTGTTCATTTCACAGTATAAAAAGTCTTTGGCTCAGCTATGCTGTCTGCATTTTATGGATGGATGGGGAGAGGGATGGCAGTCATAACACAGCATGGCATGCTGGCTGAAGGGAGACCAGCCAAGTCATTAAAAAAAATGGCAAAGCAGGGAATCAGTCACACACCATCCGACCCCTTCTGCGAGCGGATGGGCAGCGCGCCGCGGTCAGCTTGACGTCTCTCAGGTATAGAACATTGGCGTGAGAGTCGATCAGCAAGAGCACCTGCCTCCCGCTGCTTGGCGAGGTTCTGACATGGCTCCTCTTCATGCACCTTTAAAACCTGCCCCCTATGCCTGGGAAGAGGAAGACTGCCACACCCTCCTGTCTTCAGGGAGGCCTCGAGCTGGCCCTCCCTGCATTCAAACCCAAGCAGTGTAGCCCCAAATGAGCCCAGGGGAGGAAGGAGGGTACTGCATGGCTGCTGATGTCACATTAATGTCACCTGATTATATTCTATCTTCAGCCATCCAATGAGAACAGACCTCCTGCTCCTCCCAAATATCACAGCATTGGTTCTATTTTATTTCCGGTAACGAAAAACAATCAAAATAAAATTAAACTAGAATGCGCGGTAAATTATTTTAGAAAAAACACTCCATCCCCCGCAGACCCCCAGGTGTCCTGTGGGAGGCGCTCATGAGGTGGCTGTCCTCAGCTGCATCTGTTTGGAGGCTTGCAGTATGAAGACGACATCGGGGCGTCGGTCTGGCACGGGGTTGATGCACATGCTCACCAGATCCCGCAGCTGTGTCGGGGGGGGGGGGGGTCGCAAAGGTAACACACACCTTTATTGTCTTATAAAAATCCGCACTGCAATATCTGTATCTTTTATTTCTCAGTACTGTGAAAGCATCTGGGGGTGTTATAAGGCAAAGTTTACACGAACATTTTGTTTTTAACTGCACCTAAATTGATGGCCAGCAGGTGGAGCCAAACTTAATCGATATTCCTGACGGAAGGTATGCAGAAGCGAACATGAAGGCCACAGCGAAGGCTGTGTTAGCACTGGGAGCTAATGAGTATGCTGGGACAGGGAGTGAGAGGCATCTCTCAGGCTAGGACTTTACTCTCTGTCGACTGTAAGCCCTTGCCATGACATGGGGACCTGCCCTAACACAGCCAGGGCAGGACGGGGCGGCGAGGGACGGTGGCTCTACCTGGTCGGAGTAGCTGTTGGCCGGGAGAGGGGGGTAGTCGCACTGTTCGATCTTACGGCACAGAGACAACAGGTTCATCTTGTCCCCGTAGAATGGATTCTGGAGAGCGGCCATCTTTGGGGGGGGGGGGGGGGCAGAGAGAATGCCAATGAGCTGCAGGTAGAGGGAGTGGGCAGTCGTGCATCACACAGCATCAAATGAGCCCAGATCCGTAGGGGGTGCTTTCCAGGAACGGGTGAGAGTGGAACAAAAACTTTAGTCTTTAGTGAGACTCTCACTGAACTTCAACCATCTGCTCATCCCAATAAAACAAAGTGCCTGTAAGTCACTTCTGCCTATATTAATGTGGTATGAATATTAGTGTAAATTAGTAATATTAATTATAGGAGACCCCCCCCACTATATGAAGCGGTTAGAAAATAGTTGAATGGAGGATAACAGGTATAAGTCAGTTACGGTGAAACATGCATGTATTAGTGCCGGATCCCTTGTGAAATAGCGATGATACAGGATTTTTTGAGATGCTTAATATGCGTGAGAACAAAAACAAAGCCAACCAATGTATTCGAAACACGTTATGAAAGCGTGACTGTGCGTCTGCCAGGGGACACAGATCGCCCACGGCCAGGGCATGTGCGTGTGCAGCGAACATAAACAGATTACCTCATACAGCAGGCATCCCAGGGACCAAATGTCAGACTTGAAGTTGTAGCCGTCCTCGTGGATCCTCTCTGGGGACATGTAGTACGGCGTTCCCACTGCGGGTAGAGGTGCGGCTTTTAATTGTTCAGCCAGTTAGACTGGAACGTGGAAACCAGACGCCTCAGAAGCGGTAATCAAGGGCTGGAATCCCGCTACATTCCTCTGCTTAGTGCGTCTGATTCTTGACTTTCAGCTCAGCTCATCCTCACAGAAATGCGGAACTGGTAATGGCCCAGGGTCTCCTACCTAAGGAGTGTGCTGCCATGGTAAGAGCCTGGGGTCTCCTACCTAAGGAGTGTGCTGCCATGGTAACGGCCCAGGGTCTCCTACCTAAGGAGTGCACTGCCATGGTAGCAGCCTGGGGTCTCCTACCTAAGGAGTGTGCTGCCATGGTAACGGCCCAGGGTCTCCTACCTAAGGAGTGTGCTGCCATGGTAAGAGCCTGGGGTCTCATACATAAGGTGTGTGCTGTCATGGTAACGGCCCAGGGTCTCCTACCTAAGGAGTGCGCTGCCATGGCAATGGCCCGGGGTCTCCTACCTAAGGAGTGCGCTGCCATAGTAACGGCCCAGGGT
The DNA here is from genome assembly GCA_026774405.1 of Petrocephalus microphthalmus. Taxonomy (NCBI): domain Eukaryota; kingdom Metazoa; phylum Chordata; class Actinopteri; order Osteoglossiformes; family Mormyridae; genus Petrocephalus; species Petrocephalus microphthalmus. Next base: position 29,363,522 of record JAODKK010000114.1, on the reverse strand, counting down.
CTCCTACCTAAGGAGTGCGCTGCTGTGGTCTTGGAGCTGAAGAAGCGGCCAAGGCCCAGGTCCCCCAGTTTGACCACCCCCGTGGCTGTGATGAACACGTTGGCCGGCTTGATGTCTGTGGGGGAGAGAAGGATGTCCCATTACCCTGCCTTCAGGCTGTCCCACTCCATGGGGGCATCCCAATACATCTGTGTACCTGGCGAGCATCCCTAGCCTGCGTCAGACATTTCATTGCCCAGGGGTAACATGGAGGTTCAATGGGCAATGTTGTTGTCTGACACCAGGTGATGTGCATACCTTGTTTCCACAAACACGGAGCTGGTGCTGGTACCAGTTCTGGGCTGGTTCTTGCTTGCTGTCTTTTGAGAATTGGCCCGCATTTCCACCAATTTAAAACAAAGAACGGAACGGAAATGTTATGTAGGCGGAAGTGGAAGTAAAGGTTCATATTAATTCTGTTTTTTATTATTATTGTTTTAATCTGTTTGGTAAGTTTTTATAAGCTGCCAAACCGAAAAAAAAATTAGCCTTTAAAGAGACAAAAGTCTCAGTTTTCAGAGTATGACCCTGCGTCTGTTGCCTATCTACTCTTGTCTCCTTAATCCTTTTCTGGCCCAGTTTTTTTGTGGTGGAAACGCATGGCACCAGTTCCGGATTGGGAAAAAGCCCGGCACCGGCTCCAACACCATGTCGGTGGAAACGGGGTCTCTGTGACCAGACTGGGGGGTGGGGGGTGCATATGTAGCTCACAGTGTGAGGGGAAGTAAATCAAATAGGAGGGTGGAACAAACCTCTATGCATGACCCTGCGTGAGTGCATGTGCTCCAGGGCACTGCAGAGCTGCACAAAGTACTTCCAAATGGTCTTCTCAGGGATGAGACGCAGGTTCTTCTTAAAGTACTGTGGGAGGGGAGTCGGAGGTAAAAAAATGAGCACAATGGACTCCCATGCCGACCCCCTCCCCACCACACAACGTAAAGTGATCCATAGAGTCAGCCTATAACCCTCAATGTTTTGCCATTGGGAGGCACAGGCCAAAAAGCCCCGCCCATCTCATAATGACCATAATCACAGCCCACCCACCTCCTGATGGCCCCTCCCACCCACTGGAATTTCTCACTGCCACACCTTGATCATCTGAGACAGATCTCCTGCATCAGCCAGCTCCAGCACGATGTTCAGCTGGTTCTCCTCGATGAAGGAGTCCAGGTACTTGATCACGTTGGGGTGGTTCAGTTGCTGCATCACACAATCACACATAGCAGTGATCCTTACAACTGTGCTACCATCACTGCTGGACGTGTTAAGGTGATTTAAGGTGATTTCTGGCCAGCCTGCATGTTAAGTAGTCGCAACCCTTGGGCCTGGACAAGTGGAGACACAGGCACATGTGGCTAGCCAATCATCTGCCTAGATAAAGAGCCACACCTTTGTGTGGGTGGGACCTTGAACATGGTCCCACAGCTCAATAACACAGAGTTTGTCAGACCTTTTTCATTTGGCCACTCTGGAGAGACCACGGTGTATGCTGTGGGATGCCGGCCTGTGTTGAAGGATGGTGGCCTGTGCTGAGGGATACCTGTATATAGAGGCACTAGCTGCATCTAAAGCATCCAGCCTGGCTATAGGGTCAAAGTATGCAGTGGATTTTAAGTCTGGTATAGGCAGCCCCTGTATAAAACAGCAACGGTCTTTGGGGCTGGTTGTGTAATCCAGGGCACTGTGTGTGTGTGTGTGTGTGTGTGTGTGTGAGCATTCATGTGCTTTTGTATCCATGTCTGTAAGCACGTTTATGAAACCGTAGCAGTAAATGCCATCTGTTGACAGCGCAGCAGCTGCAGCTGACAGACGGGAAGGTCATGTGCTAAATGGGCTTGTCAAACCAACCCTGACAAGCAAAAACAACACCTTCAAAAACCCACTGACCCAACCAGGGGAAGGACCCTCTTCTGCACCTCTGGATCCTGTGTGATCTATCCAGGGAAAGGACCCTCCATTGCACCTCCTGATCCCATAGGATCCAGCTTCTACATCGCTGGATTCCATGTGATCCAACCAGAGCAAGGACCCTCCTCTGCACCACTGGATACTATGTGATCCAACCAGAGAAAGGACCCTCTTCTGCACCTCCAGATCACATGTAATCCAACCAAAGCAAGGACCCTGCTTTATACCTTCTGATTCCACGTGATCCACTCCCCCCTACCTTCAACAGGTCAATTTCTTTAATGCAGTCCTGCCTGGCCTTGGCATCCATCATTTCAAAAATCTGCAGAAACAAATTAAGGAGCCTGTGCAATCAAGTAATTAGGATGCAATTAAAATTACATAATTACTGTGTCATTTTTAGGTTTAACACTCCTACAACCACACCCCATCTTACTCAGCCAATGAGCCACCTTTCCATTATGTCTGTCACTCTAATGCCCTGCCCATCTGTTACGTGAATGTCCCGCCCATCTGTCACTCTAATGCCCCGCCCATCTGTCACTCTAATGCCCTGCCCATCTGCCCACCCCTCAGCTTCGCCTTCCACTCACCTGTACTTTCTTCAGTGCCACCTGCTGGCCATTCAGGAGGTAAGTTGCTTTGTATACCTCACTGAAGTGACCCTTGCCGATCTTCTTCTCAATGCGGAAGTTTGCCAGCGTGCAGCGGTACTGATATTCTGGATTCTTCTTCTGTGTGGGACAGAGAACATCCCAAAAGTTCTCAACATGGCATACTCAACACAGAACCGTCAACATAGCACACTCAACATAGAGAAATCAACACATCACATTTAATGACAAACTATCTGCTCTGGAACCTGGGGCCTGATACTGTACATCATTCAGCCTCCTGTTGGTGGCATAAAACCAGTAAGCGCCCTGTTAAGCTAAGGGAAATGTGGTCTGAAGACATGGCTTGGGTTGGGAGAGAACAGCTGCCACCAAGCCCTCAACCTTCTGCTCGTCACACAAGATCACTCCACCAGCAGGGAGAGTCGAGGGACCAGGCAGAGCTACCCCGCCTTTTCACATATCTGGTACATGCTGACAGCCACACCAGGCATTGTGTGTAATCCTGACTCACTAAGCCAGTGGCTTAACGGAGCTGGGTCTCAGTGGTTCTGGTGCCATGGCAGTTCTCACCTGGTCCTCGTGCCTCTGCATCTTACACGACTTGTTCTTCTCTGCGGTTTGCTGCTGCCCATAGCTGTGCTGTCTTTCCATTTTGGCATCCCAGGTGTAGCCTTTGCTCTCCTGGGCATGGGCAGAGAAAAACCCAGATCAGGTGACCAAATATAGATCATGTGGCAAAACATAGATCATGTGATTATACATAGATCAGGTGACCAAATACCTTATCTGATAAAACACATATCCAAGACAAACAAAGTATATGCCTTTTATATGTAAACAGGATCATGGGAGCAGGGCATATGGGCCTTCTTGTTTAACCGGGTGTCTGACCCTGTGTACCTGGGGCAATGCTATGAATCCTGGGCTCTCTGACAAAAGCCCACTCTGGGTCCCCTGCTGGCATGTTCCAGGGTCCTTGAGTCATTCTGGCTTTATACCCAACCACTGCCGCATTACTACTCTACCCTAGAACATTGTTATCCCTGTCCAGGCCCTGAGAACCTGCAAACAGCCATAAGTGGCAAGGAGGGGAGCAAAAACGTTGGCCCTCCGTGGGTCCCCGAGGTCCGGGTTGGGAAAACACTGCCCTAGGATAACACACAAGCCCCAGCCAACACCTCGCAGTACATGGTCAGTTTTAAAACCTTAACTTAAGAGTAATAATTACACTGATAACTGTAATACTGTCTCCATAGCAACCAAGCTGTCACTGCTACGGGGGGCGGGGGGGGGGATTGCTGCATTGGGAACAATGAGGGTGACACTGAGCAGTTTGCAGGCAGGAATGCAGCCCAGGGGGGGACAGCATGTGTGTGTCAGGGGTGGCCCGTGTAAATAGGGCCTCTGGTTCCCAGGAAAGAGAGAATCACGCCAGCGAGACGCCTCCTACCTCGCACCAGACTGGTCTCAGCCTGTTTGCACGCACACAAAGCACATTGGAACCCACCTCCACACAGAACCTGCAGTACATACATTTGGAGCAAAGCCAGAAAGTCCCACAGTGGCCCCCAACCCAGGCGTGCTGAGGAAGCATTCAGACAAAAAGCTGCCTCAGAACACTGAGGTTCATTTTGTCATTTTAAAGTCCAGGACAAAAACAAACCACTGCCACGAGTTGGCTGTAGCCACGCACACACACACACACGCACACACACACATGCATACACACAATCCACATATTCATTTCACTATGGGGACTCTCCATTCATGTCTATGGGCATAACCCTAATCCCAGCTATGACAACATTAACTCCTAGCCAGCCCTAACCTTAACCATAACTAAACAATCAAGATACAAGACTTTTGGCATTTTATATATTTTGATTACATTCACAGATTTTTTGTAAAATTGAGGCTATCCTTGTGAGGACCGAAAAAATGTTTCCACAAAGTAAAAAGTCACAGGTTTTTATCACAAGATGGGGACATCTGGTCCCCACAAAGTAATAATTACAGATACACACACACTTTTAATTAATTAACGGGTCCCTGCAAAAAGTTAAGGCTGCTTGTCACCAGTAAACACTTTAAACTGAGCAGTTAACAGCGAGCGGGCCGAGACGCTCTCACCCGCAGAGACGTCATGCTGCCTGAGAAAGCCACAGCGACCAGATAGCATCTCAGCAAGCGGATAAAGATGGGAAACTGGATAACGAGCAAGCATTTGGCTTTTTTAGAGAAAAGGGACATGTAGGGAAAAGGATTCTGCGTTTCAGGGGTGGCTACACTTAAAATTTACAAGACAGGGAAAAAGCTGCGATCACACCCAGCCAGGGCTGCTCTCTGCCAAACCTGCTGGCCACTGCATCAGCTTCCTGCGATCACACCCAGCCAGGGGCATGACACACACACAGGTACACACAGACGCACACGAGCTGATTCTCGTCGGAGGGTTTGTCTGTCCACTGTCCACTCCACCTCTATCCACATCCACGGGGCGTGGCCAGCCTGCTTGAACGGAAGTGTTGGGGGGGGAGTGGGGGTGGTGGCTTTGCAAATGCCATTGGACCTGAGTATCGACCTCTGCATACTGGAATGTACCGGAAACACCTTTCTTGTCACGGCAATTTCATGCAGATTCTGTTACGACACAATAAACCTGTTGAACAGTCTGCTGACGCCATTCCAACTTTGACTGTGATCTGACCAAATGCGAGCCAACCTACGGTGGTTAGCCCAGCATTTGCTATCCTACTCAACATTATCCGGTCGCCTACTCAACATGATCTGCTAGATACCGAACATCACCTCAGCATATGCCAGCCATTCCGCATCATTTGCTATGCTGTTCGACATCATCTGCTAGATACTCAATATGATCTACTAGCCTACTCAACATCTTCTGCTGGATACTCAACATCTTCTGCAAAGGCACTCAACATTAAATGCTAGCTACTCAACATCATCCACCAGCTACTCAACATCATCTGCCCCCAACTCAGTAGAAAAATTGCATACAAATGAAATGATATTGACTCTTCAGTAACAGAAGCAGAAGTTATGAATATTTCAACACATTGCAGAGAAGTTCGCCTCTCTGTTTCAGAGTAGATGGGGAGCTGAGATTCTTGGTCTAATGATTCAGCCCACTTGTTGCATAATGTTTACTTTTCAGGGGACATTTTTAGGATACTTACACTGGAACAGGGAAGGGCAGCGTGGATCCTGGGTTAGCTGCCAGAACACCTCCATTGTAAGGTCAATGGCAGCGGCTTACAATTCCACTCTTCATTCTCATCGAAGTGATCGTTCAATGTCATAACAGACCAGCATGCAAACCATGCTAACAAATGCGGGTGATCTTCTGCTCCACAATGGCTTCAGACCTCAGCTGTGTGGGACTGTCACACTGTTGGTTTTGGGGGCTGGAGACCAGTCTTACAGAACCAGACACTAAAAGTCTGTGCCCCATCACCTCATTTCAGGTCTAGACTTGGGTTTTTTATTACAGGTGGTGTATCCAGTTATGCATTTTACTGAGGAAGCTGAGGATGACCAGTGATCAGAGCCTGGCGGACCTGACAGCAGAGCACCACTACCTCAGGCAGCATCTAACTGAGAAAAAGTAAGTCTCCCCAAGGCTGTACAGTGAACACAGGCTCCATTCAGTCAGAACAGACTGGAGAATTTCTAACTACACCCCAACCAAAGGTAGCAGGTTAAAAGTCATAATAAACCTAGAGGCTTACATTCCACAGGACTGGGGAAACCAAACAAAACAGCCCACCCTCTACGATGAGGACCTAGGTCCCCTTCTCCATCTGGGCCAAGGGGCTGTGTTTTCCCAGGGTAAATTGTCTTCCTACCAGACCTGTAGATCTTACACCAGTGCCCAGCTACGGGTAAGCCAAAGGCACAGTCCATTCTACTTTCCAGTAGAGTGTGGTGTTCAGGTCAACAGCTACAGATGCAGGGCCTGGCTGCTGTACCTTTGTGTCCAGCCTGGATTACCTCAGTCAACCCTTGATGAACAGCGGAATGTGGGTGAAGGAACAGGTGCTCTACATAAGCAGTGGTGTTCTTATGAGGGGTAGCAGCATCTACATATGTGTGTGTGGGGGGGGGGGGGGGGGGGGGGGGTTGAGGGGAGCAGCTGTCCCTAGCCCAGCTTCACATCAGTAATTTTAGAGGACACCAGTCCCTGGATGTCCCAACCACATGGGCCAATAACCCCCCACCTCAGGTTCATTTCCACTGAAATATGCCACATTCTTAAAAAATATCAGCACATTTAAGTTGTCACTGACCTAAGCACAGTTTGCAGCCTCAGTATGAGTGTGTAGACCTGGGCACAGTTTACAGCCTAAGTATAAGCGTGTAGTCCTGAGCACAGTTTACAGCCTGGGTATGAGTGTGTAGACCTGGGCACAGTTTACAGCCTAAATATAAGCATGTAGTCCTGAGCAGTTTACAACCTGGATATGAACGTGTAGACCTGAGCACTGTTTTCAGCCTTGGTATAAGCATGTAGACCTGAGCACAGTATACAGCCTGGGTATGAGCGTGTAGACCTGAGCACTGTTTACAGCCTGGGTATGAGCGTATAGACCTGAGCACAGTCTACAGGCTGGGTATGAGCGTATAGACCTGAGCACTGTCTACAGGCTGGGTATGACCGTATAGACCTGAGCACTGTCTATAGCCTGGGTATGAGCGTATAGACCTGAGCACTGTCTACAGGCTGGGTATGACCGTATAGACCTGAGCGCTGTTTACTGGCTGGGTATGAGCGCGTAGACCTGAGCGCTGTTTACAGGCTGGGTATGAGCGTGTAGACCCTAGCACAGTTTACAGTTTCTCTAAACACCGATTACAGGTTTAAGACCGGAGCTGACCCTCTCTACCAGTTGCGGTTTAGTACCACAGATTGGGAGTGAAAATCGGGCATATAAAACAGTTTTTAAACATATTTATATATAGCGCAGGGCTGCCACAAAGTGTTGTTCCGAAGCGGGAACGAAACCGGGTTATAGACAAAGCGATCAGAGCGAAACTGGGAAATCTTACCTGAAAGAGCAGCGGGCGACGCAGCCAGCCGGATTAAGGAGAAGGTAAAAATGGAAACTCCACGAAGCCGCGTTGTGCAACTTCTTTTTAAACGGAAGCCCTCTAATAGGTACGCTGTCTCATCTCTCTCTCTCGCTCTCTCTGTTTTGTCACACACCCAGACCTTGTCATTGCTATAGCCTACTGGCACGTCCCATCTGTATTTTTCCCAAACTTTAGGCACATAAATGAATCAGTAACAAAATACAACTGTGCATGTTTATTAAAATGACAAATAGAAAATGTACTTTGAATGAATGTTGCATTTCATAATTACTGCTAATGCTTTACAAATAAATGCGAGAGGGTTAGAGATCCTGCCATATACTGGACATTTCCGCTCCCTCTTACATTAAGGTAGGTTGTCAAAACCGACCTGCTGAGTGCCGCATGGCATGGTGCAATAGGCATACATATAAATCGGCTAGGCCTACAGAATACGCTGGATTTGGTATACCTAACTGCCACCACTACACATTAAAGGAACACAATGTTCATTAACGTTCATAAGCGATGTCACAACTCGGGAAACAAGAGGTGATTTTTAACGGTTTGCATGGGGTATGATAAGCAAAGTGCCATATATTTTTTTTAACTTGAGGACACTTCTGATCCCCCGCTTAAAAGGCTTCATTTTAAACAGGTATTGCAATCTAAAAGCTTCTACATAGTTAGGAAACCGAGTCGCAAGAGGGTAGGCGGGTATTTTCTTATTACTCAGAAAAGGCAGTCAAACTCGCCGAGCTTGCCGG
>JAODKK010000114.1:29332570-29350551 GCA_026774405.1 Petrocephalus microphthalmus | reverse complement strand
CCCCCCCCCCCCCCCCCCCCCCCCCCTCCCTCAACAGACAAAGTATACCCACAATATTGGTTGGGCCATGTCCCTACCATCCGTACCCATATCTACGTCCTTGTTGAAATGCCACACAAACACTGACCTGTTGTCCTCCAACAAGATATATTAAATATCTTTGTGGGAACTCTCCACTCAGTTCTATGGCAAGAACCATAATCCCAACAATGACAATTAAACAATAACCCCTACCCAACACTAACCTTAAGGATAAGTACCCAAACAAAACACAAGACTTTTAGCATTTTTAGTTTTTTTGCAGTCACAGTTTTTTTTTAATGAATTTGAGGTTTATATTGAGGTTTTATATTTATTTAACTCAAAAAATAACACATCGAAAAAAGGGAAAGAGGGAGTCTGGCTTGATATACGTCACTCAGCTAGGCCATATAATTCGTGCCATTCTTAATTATGTAATACTATTTATTATTATTTCACTCTATATACAATATATAATAACTGCAGTAAATACATTTAAGTTAATTACAGCTCACACGCGCGATGCTGGGAATCGGATCCCGGAGCCCGGGGTGTGGTGTGACCTCTAGGCGGCAGCAGAGCTCCAAAACTCTAATCCACAGACAGAACAGTTTAGACGCGTTGCCATATGCAATTTAATGTTTTTTATTGTGTTATTTAATGGGTTAAACAACTTAATCGAGAACTTACATTTACGCTTTTATAAAGGAAAGTAGTCAGACCTTCTGCCACAAACTATAATATAATATAATCCAACCGCCGCTGGTATGAGGCACTTTATACCGACGAAGCCATGCCACCCTACGCCAAGGGGCATTTCGGTGAAACAACATCAGCCTAGTTTGCGTTTATAGCAAATAAATATAACCGCGAGTGCACATGAGTTTATTTCTTTTTATAGCTGAAATAATTCTTCATCTCTTCGACGTTAAAGCGTCATAAAGCAAAGAGTTAACGTTTTTGGAACAGATTCTCTTTGTTTGAACTTGTTTGTGAATGCTTCCCTATAAACTTGGAGAAGCCCATTCATACATTGTGCCACGTTACCCTTTTCGAAATAAATTATAATCGCACCGGGGTTTATGTGCTGCGGTTAATTAGGCTGTGTGCGGATGGCGTTTTATTAAAGCAAGCCATAGTGTAGCTGGAGGCAACAGAACTGAAAGTTATAATGTGAATCACCGCGTTTCCCAAAGGCTTTGCATTTTCTTCGAGGCTGACTGTACCTTTAATTTTCGTAACATTTTGTCAAAATTATTAGGCTATTATAGTTTTATAATATTATTTATACTAATATTAGCACAGTACAATAGCAATAACAACAATTTGACGCTGGGAACAAAATTGCTAATGGATTTAGAATAATTTTTCAAGGAGGCTAAGACAAAAATAAGGTGGCTGAAGCCCCTTAGTATAGGGTCTAGATTCGCCTAAGTTTCATAAGATTCCAAATTTCATAAAATTTCCAACATAACTATAACTAACTTAATGTGGGAATTTAAAATACATAAATGACGGAGAATGTGACTAGTCAAGCCCAAGACCTAATTATTTAACAGAAGCCTGTGTGTTGTCCTGAGTGTTTTATGGACCAGGTCAATGTGGAATTATTAAAGAACAATGAAATCAACCAACAGATTTTGCCCCCTTTCTGTGTAAAAAAAAAGGGGGGGGTTCCCAGAATCCACTACAGGGGCGCCTGTGTTAAACAGACTTTGATTTACTGACCCAGAAACTCTCTAAACCGTCATTCAACAAGCAAGGGGTGGGGACTCGCTTAAATCGTCAACCTACCAGGTCCTCCGCACCTCCCCCCTTTAGCCTTTTGACGTTTAGGACGCCGCCGGAGCGACGTCCCACTCGTCAGTCTGCATCGGCATCTGCAGCGCTTTCAGCGTGATCCTTTGCTCACACAAGCACCCATCCAGCTGAGAAGAGCGTGAATCCCCGAGGCACAGGGGGACCTCAGGCACCTTTATGAACCTTATTATAATGGACAAATTACGACCAGAGCGTAACGGTTTTGGTACAACGACGCAGCAGAATACTTTTGTTTAGTAAGGTGAATTTCACGCGAGATCGCAACCAATTGCCCAAGAGAGTTTGATATTGGGAGGGAACGCAACTTAATAACCAATTAATAATAATACGTAATAAATGTAAAGTTCTATTTTTGTTGGGACAAATGAAGGCAAACGAAATATTGGGGGGTACAACTCCCCTCTGTTTGTACCTGTTCCCTCTGCCCCGCCCCTATCCTGAATATAATTAATTATGTGAATCTACCTTCAAACACCGACAAGCCGACAGTATATAATAGGCTACTCCTGGACTTAGTTAAATTAGACGATTATACGTATTAGATTTAATTAATGGGTAATGGGTAACTTCGGCTGTATATTTCTTCGGTGACGTATCTGATGCAATGAATGCGCAATTTTCCTCGCCTAGTATACAGAACTCAATCCCTGTTATTACCACGACATAATCGTTGGATCCAATCAAGCCTCGCAAGGTGTATTTATTTTCTTTTTTAAAAGAATCATACATTAGGGTTATTACAAAATCATACATTACGGCTATTTCAAAATGTTATAATCCGTTTGCTCAACTCACACTAATTTCAATTAATATATATTTTTGTTCTGTCATTTGATAATATAAAAATTAATGCGGTATAGGCCTACTAATAAAAGTTATATATCAAACACCGACAGACGAAAGAAAATCAACGCAGTTTTGTGATGGTCAAATTAATGTGGATGGCATGTGGAACAAACAGGCCATATTTATTGCTATGTATTTAAGGTACGTAATCGTTTTTCAAGTTATATTACATTTTACAGGCTGTATATATACCTAAATTCCAGCATGCAAAACAATTTAAAATTAAAGAAGATTTTATTCGTTCTGCTGGCGACTTCACGTATTCCCATTTTCAAAGATGTTTAAGTTTCAGAAATCGCTTTATATTTACACTTAAGCTTTAGCTAGAAAAAAAAAGAGCGTGCGTTTAATTATTTTGGCAGCCTAAATATTAATCTAGGCTAAATCACTTTCGATGCAATGTTGGAATCGTGCATTTCCACGGTGAGCTTACCCGCGCTGTACTTGGCCAGGTCGGCACCGGTTGGAGGGATCCTCCTTTTCCGCGGTCGTCCTTTCTGTACGGTCTCGTTATAATCCGGGACCCCCGAAGGCATCGGGTCGCTTTTACTGGATACCACGTCCGCTTGATTGAAACGCTCCTGATATTCCCCGCGTACGAGCGTCTCAAAGTGGACGCGGCAGTACACCGAGCCGTCCTTCATGCCGAAATGGTCTCCGGTAGTCAGCATCGTACTGCAGGTTGTGCAGGTGAAACAGTTCAGGTGGTAAACCAGCTCCCTCGCTCTCATTACCATCTCCGAGGCGGAAATCCCGAGATGGCATCTGGCACAGCGCTGCACCGAGAATCTCCTTCAGGGCAAGAGAGTGCGGGTCGGTGAGCTGAACGCAGTAAGAACCCGAAAACAATCCTAATAATTTAATAAGTTTATTAGGATAACATAAACTTTAATGGCCCCAGGGCAAAATCTTGAACCACGGCGTATACATATGGTTATATGTATGAGTGAATTCTCCGAATACAGGTCTAAAGACTGCTATGATGACAATCTGGCCCGTTGCCGTTAATTTACCTGTAATAGTCCTCTTTGCAGTAGATACTGCCGTCTTTGCTGAAGCAGGTGAGCTCGGACTCCAGCTTCAGCTTACACGCGCAGCACGTCAGGCAGCCCATGTGCCACCGCCGGTCCACGGCCAGCAGATAGTAGCGCTCGGAGATGCTCTCCCGGCAACCGGCGCAGAGAGCCGCTCCCTCGCCGTCCACTGGGCTCATAATCTGCGAAAGGATTTTTGAAAAACACAATTTGACGACCATGCAACGAAGTTATTAATTACACACCGGCACCTTCCTACATTGATTTAGCAATTAATAACAATTGTCAATTAATCGAAACCATTTGATCGACCTAAATCTTAAAAATCTTTTTAAAATCTTAAACAACCACCAGAATTAAATCTCTTTGTGTCATTTAGGGTCCGATCAAGATAATCCGTTTTATATACGAAATAAAGACATAATTAATATAAATTGATTTACAATAACCATTATTAAATAATAAAATAATATATATTGCAAATATAGCAATAAGTGATTAAGTAGCCTAATCATGAAGTTTGTATACTTAAAAATAGTCACTAAAGACTTAAACAGCTTCGTTCGACATATGCGACGGATGCAATGCGCATTCAACGGTTAGTTATTACCTCAGTTGAGTTATTACCTCAGTTGTTTTGCGCAACTATAGGCCTATCTGGTATACAACACCAATTAAATTTGATAAGGGCAAAACCTGAACATTAATGGATTTTTATGGAAACTGATAATGTTGGACTGAATGTAGTATACAGGAATCAATTAGCAATTTCACGCGCCATGCATCTTGTAAACAGAACGAAATGCATGTTTATTATCACATTAATTGTATTAATAACGATAACGTTTCGATAAACACAAATGATGATATGGGCGAAAATATACAATTATTAAATTATAGAAACAACATGAGCACATACTAGTGTTCCTTCATTAGAGCTGTATAAGAGGAGGTACATTCCATTTGAATTTGTAATTGGACAAAAGCCTTAACCGAGCCTTCTTAAATATGAAGCCAAAATAAATTAATGGTAGCCGTGCATCTGCGTAGTATAGCCATATTATGGGAGATTTTTGCGAGCTTTTCAGCATTTTGTATTCGACTCATTCCAAAAGACATGTGCTTTTGGCAAAAACGAATACTAGATCACATTTATAACCAACACCATTAATGCGAAAACAGGCAGGTGTTTGTATGTGTTGTATGGTACAGTAACTAAACGGATTCTTTCAAATATACCGGCCTTATCCTGGGGTGCAGTTGCCGAAGCACTAATCGGACTCGTAAAATAACGTAAAACTTAAATTCTACAACTTTCTCACCATGTCAATATTTATTTTACATACAGTACTTTAATTAGTGGGTCAACTACTAACAGGGTTTGTACAGGCCTAACCGTTAGTCATTGTGAATCTATTGGCTTATCGAAGGGCTTATTACGGCATTAGTTAAATATTGACAGTATTGATGGCACAAACTGTCACAGTATATAGGCTCCCCAGCATCCACAGATGGAACTTAAGGTACAGTGTTCATGTATGTACTTGTGTCTAATACCTTAGTGTGCAGAGCCATGTGCACTCTAAATCAAGCGTTGAGAAACCCTGAACCTCGAGTTAGTCTTCTTAAGTCCCCGGTGTTACCGGGTGGAGATCCTCCCGGCTCGCCTACCGTGTCGGTCTCTCCCATGTCTATGGCCGAGCTGACCGCGGTAGTTTCATTCTTTCCTCTCCGCTCCATCTCACAGACATCATGCGCTTCACCGCCGGAAAGGCCGTGGAAAAGCATCGCGGCGGCTGACGGGTGGATGTTGCCCTGGTTCTCCCGAAACCGGCAGCCCAAAACTTCCATGAGCCGCAGGCCACGGCCATGCATCGGACGCCAAGATGCAGCCACGCTCCGGAAATCCAGGTCAAATATAAATCACCGATAAGTAAAAGATAAAAACGTTACACGCTCAAAAATACAAGATGATTATATGACTTGATGCATTGTGTGAACTCATTTTAGTCTTAAAAATTAATTCCAAGGATTCCCATTGCGTGTACATCTCAAGTTCCCCTTCTGGTTAACGGACACCGAAAGATGGGAACAAAAACCCGGAATTCCACTGGAAAATCGTTAGATTACGCAGCAGCGTCAAAATCGTGGCATCATCCCTCAGACGAATCACCGGTGTCTGTGAACTGTCGGGATTCTCTTTATTTGTTATTAAATATTTTTATTATTGCATCATAATTTCCAGCAAAGAAACCGCTTAATGGAAGCCTTGAGGTTGCACTTACGTCAGCGCCCCAAAAAACACAAATTCATAAACGCAACAAACAATGACAAACTGTGCCAAAATATTCCCAAAGTAACAGTGGAAAAACAACAATGAATGATGCACTTGGCAGGAGAGTGTCTTTGTTTCTGTCAGTTTTTTTCTGACAATTTGTCACTGTATTAAGAAGAACGCGACACAGATTGCGGCTCCAATCTGTCGGCTGTGTCTCGAGTCCAGCTTTTTCATATTTTACTTCTAATAAGAAAAATCAAACAAATCATAAATTAGCATCCTGGTAATATGCATAAATAAACGGTGGTGTGTCGGGGAAGGTCGCCGTGCTCAGAATGGCCGAAACGCAGCTATTTTCTTATATTTGAAGCCCCCTTCCCTTCTTTCTGTGTAATTGCGGAGGAGGAGTTTTCCGTATAAATCCCCCAGGAGGCTCCCGGCACGGCCTCCTCGTCCCGCTGCTTCCCCGCGGCTCTGCCCCCCTCTTGCACCCGCGCCTTTTTCTACCGAGAGCGCGCGTCACGCCCGCCGCCACCCGCCCATTGGCTGCGCTGCTTGCATCGTGCACCCTCATTATAGCCCTCTACTCGACCGAGTTCGCATTTAAAGCAGTACTCGGAGTTTCCTTTGGGGCTTCACGCCGTATGCAGCATCTTTTTTTGGGGGGTAGGGAGAGACCTTCCTCTTCCTCTCATCTCAGTTATTTTTTTCTTGCGCATCAACATATGTCATATATGGCGTATTGGTGGGGTCGCAGAATCTACTAATTTTGTCCCGATGTATATTGCGT
Source organism: Petrocephalus microphthalmus (assembly GCA_026774405.1). NCBI lineage: Eukaryota > Metazoa > Chordata > Actinopteri > Osteoglossiformes > Mormyridae > Petrocephalus > Petrocephalus microphthalmus. The sequence goes on along the minus strand of JAODKK010000114.1, from coordinate 29,343,761 downwards.
GATTACTGATACATTTGCAGAGGACGCTTTTATGAAATTGCTCCAATTAAGCAGAACGAGCATTAATTAATACGGTCCTCTTCTGGCGGATTTTCCTGTCCCAACCGGTGATACGCGCTGAAATGCTGAAAGAAGGTGGTTTTATGCTTTGCGAACATGCTCCACCTGAGAAATTGGTTTTCAAGAAGACGAGCTATTGAGATACTCCGCTTTGGATTTAAAGTGGATTCAGCGCCGCTTCCATTCACAAAGGCCTGGGGGGTGGGGCGCAATTTCTAAATGACATGATTTATGAGGTCACCTTTAAATTGTTTACTTAATTGAATGGGAAATAGCCATTATTACTACAACGATGACATATCAGTAATTAGTGTGTATTTATATTTAATTGGCGATAATGGCCGCAACCCATTAGAAACCTGAAACAGAATAATGAATCCTAATTTAATTCTAATATATAGCCGTTAGTTTAATACATTTAAAAATGGATTATATGTGATATTTTTACTTAAAGTTATTTAACGGTAAAACAATTATATATAAGTATCTGGATCGTCTGGTGACACGACAAGAAGTAATATTGCCATTTCTCAGTAATGTGTTATTATTTGTATTATTGTTATTCTTCTTAGTATGTCTAATGATGTCTGTATAATTTTCTGTGATTCACATGCAGTTTCAGTAAGTTTCCTCGGCTTTTACCTTTTAACTGATCTATTGCAACTTAACGCATATTTGAAAATACGGTATGGAACTGAAAAGTATTTAATACGGCCATATTCTAACAGGACCGTATTTCAAAGTTGCGCTTAGAAAACGCGGGCCGAATACCTACATGGGCGTTTTGTTTATTCGCTTGCATGTGATGATTCGCTTAAAATACAAGTGAAGTAGTCTATTTAAATACTATATAAATACATTTCCACCAGGATCTTGTTTTAAAAACTACAAGCAAAAGATGGTGATATTGCACACCCTATGCATTTTGTGCTTTGTTTTTGCATGCTCTCTGCAAATATGAAAACTGTTATTATAACTGTAATGATTTTTTTTTTCAATAAGCCGTCTTTCGTTTATTTGGAGCTGATGGCGACGAGAAGGCATGTATGGAATAGCTGTGAATAATGATGAATGGATGCGTTTGTCTTCGTGTTGGTAATTTACTCTGCTCATACCTGTATAAAATGCAGCACATCTTTCTGCATTCTCTCATATCTGTTGTGTCTGAAGTTTACTTGCGGGGATTGTTCCAAGCTCAGTTCGAACGCGTACAGTGAGCCCACGCGTGTTCGTTACCTGCCCTCAGAGAGGATGGGCGGCACGAACGGTGCACAATATGGTTCACACGCTTCGCTTCCGTCGTCCGTCCATCCTAAGGATTATACTTATACAAGGTCTTCACAGATGGTGATCGACTTCATAATTAATCACTGCAGCACGTAAAAATGCTGATATATAAAATATATAATTTTAGTATAGATTATAATTTTAAACAGAATTGCAACGAATTCCATCAAAATCCGATTGCACAAGTGTATGAGTATAATGATACGTCGTCCAAGTGTTTGGGCTTTGAGTAATTATGGGCTGTATTTTAGATTACAGTGTCAGCAGATGTAAGTCACTAGTGCATATACACTATTTACATGTCAGATTATAAGGATTGATGGCGTGATTGTGAAAATACTCGAGGCACAAATAATACACTGTTTGCTTAGAAGTTATCCAGGTTACCTTTTGGATTTTGGGGGAAATTTCAGCGGACTTATACCATGACGCTTTTGTCGACCTGGTTTGACTTGTTAAAATTCAAGATATTTGTGATACTAGTCCTGTACAGGTGGATTATACGTATGTACTGCATAATCCAAAAAATTGTTGATTTCACAAATATTTCCTAGGTGTAGTTAATGGTTGACGTTTATAAATATGAATATGGAATCTAACATTTTAACACTGGATCTGCTGAATAGCTTACAGAAACGGCTCTTGGTCACGTCTCCTGCGTAGACATGTAGGCCTATAGGTACAAAGAGTTAAGCCAGGACAGAAGTTTTTTAAAAAAGAGGAAAGTCGGTGAAACCTTCGTTCTTTATGAAAACACTTATCCAAATCAGCTTGTGCATAAAATAAGTGGATCCTTGGGTCGTCTGGCTAAAGTTATACGTGTTTTTCCTTGAACGAGATAAACTGAGTAAAGCAATTAACACGCACTGTATTTTAAATCTGCAATCAAACATTTATTTTACCGTGAGTATGCACACACTCAATAATACACAGTTTATTATATTTACTAGCGATTTTTGCGTGTCTATGACTTATGCGTCTGCCGTCTCAAGAACAGCTTTTTGGAGGGCTTTAGAAAAATGATTATGTCAGGTCAGTTAGTGTGACCATAAACCACTATGGAGTCGGATCTATAAAAGCTACCCAGCCGAGACTCGGATTAGCCGGAGTGAAAGGTCCGTGTGTCTTTTTTATTAGGGAGATCCGGGGTCCCATAAGGACGACAAGACGGGCAGCAACGCTTGACAATATGCAGACAATTAAACGGTACTGAATCTCGTTAAGCTCCAGGAACCTTTATGGGATAGACCTTGGTCGAGTAAGACGGAAAACGGCGTTATACCCTGGACACAATTACAACGACGACGAAAGAAACTATCAACATTTATGGAAAAAGAGCGCACCGTTAATTCCACCTTGATTTATGAAATGCATAACGCTTATAATTCGGAATTTCTAACTACATTATTTTCCATATTTTCCAAGACAAGGTAGGCTAATTGCGCATATGTAATGTAGATGCGATAGAATATTTAGTTTAAGCACCGTTTGGAGCAGACAAATTTTACATCGCGAACAGAATAGCTCAATAAGATGCTAAATCCATATGCAAATTACACCCAGTGTAATCCCCTTAATTGAATAAATGCATATTCATTACTATCATCTACATCTCCTGTCTGGAATACCCTTAGCTTATGCATTAAACATCGCGTTGTCAGTATATCTGGAGGCGTATATGAAATATGACATTTACAAGGATCGATGATATTCACCTCACAGGTATTTGCCACTGGTGCTAAACCCTCACAGTCAACATCTGCAACATCTGTAAACGAAACATCCCATGTGGACAAATAGTACCTTACCTTTGTTTGTTTTGTTACCACATGTAGTAGTGTGCCTTACCCCCTCGACTTCGAAAATTTATTTTCCTGAAGAATGCTTCAGTTTATGATTAATCTATTTATCTCTGCTGCTTTCTGGAAATCGACCGTTCTTCAAACGATCGCTCGGGTCCTGAGCCGCGCAATAGTCAGTAACACGTATAGTTTTAATGACGAATAAGATGAGAAATCGTGGGTCCTATTCGGGTTCGCGGGGCGCCCGGAGCCCATGCAGGATTATCATTCTCACTGGAATGCATGCACAGGAGGTGTGCCTCGAGGTGCCGGTAAAACTTAACTGCATGTATCAAGGCACGTCAGTTTATAGTGGCAAATCAATGGTTACTCCACATTATATACTCTATGTAGGCCTACTTTATGTTTCTGGCAAGTTCACCCCAGAGACCCAGTAGAAAGTCCAGTAACATTCGCAAGTAATGTTTAAGGAATACGGAAGACAAACATGTAATCTTTAAAAACCTTAGGGATGCCTGTAGGAAAAGCCGTGTTTTACAGACTGATCCAGGATCGGGGTGGTACAAAGGGGGTGGCGGTAGGGGGTTGGGTTGGTAGGACGGTCCCTCTGGATTGGGGGCCCAGTAAAAACTGAATTGATAGGGCCCAAAATCATGATAGCAATGCCCCTGTCCAGGACAGCATGCAAAATTCCATCTACTGTAAATCTCATTACTTTATTTCCATTTACTGTAAATTATTGAACGGCAAACTGGAAATCAAGAAATGTCAATTATTTTATAGGCATCATATTTATATTGATATATAGGTCTCTTTATATATTTACACTATCATAATTTCCTTTATCAGCACTCTGACACGTCTCCTATCTCCATATGCAGGAGTGGCACCACCCTCTTATCACACACTTCTAGAACAAAAGTCGATCTAAGTTATTATTGCTGAGTATGCATGTACCTTCACTGTATACCTTTCATTCAGTATTTTAAAACTTTATTGTACTTGGAAGCCATTACAGGACACATCGACTATAGATAAATGAAGAATTCCCCCCTGGGATCAATAAAGTTCAGGCCTACCTAATCAGGTCTAACGATGATTAATTTGATTAACTTCGTTAAGAGGAGGCGTTTCGAAAGCATGGAGTTCTTTCTAGGTTCCCAATGTTGGTTATATGCCCCTGCATGAATCAAGACACGGCTTTCCTCGATTTTCACATTGATAGTAATGACAGCACACTCGCTGATCAAATCACATGTTATCATTGCGTGGTGTTGTATTAAACACTTAGCGATTGTTTAGTAAGCCAATGTAAATGCCCAACATTGCATATTGATTATGGAAATATGATGAATAATTAAATCCTAACCACTATGCATTTATACGTTTGTTATACACAGCCAGAGGTGGTTACTAATAAGAAGTAACAACAAGGTAAGGCAAACAAGCACCAGATGTGGCTTGTCAGGGCCACACCGGGGAGGAAACAGGAGGATGAGGCAGACATGACTGGCTAAACAGGACATTTACATGTCTGTTATGTTCCCCCAAAATACCACCCAGGAACAGTATTTTCTTTCATCTGTTGTGCTATAGTTAGTCCCAATATCAATGGCATGGTGTGATGCATGTTATGACTTGGGGAATGATGGACTCAAGGGCAGGTGTTGTGGGAAAACAAAAAGGTGGTTTATCGATCTTTAGTTGGAGTTCCTAAATTGCCCGTAGGTGTGCATGTGTGAGTGAATGGTGTGTGAGTGTGCCCTGCGATGGGCTGCCCCCCCATCCTGGGTTGTTCCCCGCCTCGTGCCCGTAGCTTCCGGGATAGGCTCCGGCCCCCCCGCGACCCTGATAGGAAAAGCGGGTTGGAAAATGGATGGATGGGTGGTATATTGATCTAAATGAACAGAGACTGGAAACAAACAGGACAGTGAGGGAATCACAAATGAGAGCACTGGCAACCAGGAAGGGCATAGGCAACAGGAAGGTTCAACATCAATGACCAGCCCAGGGCTGACGAGCCAAACAGGTACACTTTTAAAACAAAAGGTTCCATATTGAACCTTTAAGGGTTTTATAGCTTGGTACATATATGGCACCCTCAAAAGGTTCTTTATAGAACCATTTAATATATCCCCACAAGCGTGAAATGGAACCTTTTTGAAGGCAATGGTTCTATTTCCTAGGGTTAGAACCCCAATGGTTCATATAGCACCCCCAAGAACCCTTTTTTCTAAGAGCGTACTTAAATACCAGGACTAATGAGACACTGGGTGTGGCTCATCAGGTCCACGATAAGGAGCAGACAGGAGGCTCAGGCGTGAGGGACGTCACAATATAGCAATCTGGGGAGGTGGGCTTGTGTACCTTTACATTTAGATGATTAGGCTTATGATTTTTGCATTATATTTTTATGTTCTTCTTAGGTTCAGATAATAGCATTATTTTTGAAGCTTTCTTGCAATGTTAAATTTAAGAGGAAGACTTTCTCTCATGGCGCAGTCAAGCTGCTGCTGCATGGAGGGAATAATTGATTCTTGAGCCAATGATGTCAACCAGATCAGCTCCATTCACCTAGTTACGTCAGACATAAGGTCTTCAGTCTCTTAAGGGATATTTTGGGGACCACGTGTAGAAAAGTAAAAAGCTTTAGTAAGGTCTACATTCAAGTCTTTATAAGATGCTACAAGTTACCATTACTGGGGAATCTAGCTATGTTCTGAGTTAAAGCAGTCTTATTGGGTGCTTTTTAATTAGTAACACAGTGGCATATAGCATCAAACATTTGTGTCCCTTTGGGAGCCAATGACTACAACTGCAATTAATAGTAAAATGACAAGAACAGAACTGAATGAGTCAGTCAAAAAAAAAATTGCCACACTGAAAAGAAAATGTCTGTGTAGTAGATATGTGCAGATATGTTAAATATTACTTGTCAATTGACATTCGTTATGAAACCTTTAAATTTGCTAAATTTTTACAGAATTAAGAAAGCACCCCATTACTTTCTGTGAGCACCTCATCACTGTTCAGGCTTTAATTATTTCATTTTGTAACTGACACTACAGACGTTTCTGTCTTAACTAGTAAGGCATAAAAATAAGGCTCTTGACGAATTTTGATATTAACGTATAATGACACGCACTTACGCTATTGCTCTTACACATACTACATTTTATATATTTTGCAGCTAAAATATTTTGTATTGTCCCGTCTCCCAGTAATGGACAAATCGGATAGATGGATGATTCATACTCATTTCCGGATATATGGGGAACTGAAATTATTCTAGCCTGGTTTCTTGCTGCCAAAAGCAGCCTAAAGACATGAAACCGGCTTGTCAAGATTTCTGCACGTTCTTCGTTTTAAATAACTGGTGGTTAACCAGCCCGCAAACGACTAATTAGCTGCATTAACACACAGGACCGGTCAATCCTATAGGCGACGTAAGCTGCCGCCTAGGGCGCCAACTTCTGAGCCTCGGACAGGGGACGCCAGCGGTGATGCTCGCCTAGGTCGCTTCATCGGCTAGTACTGGTACTTTTAACACAGAACATACAAGAAATTCGAAATAATATGAAATTTTCGTTAACTGTTTCATCTTTGGCCACTGACAGAGGGACGCACATATATATATTTCTTTATAGGCAACTTAAAAAACTATGAGACAGACTATAGATTATAATGTGCCTATACTCTCCTGTTTAACTCAAGTGTTGATAGGTTAATTCCTGTAATGACTGACCTAACATGGCATCCGGTTATTAACGAAATCAAATGGTTTTCCTTACACAACTTTCAGGGTTATTACTGGCAAGTATCGCAATCCACCAACAATCGACTCACATCACGCGATTCTCACGACCTCGCGAAAATGGCATTGTGGTCTGTGTAGTTTTTCGTTCACGAGTCTGACCAGGATAACACATAAGGGCTCCAGGCAAGACACTACAATACCCAGAATCCAACGGTGTGGCCACGGCACCGCGGTCTGCGCATGGAGACCATGGCGTTAGTTCGGACTGTCTGACTGGGTGTGAGAGAAATACGGTTAGAATAACCGATCCACACCCCTCGTCCGCAGCGCGACAGCCGGCTTCCGTGAAAGCTGAAAATGGGGTCTCGGCTTAGGTAAGTGTCTCATGTCCTTCGCCTCGGTGTCGTCCCTCAGAAGATCTGTTTACAGGAATGACAGGGAAGAGAGCAGCGCGGGGCCTGGACTTGTTGCGACCGACTTAAATGTAGCGGCACTTTATTCGTGTTGTAATGCCGGCTCTTGCTGACCTTGTTCATGCTGCCATGCCGGGACTTTCTGACCTTATTCATGCTACGCTGAGCTTATTCACCTTGCCTAGCACTGTACTCATTTATTCGCCATTGCTGCTGATGTTGCTAAGGGCAGCTGATGTTCTGGTGTAGTGCAATCTGTATGCATATGTTTATTTAGTCTGTATGGCCGCGGTAAGCGCGCCTGCACGCATGCATTGTTTATTTATTCTAAATATTTTTATTTTCTGTATGTTAGATTTATGATTGATTGACAGAGGTGTGACTGATGCGCGGGTACTTGTCCTAGTTTTGTATTTTAATTGATCTTTTTTCCATCCAAAATTGCACGTTGGCCACGGCAAAGCGACACTTCATGATGGCCATAAATCATTGTGCACATGTATCCTTATATGGTGAAATGACAATAAAGAACCTTGAATACCCAATCATTACACATTGCTGTGGATACTTGCTGTGGTTGTAATGGCTTTGAATCCCTAAAGAAAATGCTGATGAGGACGGGGGTGTTTGATGAATGCCTGCCTTCCTGGTCTGTATTTTTATTCTTTAACAGCCTGTAAAGGTGCCAGTCCACCTTCAGGGGATCCTCTTACAGCTTGTCATCAGATCACTGCACTCTAATTGTAATCGGGACACCGCTGCCTGTCTATATAGGGCTGGTACTTTGAGGCCTTTTGCTTTTTTAATGTAAGATACTGTAAGGTTGTCTTACCACCAGGAAACCCTAGCCACAGCTCTGTGATCTTTGCTCAGGGGAATTGCTTGTTTCACTTTAAAAGTTAAAGATAAAATAAAAGTTGCCTCCATGCAAGGGAACTGGTTTGCTTATGACGTTTGTTTGCCCCATGATCGCGATCCATGTTGCTTTTCGCCTCCATGTTTGGTGAGCTGACTTACAAAGCAGCCCCCACCTGCTGTGTTTTGTGTGTCATAACCCTGGAGTGCTGACTGCTCTAATTATTTTGTGGATCAGATCTATATTTGTCAAACATGATATTTTTCCATTTGGAAGCCTCACAGGGTTACACCTAATAGCTGATGTTCGGTTCTCAAACAAGGTCAAAATCCTCAAATATTTCCTTTTCTCGTAGCTGAAGTTTTGACTTGCTGCCGGCGGGGGCTCAAGAGGCTGTGGATGTCTTATCAGAGCTGTTAATATCCACTGGTACAAATGGATACATCTTGAAATAATTTTTCTGCATTGAAACATCAACTGGGTGCACAGATTTAAAGAATATAACAAATATCCTATTCTTGGAGGCTTTAAAATAGTTGTCTTACTTTTGGATGGATCCTCTTGTGTCATGCTGCATGTGAACAGGATCAAGGTGAAACATGTTGTTCAGAGCAGAGGTATAACCAAAATGGGTGCATCCTCCAGGTGGGGGCCGAGAGACCAGGCCTGTAATGTCACCTTGCAGGATAGGAGCTGGTACTGTGGTGAGGTGTCTTACTGTGGCCAGAATGCCTGCTTCACCTAGCTGGGGTTTTACCTTCAAAGGGGAGCATACTGTTCAAGAAATGGTGGATACATGGTTGAGTGGTTAAGCAATGGTCTAGTCCTGGTAAAACTTGTATGCTTGTAGCCTGAATATTGTCTTAAAATAAATGAGAGTAAAGCAACTCGAATAAAAGGAAGAGAGGGTCAGACTCCAAGTCTGAGTGTGGGATTTAGGTTTGAGACCCCCAGCTGACATGTCCCTGGTTAGGATCCTGGACATGCTGTTCCTCTAAGATGAGCGTGCTGTAACAATCACCAGCAGGTTCCACATCCCTGATAACTGACCTTTGACCTCTGACCCCTGACGTTCATGCCTGTTCCAGGGAGAGCCCCCAGTCCACCTTCGAGGTCTACGTGGAGGTGGTGCACCCCGGAACGGCTGGCTCAAGTAAGTGGCTCCTCCTGAACACGGCCAGCGCCCCGGTGTGGAGAGTGAGTGGTTGGCGTCGCTGTTGATGTTACATTTTCATGTTCATGCTTTAAAGTCCTATTCTAATGCTTTTTTATATCAGGGTGTAGGTTTGGAAACCTTTTAGTTATTCTTCCGGTGTGATTTGAATCATCTGGACTCATCCTGTAACACTTCTCACAAAATGTCCTGCTCACTCTACACACTGAACGCTCGGTTCTTGACGTGAGTCACACATCTCCCTGGGTCTGGAATGTAGTGGCGGGAGAGGCGTGTGTTCCCGTTACCCGTGATGATGCAGCATTTGTTTTCTGCCAGTTCGGGCCAGATGGATCCCGCGTAGGGCACAAACACGGATCGTGGTGTGGCACTATGACCAGATATGGGAACTTTGGTTTCATCCTATTCTCGCTCCCCACCCCACTGACCGCTGTCCCATGTGCTTCCCCGGAGATGAAGGTCGTCCCTGAAGTCCCTGATGGAGCCATGATGGTCACTGTTGTTTTATCTAGAGTGTCAGGTTGTTGTTTGGGGTGGCCTACCTTTGAGTGGTGAGGAGGGGGTGGGGGTATCTTTGTTAGTAAAGTACTAGTTTTCTCTTCTGTGACCTAGAGTGAAAATGCTATTAATCAAAGACCCGAATGCCAGTAGAGTATAAAGATTTCCACCATCTCACTGTCAGGAGAACCCCAAGCATAGCACCTTCTCATGTATGTCGTGTCAGCTCACTGGTTTCCTTTATGAGTGACTGGTGTTGTTCTGTGAGTGGCTGGCCGGCCATGCAGCTTAGAACCCCGTTTTTTGGGGTGGGATTTTGGGCTTAGCTAATAAACTCATTCACTTCTCTGTACGGTATCCGGTCGCAGTGAATATTCCACATGAGTGAATGGAGCTTCTCGATGTGGATTGAGCATGCGGCTCGGTTTAAATGCTGAAGCGTCTAGCTTGCAGGTTAGCAACCAGCCTTGTGCCTCCCGTTTTTCGTTTTTCTGTGCCTGTGTGTGGCAGTAGCAGTCTGACTGCCTTTGGATGCTGTGGGCTGTTGCGTGGTTTGGTGTAAACAGACCGTACCCAAAGTGGGCTGCCTCATTTGGCGCGGTGATGGTATGTTTCAGGAGTCTTCCCAAGCTGCCGGTTGTGGGGGGGGGTTAAGCAGGCTTTGGGTCACCTAGCAACTGCTGAGCCTCCATGGTGGGGGCTGAGGATCCATGTTACGTTTTTTTTTTTTTTTTTTTTTTTGAGACATTTTATGTTTCGCTCCCAGTAAACGGTCCCTCTGTGCTGGTCGGGAAACGCGGCGCACTCCAGCTGGGCGCTTACGCAACTGCTGTCTTACCCTTAGCGTGTGCCGACGTGTGTGCGGCCCGGCGTAGCATGCCTCAGCTACATACAGGAATGTGCTGGACGGCATGCAAACCCGGCTCTTGGCTCTCGGACCAGTAGCCGCGAGAGCGCAGCCCTGCTCCCAGTCTGAGTGGTTAGGCACGCTTTTCCTGCAGCTTGACATTTATCTTTACAGGTGAGGGAGGGGCGTCTATCCTCAGCGTCATTGTGGTCCACACGTCAGCAGCCCTGACTGGTTATGCCAGGCCCCCCCGTTGGGCTCGAGGTGATGGCTGCATGCCGTGGTGCTCTTATGAAGTCCGCCTGCGACCCAGTTAGAGTGTCCCGGGCTCGCATGCCTGCACGCTGTTCCTGCATTACTGCTTTTGGGTGTGTTATGGTCCATAAACGGAGCATTTCATTGGAGCACCCCCTGCTCAGGCGAAGTGGAAAAAGTGAAACTTTGAAAAAATTGAACTTTTTGTGAAACTTGGCTCAAACGGCTCAACATTGCATTTG
>JAODKK010000114.1:29214407-29227805 GCA_026774405.1 Petrocephalus microphthalmus | reverse complement strand
CGCCCTCAATCTGAAGGGATCAGTGCTTACAGGCTCATCCTCTGCATGGGCGGGATCAGTGTAATAAAGACCCGCCCCCAATCGGTGGGATCAGTGCCTACCTCCGGCAGGACGCCCTCTTTCTGCATATAGTAATGCTTCTTGAACTCGTAGTAGGTGTTGTACTGATGCCAGGACTGCAGGAAATCAAACCTGGGAGAGACACCAGACAGAGCTTAAAAGTGATGTTCACAAGAAGAAGACCAGTGCAGAAAAGATGGGCCCCATCTGAGGCCAGACATCAGAAATGCCACCTCTTACAGAGCTGGAGTGAGCAGGCATCGCACCGCCTCCCCCCCCCCCAAGCTGCATGGGACCCTGGTGCAGGAAGTCACCGTGCTTGTTTACAGAATCAGGGACTCACCGGGGATCATTCTTTGCTCGGACGCTGGCCTCGAACTTCACTCCATTCCTTGCCACGTACTCTGCCAGTTTGTCGATGACGGGCTGGACATCCGGAGGGGGTGGGATGATGGCAGGCACTGGGGCGGGGGCTCGTGTGCTGTCACACACACACACACACACACACACACACACACACACAGATGGGGGCATCACCATGGTGTTCAGTTCCCACTGACCTTCTACAGCTGCTCTAACTGCATCCAGATCATTCCAGCCTTTTCTGTAGAAACTGAAGCACTAATTACCAAATTACCCTACTGAATAACGACGATAGCAAATTTCCAGGCAGCCTGATTAATGTCCTTGTTTCATTATAAAAGCATTCTTCCTCGCTCCACTACAAGTCACACTGCTCCGATCCCTGCCTATTGGATGCTCTGTACTAGAACGTTAACCACACAGATCACATGACACGGGAACACAGGCAACATCGCTCTCAACACACCTGGCTGCTGGGGCCACCGCTGCAGCAGGAAGTGATGTCAGACGGGATGCAGGGGCTGGCGTGGCCACAGGCTCAGTGGTTGGTGGGGGTGTGGTCCCGGGCGGTGGAGGCATTGTGGTGGTGGATGAGGAGGTGGTTGCTGAAGAGGTAGCTGGCGGGAGCCTTCCAGTAGGGGGTGAGCTATAGTAGGAGGTGGCTTCTATCCCGGGCGGGGGTGGAGCTAAGCAGTACGAGCCGTCAGGCAGCAGACAGTATCCATAATACATTGCCATGTTGGCTGTGGAGAAAACAATATCAGAAAGATCAGTTCCACCCATACTACTGCCTGCTAGACCAAGGACTCTGCCTCCACCCATATGTCTCCCCTCCGCCCATCTCCTCCTCCACCCACATCGCAGTTTTCTCTTTAATTGATGAACAGCTGTTCAGCAGTAAGGCCCAATCAGTAAACCCTGACCTGTCAATCCAAAGGTATCAATAAATAAACACAAATCATTTATTCAGCCCCAATGTGCATCTGTAAGGACTGACGAGTCTTTAACAGACAAGGCTTAGGGCTGGCAGCCAGAACTCACGATCTGTGCTGTACTCTGGAGGCGCTACAGCTGGCTCCACCCTCTCCGTGGCAAGCCTGGACCCCTCTCCGGCGCCGTTCTGGTCCTGCTGGGCTTTCCGGACCAGCGCCGCCAGGGGATGGTCAGGATCCATGACCTGCAGAGGCTATGAGGTCCAGGTGTGTGTTAGTACAGGTGCCCTGCATGGCCTGTGAACACCTCTCTGACCCTGCCTGTCATTCTGGCAGCCATGAGGCCCCCCCAGAAAAGTGCCTGGCCCTAGGTGCTCTGTCGGCGATGGACTATTCTAACAGCCAGAGCATTTATGAAGAAGGTTTTCCATATTAGGAAAGCCCCCGGGGAGTGGTTTGTGGCTCAGCAGGTTAGGGTGACTGATTTCACCCCTGAGTGAAGGCCCTGAACTGCAAGCCGCTCCAGACACTGCCTGACCGGCTTTTATTACAAACCAAGATGGGTGACTTAAGTGGGGGGAGGAGGGGGGCGAGGTGTGTGGGGGCACAGGTGGTGTGACAACAAATCTGGGGAAGACCTGGAGATTAGACCGCAGGACGGTGAAACCCAGATGGTCACGTCAGGTGTGTCACAGACGGACACACAGAGACAGACACAAGCCCGTGTAAGCTGCCCACCTTCATCAGCTCCTCCAGACGCGAGCTCTTCTTAGAGGCAAAGAGGCTGGGATGCAGGTAGCTTCCATCTCCATCTTCGTCGTCATCTGACCCCGACGCGTCGGACTTATCATCTGCAGCGGGTTTAAACAAAATGAATTCACGTAAATAAAAATGACCATTAGGGACTACTAGAAGTGAGGGCTAAAAGCCAGCATCAGCGTCCCAGCTGGAACCTTCAGTCTGGCAGTACATTCCACTGCGTCATTTTTATTTAGTGGCAACAGCCTGTTTTCAGCCTTCAGCAGAAGTGACAGTGCCACCTATTGTGGAGAGCTGGGTGAGCATGTGAGATGAGAGAGGCATTATGGGAAATTAAGTTCTCTGGTGAACAGCCCAGGGGTGCGGTTCCCAAAAGCTTCCAAAGCTTGCTAATGTAGTTAGCAACGATGCTTTTTGGAAACACACACCAGGTCGGCTAAAGTGGGGAGATGAGGCGCTCACCGCTGGCCTGGTTGGGCTGGGTCCCGCTGGCCGCTACATAGCTGCCCTCCTTCATGCTGCGCAGGATGTGCCGGTAGTACGGGTTCAGGTAGTGGTCGAAGCGCAGGAAGTCGAACTGCGAGTTGAGCGACTGCTTGGCCTTCAGCATGATCTCGAATTGCGCGCCCTGCTTGCACACAAAGCTGGCCGTCCTTTCAATGATGGCGTGCATCTTGGTGGTGGCGGGCTGGGGGGGCACGCAGAGGATGTGTTATAAAGGCATCCCCACACTGCAGGGGCCCTCCTGCTGTCATAGTGCTGGGCAATATGACCATAATTTATTGCAACAGGTTCCAATTCCATCCATGATCCCTGTTTAAGAGCTCTCACAACACAGCACTACTTAACACTTACTTTAAAGACAACACAAACCACCAAGTGACTATCAAGCAACGCATTTGAAGGCTGCAACAATACTGCAATAAAAACAGCAGGAAGAAAAACAAAGCAATTTCAGCCCACATAACATCACAGTGCTGTCTGTATATCTAATTTCTTTGTCAATTATGTGTCTTAGTGGATCTCCATTTAGTGATGGATCATAACTATAAACTTCTTTTCTAACCAGTCGGCTAACTTGGCAAAACAATCAAATAAATTTTTCATACCATCGGACAATAGGCGCCATGATTGCTCAATTACAATATATTATTATCAAGCATCAAATACAATTTTCCATCTCTATGACTTGGCAATATGGTGGAAAGGGTCCCCTGTACAGTATTGTATACATCTTAGGTGTGCTTCCTGTGGATCAATAGGCTTGGCGTGGGGGCAATGGGGTAGGGTGGAGGGGGTGGTACCACTTGAGAAAATGCACACATCAGATCATTGTCATGCACGCTTTTGTTTTAATTTGGCATGTTGCACCTCTATGGAGGTAAACATTTAATAATTAAATGAATTAAAATAGGCTAATTAATTTGCAGTGACAGTTAAAACTATGCTTGTTTAAGCGTCTGTTCAGTCAAGTCAGTTTCCCCCATCTCCAGTGCTTCACTCAACAACGTCAAAGTGCATGCAAACTCCCAAGCCCCCGCCGCTCTCGTGCATCCCTTATGGTTTCGCATTCACACTGGAGCCACGTCCGAAAGTGAGTGCTGATGTTACTACTGTAGGTTGCCAGGAGACTAACAAACGGGCACTTCACTGTTTCGCTTCCATTTCCACACAGCACCACGGCGGTAAGATAGCGATAGATATGCACGTTTCTGTGTGTGTTTGTGCGCGTGTGTGTGCGTGTGAATGGGGTATAAGACAGCGAGGAGAGAGATGCTTTGCCGGCCCCACCTAATTAAATGCCTGATCTCTTTAGCTGCCTCATCTGTTTTTCTTTTCCTTTGGAAAATACCCAAGTAATTAGAGCTTTAGAGGAGCACCTGCTAAATCACCCGTTAGTCAACTGAATTCTGTAATTCCTATATGAGGGATGAAGGTAGGAATCGGGACTTCCCAGGCACGTCACCAAGGTGTTGGATTAGAATGGTGGTTTTTGCTGTGGTGGCTAAGACTTCAGTGTGGCAGGCCACCATGGAGAAATGTTAGCAGTGGACACACTGCTTAATACTTAATAGTATTTCTTGTGTGCATAAAATTGCTAGTCATCATGAATTGTGATTCTAACTAAAACTGTCATAACTATTTTTTCAGACATATAGCCAACACCTGGATACATTCTGGCCACATCTAAGTTGCACAATCTCTATCGGGATACATTCTAGCCATATGGTCTGCCCTGAGGTCACATGATCTTTATCGGGATACATTCCGGCCACACTGCCTGCCCCCCTCTAGGTCACATGATCTATTTCGGAATACATTCCGGCCACACTGCCTGCCCCCCTCCAAGTCACAATCTATTTCAGGATACATTCGGGCCACACTGCCTGCCCCCCTCTAGGTCACATGATCTCTATCGGGATACATTCTGGCCACACTGCCTGCCCCCCTCTAGGTCACAAGATCTCTATCGGGATACATTCTGTTCATATTACCTGTCCCCTTGGTCACACTGGTCTTCAAGCAGAGCACAGTTCCAATTAGCACAAAGCTCCAATTGAGCAAAAAGGGTTCACCTTAAATCTCAGACCCAGCATCAGTACCCCCCCCCCCACCAACCTAACCCTAACAATCACAACATTGTTATTCTATTTACAGCTTGTTATTCTATTTACAGCTTAATTACCTGGGACACACCCGGGCAAGCCTGACAGACAGATACACCTCCCCATCAAAGCAGCCCGCCCACACCCGTAGACTGACCAGCTCGACATCAGGAGGTATCAGCAGGCCTGGGGGGGCCACGAAAGGCTCTTCACTGTCCTGGGGCTCAGGCTCAGCTGTAAGAAAAGGGGGGGAATCAGAAACTTAACTGCAGAGCCAGTGATCTCACCTGCCCTCATGAAGCAGCCAGCTCCCCTGTGACACACGCTGGCTGATCTGGGATCAGTGTCAGCCCTCTTGCCTCATGGAACCCTGGCGTGGCCCGGACAGGACAGGGCAGGGCAGGAGCCCCCTGGCACACTCACCAGCCTCCTTGGCAGCCTCCTCCTCCTCCGTGGGTTGAGAGGGGTCGTAATAGTCGGCACTGTAGCAGAAGGACACGGCGTTGTAGCTGCCCTCGTCGGCCAGGGCCTCGCTCAGCCGCTTGTACTCCTCCTCTGCAAGAGACGTGTCTGCATCATGTAACCACGGCAACAGTTCCAAACCCAGGACATTTCCAAAGCAGCTCCCTAACACACGTAAATATGAGGGGTCTGTGCAAAGCGTTTCATTTCATCTCAAGTAGGGGGTGACTGCCAGCCAGACAGGCTTGCAAGCGTAATTCGGATTCAAAATCAATGCCCTGCTGTCTGTAGGATGAAACGCCCCCAAACCCCCCACTAAGGCTCAGCCATGACTAGGGTGGCTACTCGTCTGGATTTCTTCTGGACAGTCCAGTTTTCCAGCCCCCTATCCGGACGGCTATTGGGTCATCGCCATTCTAACCCTCTCGTCTGCCATTTCTTGCACCCCTACCCACCTCCTGCACACCAGTAGTGCCACCGTCTCCTGCCCGGGGACGCACTAAATAACGTGAAACACCAGCACACAAGTAAACTATGCTTGCAAGTATCGTTTTATTCCATCCTATTGAAACTGACTTAATTATGTCATAGATATACCGTTGACGGCTTCCATAGTATGTGTAATGTGTATGACATAAACCCCGATCCCCCAACAACTTTTCATGGGTGTCCTTCTTTTTGGAGACTTATTTTAGAGACATGCCGGTGGTGACCACAGTCATGTGTCCAACCTGGCCCATAAATCATCCGTCACACTGCCAGCAGGGACAGGAAGCTGGGTACTTCCTGCAGTCTACAGAAACCGCAGGGGCCGCGTCCAGGGCCAGGCAGGGCGCGTGGTGCAGGAGGGTCACCTACCCTGGCGCGCCTCCTCCTCCATCACGTCGGTGTGCAGGGCCAGGTAACGCTCCTCGTCACACAGGGCCTCGATGCGGGCCTCCTCCTCCGACAGCCGGTACGCGTGGTTCCACGAGCCGGCGTCGTACTCTGACAGGTCATGCAAGTGACCGCGCCCGTCGTACCTGCGAGACAGAGAGCTGGCATTGGGGGGGGGGTAGCGGGAGGCTGCGTGCTCCACAGAACACACCCCTAAGGACACATTTGACCCTAGCAAAAGCACTACTGCAAAGCTGGATTCAGACCACTTACAAACTGTAGCTAAAAGGAAACAAGGCAACTAGGGCAACTGAAGAACTTTAAAGTCAGAAATGTAAGGCTTTCTAAGGCTGAATTAACAGGAATCATTTCCTTATAATCAACAGCCCTGCATGGAAAAAATATGTATATACAACTCGCCTCTTACCTTACTTGGTTCAACCAAGCATCCCAACTGTGCCCTGTTTACATCCTGCTATGAATGAACAGTACATCCACACAGAGCCCGAGCACATAAATACCTATCCGCAAGAACCAAACGGACGATCCGCTATCCCGCCCTCTCAGATCCAGAGTTCTTCTTGACCGGGGCCGGCCAGCAGGGCCGCACGGGCCCCTAGCCTTACTTGCTGAGGAAAAAAGGTCTGGATTATGTGATAGAGAGACACACACATACACATTGGAAACAGGGAAAACAGGACCATGCAGATTAAGGTGGCTCACTCAGGGCCCAGGAAAAAATTCTGTCCAGCGTATAGTCACGATGACTTTTTATATACATTCTTAACTCATGTAGGACACCATTTCCAACATTCTTACTGCTCCCAAGCACTAGGGACAGGTGAAGGGCATCACAAACCCCCTTCACCCAGTTAAACCCCAGTGGGCACTGAACTACACGTGAACCACCTTAATGTACAACTTTATTACAGGCGTGGTTGAATTTGCTCTGGTTTACATCTCAGCCAGAGTAGCAGAGCGTGGCAGGCCAGCAAGGCCCTGCTCCTCCGGGGGAGTAAAGGGGAGAGGGGTTAACGTCTCCCTAGTCACACGTCGCCCTGGCCGCCCGCACGGTCGGGGGCAAACCAAACACTGGATCTGTACATTCCCAACTGCCAGAGCAAATTCGTATCAGGTCAAGATGCACGGGCCCCCTAATCTGGGCTCGATTGGAACATTCTCCATCGGCTCAGGGTCTAATAAAGAGACCGGGGCCCAGAGGCGGGTGGGTGGCCGGTGCATCTAGACGTGCCGGTAACCATCCGGCTCTACGCTTCACTGGTGTCGGTGCATCTTCGCTTTTACGGTACATTTAGTTAAACGGCGACCTTTCGTCTGGCCTTCACGTTACATTTCTTGCACTAATAATGATGAATACTGAGTCGGGGGTTCGTCTACCGCACTTTATTAGAACCATATACATAACTGGAAGGCGGCGCTTGCTGCCATCTTACACGCGCTCGTGCTACTCAGTCAGACTCAATTTCCCATAGTGCACTGCGATTACGGTAGCTCGCAAAGCTCATGATATACGACATATTTCCTCCCCCTTAAAATGACATGTCAATACAATGCATTCAGAATATTACATTAATAAGGAAACATTTCATATTTTCCCTCCGTCACGTCGCTGTTCGCGTCTGACACCATTTCTCCCAGCACAGAAATATTCGCGGGTCCCCCTGTCTCTGGAAGACACGAAAGCTAGTTAGGCAGTGGCTCGCCCGTCTGGGCTTGTTAGACCGACCTATCAATCATGATGTTCTTGTCCCCCATCCACGGGATTAGGTGTTTGCCCTGTTCATGGTAGATGGCCCTCTCGTCGTCCCGGAACAACTTGGAGGCATAGCCGAAGACCAGCAGCTCGGCGTACCGGCCGCCGGCGCCGTCCTCCTCCTGGGCCGGCCTGCTCTGCTCCTTCTTCACTCCGCCGCGCCGGTACATCTCAAACACCGAAATTAAAAAGTAACACTACTTATTTTATTAGTCGTCTTTACGATGCAGCTCCGCACTTATAAAAGTTGAATCCGCGTACAACTGGACAGGAACCAAAGTTTGACGACAAACATCTCTACGCATCCGTTCTTGGGCAGCCGCAGCGCTAACATGGCGGAGTGGGTAAAGGTGACCGCCGCCTCGCAAACGCACATTCGCCAGGTGTCAGTATTACAGTATTATGATTAACCAAAAAAAAAAAACCGCAGTTACAGTGCTAGTAGTAATCCAAGTTGTAATGTTTAAATACTTAATAATTTATCACTTTTAATGTTTGTGATGTTTTCTGTTTCGACTTTTTGTTTCGTTGTTTTGAATGTGCTACCCATACAGTGGGACGTGAACGATGGACGGCTCGAGCAAAGATTGTATTCAACTGCCGTGACCGACAGTAACAACGTGTACATTTTTATGTACATTCCTTAACATAACCACACTCAGACAAACACTATTAAGCATTAAAAGCACTAAGTTGTCTTCTCTTGCAAGAATTATGTCCCCAGAGCAATTCTGCTGCTGTGGGTTTGGACGGAGGCATAAGCAGGTCGGGGCAGGCAAGCTGCACACTCCAAGGGTGCTTTTCCACCGGATTCCCAGGCATTCTCAAGCCAGATGGGAGATCTAGCAACCTAAGAGGGTCTTCACCAAGGCATCTGCTTAGTGGGAAGTGCTCAGAACAGCTCCCTCTGGTATCCTTAAGAGATGCCTAAATCACCCTAGCTGACTCCTTTTCCACCACAGGAGTAAAAGCACTTTTCTAAAGTGCTTATTGATCTCCAAACTCCCTTCACAAACAGAAAGCCTGGCAGCCCTGTGAAGAGACCTCAGTAGAGTAGGTTGTAGTTGAACTTTGGTCTTTCAGTCATCACTAAATGCTTACAGTGCCTATAAAAGGTATACGCCCCCCTGTTGAAATGCCAGGTTTTTGTGATATAAAAATTGAGACCACAATACATAGTGTGAAAACTTTTTCTATCTTTAATGTGACCTATAAGCTGTACAATTCAGTTGAAAAGCAAACAAATCTCTTAGGGGAAAAAAATTAAAAAACATACAATAAGTTGGTTGCATCCCCTTAAACTAATACTCTGTTGATGCACCTTTGATTTACAATGAATTACAGCATTCAGTCTCCTTAGGTAGGAGTCTATCAACATGCCACATCTTGACTTCAACAAAGTATCTGATCACAAGTGCACTACCCTAACCATTAGCTTATTCTTCACCACTTTCAAAAGATGTATGCTTCATCAACTTTTTGAATGTCAGAAAATTAAGTACACTTCAATATTTTATCATTGAACACTTAGGGTGAGAAGGATTCAGTGTTCATCTTCAGATCTTGGCAAGGGGACGATGGGCATGATCTTCCGAAGGGGCACTGATTTCGTAAAGGGCGCCAACCGGTGGTGTGGGGTCGGGGGGCTCATGTTGCCACTGCTAACTCACAGCTGTGAAAAATAAAATAGCAGGAAAAGCCCATTTTACATACTAATGACAGCTTATTCACTTTAAAGATACCTTGCAGTTATACAGAACAATGAATGAACGCTACTTTAGAAAAAGTCCCATGCAAAATACACTTGTGAAAAATGAAAAAACAACAGGGTTATAGAGCACAAAACTATGGTTTATCGATTAACAACATTACCTTCTGAGCACCCTGTGGGACATTAACAAGAACATTAAATTTTGCTAAAGCTATAATCGTTAAGGCAGCAACTTCACTCATTCACTTTATTACCAGATTTCTGTTTAAGTGTTTTTTAATGACAGTTGGCTGTATATTAAAATATTTAAAAAGTCTAAGTCCTTCCTAAATGGTAAGCAGACTAGCTCATATAACAAATCCTTCTGAGATAAAAAAAAAAAAATTACCCCCAATAATAAGACACCCCCTCCCCCATAAAAAAAGAAAAAATTAAGTTTGTTTATCATGATTTTTAGGGGACCACTCTAGAAGACCCAAGGATTCTGAAACATTACCCACAATACACCTCATTTTGTTTCTCTTACTTTTGGACTTTTAGACACCTAAACCTCTCAGTAATGCTAAAGAAATGCTTTATATGAAATGTCATGTATAAAGTTAAACTGTTACAAAAACATGGAAAACAATATTTACTTCTTTAAAGATAAATGCTAAACCAGTCACTGGAATCTAATTAAGCTGTATGATCCTCTCAGGAAATAGCTTGAGGATCCTATTCTCTACATGTTAAACACCTGTCACACAAAAAAGCGCATTGCAGCAGATGCCACACCACCATCGTTTTATTTGGGACAGGTCTGACCTTGGCTGTGGGCTGAACACTGGCTTTTCACTAACACTACGTGCCAAATACGAGCTTGTTGTGGACGTTGCATATTGAACACAGGCTCTTCACTTCCACCTCGTACTGAACACAAGTTCATCATGGATGTTGCATGCCGAACATGGGCTTGTCACTTACGCCATGTGCTGAACACAAGCTTGTCACTTACACCTTCTGCTGAACACAGGCTCCTTACTTATGCCATGTGCTGAACATGACCTCATCACTTATGCTGTGTGCTGAACATGGGTTCATCACGTACGCTGTGTGTTGAACACGAGCTCATCACTTATACTGCATGCTGAGCACAAGCTCATCACAGATGTTGCGTGCTGAACCTGGACACACCACTTAAGCCGTGTGCCAAACACAGGCTCCTCACTTAAGCCACGTGCCAAACACAGGCTCCTCACTTAAGCCGCGTGCCAAACACAGGCTCCTCACTTAAGCCGCGTGCCAAACACAGGCTCCTCACTTAAGCCGCATGCTGTACACAAACTTGTTCTGGATGTTGCGTGTTGAACACTGGCATACATTGACCAGTGGCTCTGTAATAAAGCTCAATGTGTTCTTGGTCCATGCATGGATCATTGGCCATACTCCAATGGGGCTTCAATTAAAGTGTATTAGAAGATAGTGAAGGTAGTCATTTGAGTGGGATGGAAGTGCTGTGTCTATGAGGCCAGTAGATGGCGCAAATCTTACTGCTATTGCTTTGAACTTCTGGGGGACGCAGAGACATGTGATATGATAGTTACATTATCTGCCATGATCCAGGTGATTTCTCCAAAACAGAAGCAGCTTTTCAGACCAGCTATGGGACTTTGTGGTCAAATGTACAACCCAGTAGCTGAGGCTTCAAGGCCCCTGAGAGTAGAGTGCCCTTGGACGGGAGCACTATCACAGAGATTTCCAGCTGCCTGAACATTTTACGTAAGTCTGTGCTGATGAAAGCATACATGAGTATCTGAATTGAAAGATCCGTGTCTTTTGAGTAAATACTCATTAGCTTCCTGATTTCTGGTCTTTTTCTGGTACTTCACACATGTGTGAGCAGCTCTCTCACCCGAGTGGAGCCAGCCAGGGTTGCCCAGGTGGGCGCCCTTGAGGAAATTCAATTTCTGTATGAATGAAACCTCCAACTAATTTGTGAGCTTCAAATGCGAGTATCTTGCTTTTCCCCCATCAGCTATCTTCCGATGCCTGCAGCTACTCTTCTGTGAAAGTGCCTTATAAATGCTGCTTCTTGTTGGAAACATTAGTCAATGTGTGAATTTGAAATCTGCTGCTCTTTGAGAAAGCGGCCTCGTACCGAGTGCCACCACCGTGTGATGGCATTACCAGAGCAATGTGGCTTCATCGTAGATGGAATTTTCAACCCCCATCTACATGAGACCTTATCCCTGAGGGCCTAATTCAAATTGCAAGTCCCAGGCAATTTGAATCTGACTGCTTGTTTTGTGTTCAGAGTATACTGGACAGCAGGTTTTTGTGATCAGAGTGCCCTCGACAGTAGAATCAGAGTATACTGTACAGCCGGTTCAAAGTATACTAAACAGCGTACTCAGAGTACACTGGACAGCATGCTTTATACTCAGAGTATACTGGACAGCAGGATTTGTGTTCCGATATAGTTTGCCTAATGTGGGCTTTGTAGTTTTGTGATCTGTTTGTTTGGTTTTTGCTTTTTTTTTTTTGTTCTTGTTCCTTCTCGGCTTCATGAACCATCCACACTTGAGTCCTCGTCCAGCACATCATCAATCCTGTTCTTTCCATCCAGTCAGTGGCCCCTAGTCCCTGTGGCTGCATCTTTCCTGGCAGTATAGGGGGCAGTCTGGTTTGGGGGCCTTTCTGTTTCATCTGATCTTACTCCAGGAAAACTAGTTTGCTAGTTTTAAAAAATGTATTAGTAATTAACGGGTAAGGAAGTGGTGAACTAAAGTAGTGTGGTATTTACTCTGGATGGAAGTTGAGTCTGGTAATCCTGGTAATCCCTGAGATAAGTACTCTACTGTCAACGAGGCGTGTGATTAAGTCTTGAGTGTACGTCTGGCAATGTAAATATCTAACAAACTGACAATATAAGTCCGACTTCCCCTGTGATGCAAACAAGTCATAAAACAGCATTCAGGCGAAAAATTACATTTTTGTAGCATGTGTAAAATGAAGTCTCAGGTCAATGTAGGTGGACTGGAACTTTTCAAAATTCCTCTGATATTAAGTTTATTATTGTGTTATTATGTTTTATGTCGACATGAGCATCTGCATGATGTTTAATTGTGCTTCCTAAGATCGGGGTGCTGAAATCTGCTCAGCCCCTAACACACAAACCCAAAGCAGGATAACTCCTCAAAGCCTGTGCAGTATTTGAAACACCAGGCAGCTGCGGTCTTGAGAGTCATATGCGGCTTAAGCTAATGCCAAGAACAGCAACACAGAAAGATGGACAGCAGAGAGCACTGACTGGGAAAACCATCCACCGTCACCAGGTAATTAACAGCACACATTAAGCATCAGATGCCTCGGATCATTTATATGCTGAGTATGGGTGTAAGGCCTGAAGACCTACTCTCAGCATGGACACCTCTGAGCCAGTGGGTTTTCACCTAGGCTTTTTGTTTCTGACCCAGACAATTCCTCTGTTCCAGAACCACCTCTTTCAAGATCCAGAAGCCGCCTATTCCAGGAGCCCTTCACTGTGACACCTAATGAAGAAGAGTTTTTCCCAGTTTTTCCCACCACTCATTCTGGGCCAGGTGGAAATACCAGATGGCGTGGAAGTTAAGGATTTAGATTTGTGATGATGTCTAGTGCCTTTTCATAGAGTGACTGAAAGTAATAATATCCAGCTGTAACCATCTGTAAAATGTTGGAATGAGTCTTAAAATAATCTGATAATCAAGAGTAAAATATTTTAAAGGCAGCATTATTCTTCCCTATATTATCACGTGCCTTTAAAGGCAGCATTATTCTTCCCTATATTATCACGTGCCTTTAAAGGCAGCATTATTCTTCCCTATATTATCACGT
>JAODKK010000114.1:29171992-29184574 GCA_026774405.1 Petrocephalus microphthalmus | reverse complement strand
AGAGTGAGCCCCACTTCCAGTCACACTTACCTAACCCCGTCCCCCAGAGTGAGACCCACTTCCAGCCACAGCTACCTAACCCCACCCCCCAGAGTGAGCCCCACTTCCAGCCACAGCTACCTAACCCCACCCCCCACAATAAGCCACACCTACCTAACCCCACCCTCCAGAGTGAGCCCCACTTCCAGCCACAGCTACCTCACCCCACCCCCCACAACAAGCCACACCTCCAGCCACACCCACCACTTCAGCCCATCCTACAGCCACACCCACTGCACAATACTCTTCAGTCTGAACAATCACGTGACAGCCAGGATGGGGAGGTAGATCCAGCCCAACGATGCACAGTACCCAGCCAGATCTGGGTTTTGGGCTGTCACCCACCATCAACCCTAAAGCCTCCAGCCCTCGAGGCTCCACCCTTCCAAGCACGTGGCTCACCTTCCCCCCAGAGGATCCTGCCACAGCCGCAAGGTGCCCCCATTCCCAATGCCGTTATCAAGGCCATCGCGAGAGAGGCGACACAGAAGGCAGCCTCCAACGTGAGCCCGGTCAGTGCCACCGACGTGTCATCCTGTTAGCATGGAGGAGTGGGGTGTACCCAGGGCTCAGGGATGGCTCTGGGTCAGTGTGGCGTTCCTAAGAGCTGTGTGCTGCTTCAGTCACTAGCAAGATGCTGTAACTTTTTTGTTAGATGATTTATGGCACTCATACACGGAGCTCAGATGAAGAAGAAGAGGATCACCATGGGCATGAAAACTTAAGGAAGAAAGGAATTTCTGTACACGACTTCCTTACAGACTCTGAGCTTGAAAGACAGGTGACCAACTTGTGAGCTTCCAGATACAAATATACACAGAACATGCCCCTCTAAATTGAAGACACAGATGTGTGCTTAATTACATAAAAGAGCACAATGACAGAAAAGTGAGTCATGTGACATCAAGTAAATAAAGATTTTAAGTCACATATTTCACATCAACCTTCACAAATTATATTTCACTGGGACAAAATTGTTTTCTTCCTGGCAAAATATTTTGTGAATAAAAATTCAGAAGAACATTTCAGTGACAGGAACGTTCCCGCTGGGGATGGGCTGATCCTCATTTTTCAGTTCTGATCCAATTCCGATACACAACTGCCGATACTAATACAAATTCCGATACAAGAGCTCTTTTTACTTTTATATTTTAATATAATAAATATGTAGTATATTAATTATTTATATATGCAATATATATTTATACTTTATATATTGTTCATTTGTTTAAAACTAGTAAATACAACAGGAAAAATGTATGGCAACAAATCTAATTAGGATACTAGAAGCATACATAACGTACTGTTCCACCTGATTTGTACATCTTGTTTTTAATCGTTATTGAATTTAAATATCTTCCTATAGCTTCATATCCAAGTATACGCAAGTGGTGAATGCTTAAAATGCCCCACAATTTTTCTTCCACTGGTAACAGCGCTACTTACACTTCTTTGCAATAGCAGCTCTTCCTGTATCATAAGCTGTATGTCAAGCCGTTTTAGCTTTAATTTGTTTTTAGAGGATATTCAATTCAATTCTAACTAGTTAGAATGCATATTTTCATATATTCATATCAGAAATTCAGTTGTTACTAGTTATGTGTATTTATGATATCACAAATTCAATTCAAACTAGTTAGAATGCTAATTCTAATAATTCAATTTTAAGTAATTAAAATGTCAGTTCCTGATATTGGGAATTATATTTTGGCTAGTGAGATTCAAAAGGATTTCCTAATTTATTTCAGTGGGAGATGGAATTTTCACTAGTTAAAATTCCAGTTTCTGATATCAGGAATTCAATTTTAAAGTTAAAGTTTAACTGAATTTTAACTACCGTACTCAAGTATAAGCCGATCCAAATATAAGCTGAGGTACCTGATTTTGCCTAAGAAAACAGGAAAAACGTATTGACTCGAGTATAAGCCTAGGGTGGGAAATGCAGCAGCTGCTAGTAGGTTTCAGTCATCAAAATATATACCAATCATGATTTAGATACACTTAAAAGTACCGTATGATACCGGTAATTACGGTACCTAAAAGTATTTAAAAAGTATTTACACCATCTGTACCTGTATTAAGCTACATACAGACATCCGATCAAAGTCACCTGGCAGAAGCCTGAGGGCTACTGTTGAACGACAATCACGATTATTTTGGTCAATATTGAAATCGGGATTATTTTACACGATTACTCATATTGCTCATTGACTCTGGACATACATTGTATTTACTGCACAAAAAGAAGCAATCATGAAAATTTCACTAAACAGTCCAGTGACAGTAACACTTTAGTAAATTAAACATTACACTGTCATGAACAGTTGAGTGAATTAAACACTCTACTGTCAGTTCTGTGACTTGAAATTCAAAGTTATGGAAAAAAATCCATTAAAATTCCAGGATTCCCACTATATTAATATACATGCAATATACACAGTTAGCAATCCAGTGCTAGGAATGTTTCAATTTGCGGTGACAACATTTCACTGAACCCAGGTTCAGGGAGGGCACAGTGTGGACTACCCCAGTAAGAGCAGTCGGGGCTCAGACCTGTCTGCCATCACGGAGGAGGACGAGGAGGAGCTGCTCTCAGTGATGAACAAGAGGGGTGTACACCCCCACAGGGGCTCCCCTGGCAGTGTGCTCAAGGTGGGCTGGACCAGCTCACCTTAAATCAGAATTTGGTTGGCACTGGGTTACTCACTGCCATGTGAGTTGAATGTTTTTATTTTATTTTTTTAAGATTTTAGGGAGCTGTCACCGTGTAGGCCAGTCTGCCCCAATGAATGTATTCTCAAATCGAAGGTCCACCAGTAGCTGTGGGCCTACCCAGAGAAGAGCCATCACAATTCCTTCAATCGGTCAGTGAGTTGCTCACTCAGAAAAGCTTATACCTTCTGCTGCTAAGCTCCATGAAGCTGGCCCTCCTACAATCTGCACAAATAAAAATTCCATTGTATTTGGTTAGTGCTACGTTTGTGCTCGTTTGTGCTGCAAAAAATACGATTTGTGCTGTTTTCATTTTAAAGATAATGGCTATTATTTTTTCCAGACGATTAAGTAACCCGGCCCCCCTACAAAGGCGTTCAGACCTGAAACCAGGCTTGTTCAATAGTCCTATGTTTGTGCTTGTTTGTGCCACAAAAATTGCTGTCCTACCTTTTATAGTTTTTCAAATATTATAGGTTTTTTTTGTAAAGGTCAAAAGTTCAGCCAGCCCCTCTACAAAGGAGTTTGGACCTGAAACCGTCCTGCATTTGTCCTCGTTTGTGCTGCAAAAATCACTGTCCTATCTTTTATAGTTTTTCAGATATTACAGGTTTTCTTGGAAACGTCAAAAGTTCAACCAGCCCCACTAGAAAAAGGCGTTCAGACCTGAAACCGGGCTCGTTGCTTACTGCTGTATTTGTGCTCATTTGTGCTGCAAAACTCGCTGTCCAATCTTTTATAGTTTTTCAGATATTACAGGTTTTTTTTGTCAAAAGTTCAGCCAAAGGCGTTCGTAGGTGAAACCTGCTGCATTTGTGCCCGTTTGTACTGCAAAAAATAAGATGTGCTGCTTCGTTT
Organism: Petrocephalus microphthalmus; assembly: GCA_026774405.1. NCBI lineage: Eukaryota > Metazoa > Chordata > Actinopteri > Osteoglossiformes > Mormyridae > Petrocephalus > Petrocephalus microphthalmus. The sequence continues at coordinate 29,180,965 of JAODKK010000114.1, read as the reverse complement.
TAAAGATAACAGCTATAATAGCTGCATCCAGCTCCCCTACAACAGTATATGGATATTAGTTAGTGCTGCTTTTGTGCTAGTTTGTGCTGCTTTTGTTTCTTAGATATTAGAATATTAATAGCCAGACAATGACGTCACAGCCCTTACGATCGCGTTCGGACGTGACACCGAGCTCGTTTGTCAGTGCTGTGTTTGAGCTACAAAAATCGCTGTTCTATCTTTTCTTATAAGTTTTTGTGATATTAATGGGTATACTTACATAGGGCAGCAAACAATCACCAGCCCCCTATTAACAGCGTTCGGACAATTGGGCTCGCTCATTAGTGGTGTGTGTCCATTTGTGCTGCAAAAACTACTGTTGTCTTTTATATACAACTGTGGATTATTATATTTAGAACAACTGTAAAAATTGTGACCGACAAATAAGGCGTGAAGCAAGTGCCCCGATAGCAGCGATGTCCAGTGCGGACTCGACCTGTCATGACGCGTCTGACACTACGAACGCGCGTTTTTTACGCGCGTCTTTGTGAAGAAAAAACGCGCATATATTTGAAATGATATTCCTGGAAGCTGTCATAACAACTTGCTTTTCTTAATTTTCTTGCTTTAATCCCTTAATAAAGGATTTCTTTATTTTTCGTATTAATACGGTGATCTTTAGGATATGGCTGTCCCATGTTTGCTGGGATGTGACCAATGCGAAAGAAAATTATAAGATTTAGGGTGCAGTACTTTTGCAGCGATGGAAATCTGTGCTGAAGTAATGCTGCCTGGCCTCCCTCTTAGCTGACTGGGTCGTGACAGTTCAGTTTCAGTGGCTGTGAAAACCACAGGGCGGAGATAATTATCATACCAGAAAACGCGCGTTTTTTACGCGCGTCTCTTGGTAACAAACGCGCGTTCTGTGAGCATTTAAAACATTCTTCACAAAGACGCGCGTAAAAAACGCGCGTTCGTAGTGTCAGACGCGTCATGACAGATCGAGCGCACGTTTTTTACGCGCGTTCTTGGTGACGGACGCGCGTTTTTTATGCCTCTTGCGTGTTGGAATGCGTTCGATTTTTGGCCTTTTTGGCTTGCCATAGAACTCGCACGGTGAGTGCGCGCAGCATAAACAGGTGTAACGGTCCTGGACGGTCGTCTGCGGACACAAACGCGGTAAGTAAATGATGTTAAATATGCTTTGTTAGTCAAGTTAGTTAATAATTCGGTAATTAATCGCTTTGTTTGTTATATTTTAATCTATAATGGGTAAACGGGCAGTTATGTCGCTGGGTCTTCGCGAGACCTCTCATGTTATACTGCCTGTGGGCGGCCACAGATCGTGCCAGTGATAATTCAACGTAGTTACCTGGAAAAACTACTTTTTTCAGCTGAACTCTAGTCGTATCAATTTCGCTTAAAAAACCCAGAGGATTTACACAGAACATTGTGGTAAGATGTTCGTTTTATCTGTTATTTTCCGTAAAAAAGTCAAAGGGCGCTTACCTGCTTTCTGGAATGGATCTCAGGTTAATTTTTGTATGGAAATCTGTGCAATTACAGATGCTGTGCGAAAAACCCATGTTTCCCAAGCGGCAACATGAGATTTCGAAGCATCCCATTAGATGGTTCAACCTTGCTGCTGATAGGGAGAGAACCAGGAGGCGTGGCAGAATCACTGACAGTGTCGGACCCTTGTCATTAGTTTTATGAACTGAGTTTGATTGCTTTGTTGTAAGTTCTGTTGCTGAAATAAGAGAGTTTTTGATGCAATTTAAAGTTCCTTGTTTTTTTTCATGATCGGATCCAAAATTACTTTTATACTATATAATTATAACTACGTTAGCAACTTCCATAGTTAGAGTCGTGCAACTGAATGAGTCCAACTATGTAAGTTGTTAACAGGAGTTTTTGGGAAACGTTCGAACCCCTGTTCCGGAGCCTCTAATACCTCCGGTGCGGAGTCATTTTGCTATCTGGGTATTGTAATTTCCAAGACAATATCTACGATTTTGCTCGCTACATCCATCAACTTTGTTTTACATTAAAACTGAAAACGTTTCCTTTTTGAGAAGTCTGTGGTTTATTTTATGCAAATTAAATGTAAAAACCAGTGTCACACCAAATATAGTAACTGGCCAAATGTATGTCAAACTTAACGTATATACGTGATAATTATATTGCACTTACTTCAGACTGCGCTACGTTTCACGTGTGAACGCCTAGTGGGGCTGGCTGAACTTTTGACCTTTACAAAAAAACTATAATATCTGAAAAACTATAAAAGATAGGGCAGGGATTTATGCGGCACAAACGCAGCACTATCGAACGAGCCTTTGTCCAGGTCCTTTGTTCAGGTCCGAACGCCTTTGTAGGGGGGCTGGGTTATGTAATCATCTGGAAAAAATAATAGCCATTATCTTTAAAATGAAAGCAGCACAAATCTTAATTTTTGCAGCACAAACGAGGACAAACGTAGCACTAACCAATTACGATGGAATTTTTATTTGTGCAGATTGTAGGGGGGCCAGCTTCACGGAGCTCTGCTTCTACTGTGAGATCTAGATTATAACAGACTGCATAATAATAGAATGTCATCAGCACCCAGCATATGGAGAGGCACAATTATCTATGCATGATTTTTTGATTGGGTACATCCTGCAGAGATCACTCCAGATAATAACAGTGCGGAGAGCTTATCACTTGCCAAAGAAGAGAACCCCTCTAATGCCAACCTGGAGAAAACTAAGCTACGGCCTCCATGGTACAATGGAACTTCAGAGCACATACATGGTAGGTGGGTCTCCTTTGATGAACCAGTGGACCAGCTTATGCAGATAGACACCCCTAGTTTTAGTTGTAAATGCCCTTTTCCTGCTGCACTGTAGATGGTGCCCTTGGTCAACAGCGTGCTGAAGTAGAGAGGCCCAAGGAGTTGTCTCGGATATTCGTCGCCCTGTTTGATTACGATCCCCTCTCGATGTCCCCCAACTATGATAGGGCAGTCGAGGAGCTCTCCTTCCAGGAGGGGCAGATCCTGAAGGTAGGATTGACCATGGAGGATAACTTCCTGCTTGCTAGCAAACTGGCCCAGTGAAGAAGTATCTGAAAGCTTGTATTGTAGCTGGTTCAATGACCAAGCAGCAGAGACCTTTCCTGTCATGACATAGTGGCTGCCTCGTTCCCAGGTGTTTGGTGATAAGGACAGAGATGGGTTCTACCAGGGTGAGATTAATGGCAGAATGGGCTTCGTCCCCTGCAACATGGTGTCGGAGATTGAAGCGGGGGACCAGGATACAACAGACCAGCTAGTTCATCAGGGCTTCCTGTCCCTCAGCACCCCAGTAGATAAAATCGGTAACTGACCTGCAAATAGTGCTCTGATCCAGGATCAGCCCGTGTGCATTAAAGCGTGACCCACACATGGGTGAATTAAGACATTTGGCAATCCACCCCAACTTTTCCTGTCCTGTCTCATATAGAGTGGAACAGGCAAGGTGGTCAACATTCCCTGAAGCCCAAGAGGAGGATGGTGGCACTCTATGACTATGACCCCAGGGAGAACTCCCCCAATACTGACATGGAGGTACTGGGGCTCCTGACAAGGCCTTTTGATACTTCATGCGTGCCTCATATTTCGATGAATCTGACAGAGATCTGTCCTGTGTCTGCTTAAAGGCTGAGCTGACCTTTTCTGCAGGCGACATCATAACCATCTTGGGAGAAATCGATGAAGATGGCTTTTACCATGTAAGTCTGGATGGGCCAGCAATACATGTTGCACATAAACCTATGAAACAAAATGTTGAGGTTCAGCTGGCATCAGGACATGAGCCATGAGTCAGACCCTACCATGATGGTACTCTCCACTCCGGGTCCTCCTATAGGGTGAAATGAATGGACAGAGGGGCCTGGTTCCCTCCAACTTCCTTGAAGAAGTGCCTGAAAATGTCGAGGTCCATCTGACAGGCACCCAAACTGTAAGCACAACACAAACGCCAGACTGTAGCTGTTGGTAGTGTAATCTCATGGCCACCTCAGCTTGAAACGAAAATAGAGAAAAAGCAGGATCAGATCAAAACAGCAGAGCAATAGACCCAAGATCTGGCAATCATGCCTCACACAGTAATGATCAAGTCATTCTGACACCTTCCAGTGAAGCACAGAAAGACCTTAGTGTTTGTTAAAGAAGGCTTCTGAAACAGCATTCATACCTCGATTCCTAAACCAACTTAATTTAAAAAACCAGAAGGTGAAATTTGTACATCAGAAACATTGAATTCCTACCAGCTCCAGACCTTAAATCCCACAAAAACAAAGATGTCTAGAGCTGCAGAGGGGAGGGAGAACAGGTGACAAGTAGCACGAGCCGGCGGGGATGAAGGAAGCTGCCACAAATGTTTAGGTATGTTTAGGTAACAGAATGTAGTGCTTGGAAAACAAGCAACCGATTTATGGTTCTGCTAAGATATGGGTGTACTGGAAGTATACTGGCTCTCAGTATAACAAAAGCAGTAAAAGTGAAGGCTGTCTTACATTTAACACACTTGATGTGCCTCTCATCTGCAAAGTTTTTCTATGATCCCATGTAGGTAAGTGATAGGGGACTGCAGTATTACTGCACTCCGGTCACTAACGCCATACCTGTATAACTGATAGCAAACTGGAAAATAGCATTATGGTTAATACACCCATATATAATGATATATTATTAGAAATTACAGTGCAGATATTTTTCCTACAAATGAAAAGAACACCTTGTGATCTACAACAACCCTGTACAGGGAATGTCAGGTGGGGCAACGTCACACTGTAACCCCTCCCATATTGATCTCCCAAAGGTGCCCCAGGAAAGCAAAGAGCCTCCCCAGACCACAGCCTCCCCCAGTCCTGGCCCTCAACAACCTGCCATCGGAGCCAGTGTGCCCCCCCAAGATTCCATCTCCAAGAGGAAAAAGGGATTGCTCTCCAAGGGGAAGAGACTGTGGAAACGGCTAGCGGTGGCCAGGCGAGCCACCTGATCATGCATCATACATTGGGACAGGTGCCATGCAACAGCCTGAAGCAGTGTCAAAGTTGTGAGACTCCCCGGTGTGGAAGCCCCATTGACAGATCAGTCTAGGAACATGTTAAGCCCCATGGGTATGAGTAAACAGCATGTGGACTTCCCTACAATCTGAATGCCTGTGGGACTCAGCCACTGAACTTACCACCAGATGACCAGCAGTTTAAATACAAAGAGATTGTGGAGTCATAACAGAAAACCATCTGATCTACAGATCCCACCCCAAGAGTGTAATTAAGGATCTTGCAAAGCTCCCCATGTGCAGAATAAAAGGTACCTGCCATAACCCCCCCAACTCATTTGGTGCTTTGAGTATTGTCCCATCAACATATTGCATGTTGTGCCACTAGGTACTTTGCAAGCAGAACCACCTTCACAAAAAACACAACACAAAGCTGCTGCTGTGCTGGTTGGTAATATATAATGAACCCGGCGACCAGGAGAAAGCTCTTCCCCAAAGAACCTGGCTTTTTTTTTTTTTTTTTTTAAACAGCCCCCCTTGCTACATCAGTTTAGACAGGCTAGCTTGTCATTATTAGGCCTGCAGTTCAGTGACAAATTTATGGGATATGGACATGAGAATGGAACACAGGTCAGGAATAACATAGGTTGGGTGTGTGCAGGAAAAGGTCCAGAGAGACAAAGCAGGTAACGGGTCTTTATTAAACACCAGCCATCAAAATGAAACATGCCATAATCCTAAATCATTCTCAGACTTTTACAATGGGCAAAAAAACCAAAGTATAACCTAAACTTTCAGAAATCTACCACCTGATCTGAAGTTTGCCAGTTGAACATGTTGATGACAATCAGGTTGCAAAATTACTTTCTCCTAATGCACAAAAAAACATCCCTTAATGCTCTTCACAGAAACATGCTTGAGTAAACGCCTTGGCATCAGTGACAGCACCTCCCCCCTAGAGGTAGAACAGCAGGTCATCCAGACTGGAGCTGGGTTCACAGTGGAGGCTCTGACCTACCAGGAAGGCCAGCTTGTGGGCATACTGGCATGGGGCAGGCACACGAATAATCCCCTAGAAGAGCAGCAGGGGGCGTTGCAGTTAGGAGACAGGATCTTGCGAGAGTTGCATGCAGATGGGGGGTGCGGGACCTACCTGCCAGTTGTAGTACATGTGGCAGAGTTTGTAGGTAAGTCGCTGCATGTGGTCAGGCTTGAGTCCGCTGGAGTCGTACACCACATTGTAATGGGTCGGGGCCACGCTGCCCATGCGCACTGCTTGGCTCACAATGAAGAAGTCATACCTGATGTACATGTAGATGTTATCCCCCTGCCCCAACAGTGCCATTTCCCACTCCCTCACACACTCCACCGACATCCTCTCACCACTCAGGTCGTGTCACTTCGATGTCAACCACGGTACCCGGCGGCGGGTTGGCCAGCTTCCCATTGACGTGGGCAAAGAAGCGTGTGCTGATACGTTTCTTCACCACCACCATGGTTAGTCTGGGCCTGCATGTATATGACGGCGTCATGGATTACTATGGAGAGAGGCTCTCCAAAATCCACAGGACCCCCGACACACCTGCACCCAGAGCATTGTAGCTCAGACACTCTAACGTTACAGGGACCCTCAGAACTCAGCCCATCATCTATCCAGAGCCTCACCCGCTTCAGGAGCCCCGCTCTCTGTGCCACTCACTTGTAGCCGGTACCCACAGCTCGAAGGCACTCAAGGATCTGTGCCACTTCATAGTCAGCAACACTCTGCAGCATGCCATCGCCCACACCATCGCGGTATACCATGATGCGTGCTGGAAGCCCATTATTGTACCTCCTCCAGGCCCCTAGGGCACCTGTACCCAAAAGGAGGTCAGAGCAGGCTGAGCAAGAGAGGGAATTTGAAGCGAGACCCCCCGGGCCAACTGATACCACTACTTGTGTGAGCAGAACCCCAAGGCACATGGCTTCATCCATGCCCAGTCCCCCCAATCTAATCCAATCCTCTTGCCTTCCAGTGCCCCCTTTAGGCTGTCCATGATCTCCTGACCTCGACTCTGAAGGACACACTTGGAGAACCACCTGTGAGTGAGATGAGTAGTTTGAGAGAGAGAGAGACAAACAGAGACAGACACACAAGCAGAATGGGGATACCACGAGGTCTCACCGGGACATCCCCGGGTTGAGGCTGGCCACCAGCGCTCCAATGGACCTCCTCCCCGCCGAGATGTCATGGTAACAGTCGATGCCGACCACCATCAGCTGCTTCAGCTGCCAAAGCAGAGCTCTGGATTGAGTTACTGGAGCAGCCTGGCCCACTGTAAGCTGTTCTAACCTTTTCCCCAGTCTGGGCTTAGTGTAACCCTGGCCCCTGGACTACGCCCCCAGCACGAAGGACAAGCTCACCGGAATCTCTACGCTCCACAGTTCCCCACCCATCTTGCAGTTCATCTGCAGAGCAATCTTGGTGGCTACGGTCATGAGGGCCTGGGGTCGGCTCAACGTGCGAGACACGACACACTGACTGGGGGTGGGACACTTCACACACAGGTACTTTTTCACACAATCATACTTGTCCTTGCGGTTGGTGGGTAGAATGCACACCACCTACAGGAGGAGAGAGGAACAGCAGAACACATGTAAGTGAGTTATATCTCAAAAGGTGTTGATACTCATGTGGCTCAAATGAATACCACCCATCTTCCAATACCAATTTCCACCAAGTGGCAGTGAAGACTCAGCCAAACACAGACTCACCATTTGCGTTCCAGGGCCAACGTTCTGCTGCAAAGCCCTCAGCAGGCCCTCCTGTCGGTCGTCATATTCAATCCTGCAAAGGTAAAATTACAGTAGACTGATAAGCCCCATCCCTGGGGTCACCATAAAGCACCACAGAAGTACACAGCAACCTGGCTCTCACATGATGGCGCGCTGCACGCGGATCCCTAGCGGGCCGGACACACGGCCCAGCGTCTGCACCAGTGCCTGAGCCTGCTCGTAGGTCCGTGATGTGTAGAACAGCATCCAATTCTCCAGCGGCTGTGAGCTGATCAGGGATAAGCCCCTCATCTCCTTGGACCAGTCAGCAGCCCAGGGGTTATACTCATACTGTCAGGAGCAAAGGCATAAAAAACACGTCATTGACCAGTTAGCCTCTGGGTCCTCCCCTGGTACAGGTGATCCTTGTCCCTTTGCAGTCTGCCAAACACCAGTTATCCCATCAGGTTCCCCAGACTTATGGGTGTTTTACCATAAAAGCTGCTTCCACATCCGAATCAGGCTCAGTGAGCCAGGTTTTCAGCCAGCTTGCAGATGAAGAGACCCTGGCTTTACCCACAAATGCCCAGGGGCACTGTGAGAAGGCCACCCTAATTTCTGCTCACCGTCCTGGAGCCCTGCACGATCCTCTCAGCCGGGAGCACACGAGCCTGCAGTTCCAGCAACTTGTTGTCAAAGTTCAGTCCCCAGTTGCCGAGTTCCTTCTGGGCATCCGCACTCCTGCCAAAGGGACCATCTGTGAGGGTTGGTGCACAGGCAGCTGATGAGGGCACGGTGGGGCGGGCAGATGGGGACAGGGGGCCAAACCTATGGATGTTGCCGACAAAGCGGGTGAGGCGGCTCTCGCGCTGCTCGGGGGTCAGTCGCGTGTGTGACGCGAGATCCTTCATGATGTTGTAGTCGCCACGCATCTTGTCCGTCAGACCTGAGGAGATGTGAAGGTGGGCAATCTGTGTGTGTGTGTGTGTGTGTGGGGGGGGTGGGGGGGGGGTCTGGTCTCAGGGTAGGGGGAACTTACCCGTCATGTAGCAGAACTCTGGAACCAGCAGTGCTGGGCCTGGTGGCGGCTGACCTGAAGGCCCCTGCCTCTTCACATTGCTAATCAGCAGCACCTGGTTGTCGTCAGAGACCTCCAGGCCATATTGCTGTAAGGACAGGACCAGATAGCGTAGTGTTAAGGTCTCACATT
>JAODKK010000114.1:29158449-29169747 GCA_026774405.1 Petrocephalus microphthalmus | reverse complement strand
TACAGGGAAATGTGCGGCCCACTGGCAAAAGCCATATGACAATTTGGCCCAATGAAAAACCTAATTGAATACCCCTGCTCTACAGTGTGACAGCCCAGCTGACAGTGCAGCATTTCATAAAACTAAGAACAACATACTGAGCAGCCCTTCAAAAACACCCAGTCTAAACAAATCCACAATGTTCCAGCATGGATGATGCCTGGGACAGCCTGGAGGTTGGGTCTCACTCACCGTCCGGTAGTAGTCCTTGAAGGAGATTTCAGTGTCCCCCCTCTTGAAGGTATTAGTGGGGGTCTGGTCCCATGCGATGTCGTCGATCCTATACATTTTATTGTTGTATCTAGTCAGAGAAGGACAAGCCCTAGTTACTGTAAGTGCCCAAATCACCAATTCACAATGAGATCTGCTCTCTGGCTGCTTTGCAGTATAGCTTCTTTTGTACATCGTTTACAGTGAGGCACAGACACAGCCTCAGGTCAGGCAGATACAATGAGGTGTCACAGGACCATCAGGTGCCAGACTCACTGTAATGCTGTGGTGTACCTGTGAAGCACACCGGACCAGACTTAACTCCTGGGTGGTTTTAGGGCAAATACACTGAAAATGCCAGGGACTTATCACTTAGCATCACTATAGAAAGAACACAAAGCTGCATGAGGGAACTCAAGCATCATTGACTGAGGCATGGAAACTGATCAAAGGTCAGTTTGTAACAGACTGGGCAAGGTGGTAGGCGCTAACTTAAGTCTCATTCAGCTCACAACCCATCAGGCCTCTGCAAAACAGAGAGCAGCTGAACCCAGATCAGCGACAGGCTTACTTGGTGAGCACACCAAGCCCCACCAGCTCGCGTGTGCACTGCTCAGTGAAGTGGTGAGGCCCGTGCTGCTGCCGCAGGCCAGCCATGAAGCTAAGGACAGTCTCGCTGCGCAGGACCTTATGGCTGACGTCCATGGACAGCATGATGCTGGACTCGTACTGCAGGATGGTGGTGGTGAAGCCTGGCCAGATGGTCAGCCTACAAACAAGCCCATTTGCATGGACCAAGTTAGTCCTCCTCTGTCTATTTTGGGCCACTCGCCAAAACCCACGCCCTTCACGCTGCCCACTTACCTATGCTGTGGGATGTTCAGGGGGTCCTGCGGGTTGTAGTAATGACGACCTATCTGCTGCATGCTCAGAATTCTCAGGATCCTGCAGGAAGTAGTGTATGTTGTTTTACCTGACACCAGCACTACTGTCAAAATCTGCCTCTCACAGTATCATATGGGAAAGTTCTTGGTTCAGAGATCAGAGGTCAAAAGACTGCAGGTTCAAATTCCTTTACTGGCCGACTAATGTCATAGTTATGCCCTTTAGCAAGGCCATTAACCCCAACTGCTCCAGGGACTGGCTGATCGTGCTCCCTGATCCTCAGTTTGGGTAAAAGTATCTGATAAATAAAAAATGGGTAGGGGATGCCCCAACTGCAATTTTCTTGGCCGATCCAGACTTTTTCCTTTTTCTATTTTATAAGTGCGATCGGCCGATTTTTTCCTGAAAATTTTCTTTAGTGCAAACTATTTTCATAAAATCTTATTAAACTTTACTCATTCAAATAGAACTGAATAAATAAATACAACCCCAAAAACAACAAGTTTTATATATTCTTTCAAATAATAATAGGTGCAGTAAGTAAAAAATGTATAACAATGCTCATTTTTTGTCTTGGCAACATTTAACCAAACTGCCACTACTTAAGCATTAATAGCAAGTTTCTCTTTATAAACGGAATTGGAATCAACTGTAAAACTGAATACCGCTTTGGGATCCACTAGTAGCAGATTATGTGTGACATGAAACTAGATTAAACAACACTAACTTGACATCCAAAAAGTAACGCATACTCGGTATTCTGTATTTTGGGCTGACAATTTATCATATTTCTGAAGCCTTTATCCACAACAATAGGAAACGGCTGGGCATCCAGTGCCATGAATTACATACATTTCCTCATAATTCCTTTGCTCTATTCACTGCTTATACCAACGAAAGACAGGAGGGACTCCTGGCTTGTAGATCGCTCCGAACATGCTCTGCTGGCTTCAGTTTTAGCAGCTTTCACTTTGCTAGCTTCTTCAAACTGAGCGTGTGTAACCAGAGTGAGCGGGGTGCTGCGTTGTGGTGATGTTGGTTGGTCCGCCAGAAGGGGTGACCCGATCGTCAACTCTAACCGTGCAGTTTTATTCCTGGCAATTATAGAAAAGCACATTCACCGCTCTTATACGTTGGGGGTAAACAGACACCTCTCCTCCTTCCATGCCTCCGGGCAACTGGAAGGCATCACTAGCAGGAAGGCTAAATATTGGTGCGTTCCAGTTGTACTCGTAACTTGTAAATTACGAGTTCACAACCAGAAGTTGCAACTGGAACGCCCCTCGAAGTCGAAATTACAAGTCGTGAACTCGTAGGAATCGAAACAACCCCGACTTCAGAATTCAAGATGGCCGCACCCTTTAATCAACAGAAGTTTTTGTAGTTTTATTAGCGCTTGCATCTAAATTGGTCGACACACCATATCGTCCAACCACTACCTGTGGACACGTTGCTAGGGTGTTTTTATGCACAAAATACGGTGATATTGGGATTATCAGATAACCTGTCAGATTTAAGGTACAGGAGTCCCCGGCATTGCTAAACGGTTTTCCGACTTGTTCTACTGGAACGCCGTGAACTCGTGTGTGACGTCATTCCCAGTTGCGAGTTACGACCTCCGAGGTAACTGGAACGCACTATATAATGGGAAAACAATCAGCCTTACAGCCAGGTAACAAAAGTTCCCGACAGATCTTTGGGTAATTATATAGGTTAAAAGCACATTCACTCGGTTACACAAGTTCACTGGGGTTATGAGTTTTTAAAGGTGTAATTATATCTGTTGTGTTAAATGTCTTTGCATTGGTTCCCTAACGGTGTACTTGGACCTTACACTTATCGCAGATAGCGAATTTTGCGTCCGCTTCGCTCACACGGAAGAATTTCCAAACGACAGACATTTTAGCGTGTCTAAATGCGCACGCAACTGGGATGGGGCTGCACGTGTGTGACTGGGATGTGGCTGTGCGCGCGTCTGTGCGCATATGACGTATTGCGCATGCGTAAGATCGGTTTGAAATTGGAAATACGCGACATTGACTGGCCAATCAAAGATCAGGCTGAAAATTGGCCGATTCCAAATTGCTGGCCGATCGATCGGTGCATCCCTAAAAATGGGTAAAGGATATAAGATCTGTCTATTGGGTTTTGCAACCTACCGCCTGAAGATGATGTTGTAGAACTGGAGGCAGACTGGGGAGGTGGGGGGTAGCTCATTGGTCAGAGTCACCGTGATCTTCACCTTTTCGCCATGCTTGGTCTCACTGAAAAGGACTGTTTCCTGCATGACAGTTGGAGTGTTAGCACCACAGGGGGAGATCGTGGCCATGACAGAGGACAAGCTATGCCCAAGCACTCAATTAGCCACATGGGTGCTGCAGTGGTATCAATCAGCAGAGCATGCCACATTAACCTGCACAGTACAGCACCACATACCATAACCCTATGACCAGCTCCACAAAGAAACCAGAATGTCAGGGTCACCACAGTCCTGCTTAGGTAACAGCCACAGGTAAAGCTGGCGTTACCGTCTGCTGGAGGCGCCGGGGCAGGAAGAGGGCAGCGCCATCAAAGGTGCGCGCAGAGCCCAACACCTCCTCATGCTGGAAGAGCAGCGCTGAGCGCAGGCGCCGTGCCTCCATCGGGGGGTTAAAGTCCACGTGGTACTGGTACAACACCCACTGTGGGCGGGACACGAGGCGGAAGAAGTTGGCCCTCAGCTCAATGGGGGTTCCGGAGACACCTAGAGGCAGGACATGGAGTCTGACATGTAATGCTGAATTCTTACTTGGGATGCAAAAAACACACTGCGATATTTGAATTTTTTGCATTTAATATTGAGATTTATAAAAAAAAAATTCCTGAAATACTAATATCTACCAATAGTGTGGGTTAAATCACCGTAAAATCGATGAGTGAGTACAACAACAAGGGCACAATTATGACTAGAAGGCTGCCTGCAAAGCTCATGGACAAGGAGGCAGTAAAATTTAAACTGAGTTTTAAACGTATTTTCCATTATCTTGAAACGATCATAAAATTTGACCTAATAACACTTACCACTCTTGGACTCCCTCACGTGCTCCATGGCCTGCCGGGTGTTGATCCCAGTGTCATTGAAGTCCCGCCTCCGGCCTCCCCTCTCACCGATTTTCACCTGCTGGAAGCCAGCAGATATCTGGAAGACAGCTGTATGGGAACATGACACAAAATGTGGGCATGGGGCCAGGTGAAGATGGACCCTGTACGGTCCAGAAGTGCTGAAACTCCCTCTCAGATATAAGCCTACCCCAGTTCTATGCTGTTTGACTCTACCTCTACCCCCCACATTACAGTGTCTTACTGCGATATTAACCCTCATATTATGGCGTCTTACTCTGGTTTTAACCTCGGCGTTACTGCGTCTTATTCCGCTTTTAACTCCCATACAATTGTTTTACTTCGCTTTTTACACCCCCCCGCCCCGCCCAAATTACGTTGTTTTTACAGGCAGTACCCCGGTCAAGAACGACCGACTTAAACGGACTGCCACAGAGCCCATGTTATAAAAGATTCGAGTTGAATACAATGGCTTGTAATAACGAACGCACTCACTTTTGACTCTCGTGAAAACATTATGGAACACCGGCGATTGCGTCGGCTAGAGGTACAGTACCGTATGCCCTTCCTTTTATTACTGTGCCATCATAACTTATTTTCCGCCTTATCTACGAATTCGGCTTAGACAGGCTTAGGGAACCGATCGCTTTAGTAACTTGGGGACTGCCTGTACTGTACTGTACTTAACCCCCACCTTACGGTGACTTACTACACTTTTAATATCCCATACGGTATTTTTCTCCGCTTTTAACCGCCCACGCTCCTTACTCTCGGCGCCCAGGGCTGCCGGTGCCGTCCTCTGCCTCCCCCGGCCTACCAGCTCGGCGCCCGGTCTCTGGGGCTCCTGTGGCGGGGCCTGCGGCGGTGGCGCCTGCAGACATCAAATGGGAACGTTAACCGCACTAGGCGAGGTATTCTTTTTTAAAATTCTCTTCTAAATATTAAAGTTCACGCAAGCGGCGTGATTGCGAACGGCTCACCGCGCCCGGAGTCGCGCCCTCCGGACCACGGGCTCGGCCCCTGGACCTAGCTCGGGCTCTTCCAGTCATCCTCAGCGTCGAACCTGAGTGCGAGAGGAGCCGTTTAACACTGCTCGGCTCTGACCGGGCCGAACGGGACCAAACGTGGAACGGTTGTTTGGGAATTCACTCACAGTTAAGTTTAACGATAAAGCCAGAGATGGAGGTTTACAACACTGTTTTCAGTAGTTGTATTATATCGTAATATACTGACTTATATAATTACTCTGGCTACTTGAAGAGATTCTCCCGCGGACTGTCCGCACCGACCGCTCGGCTGTAAGCGACGAAGTGCCGCGCACGCGCCTGAAACCGCGGGCTTTCCGTTGGGAAGCGCGCGTGCGCGCGCGCGGCTTGCGTGCCTGCTCGGGGCCGTTTACGCGCGCTAATAACGCCTCATTATTCAAGGAAAGGCTGCCTTACTGTATTGTGTTTCCTCCACCATACATACTTTAATATATCGTGCATATATTAAACAGTAATGCACATTCGTTTCGATAAGATAGAGACAAGACATGACGTATTACAAACATTATACATTAAATATCATATTTCTGAGTAAACGGATAAACGGCAAGGTGCTGGATCTGAATGCAATGTGGAGCCTCCGCTTGTGCGACTTTCTGGAGTTCCCTTAAGTGTGCCGCACCTTTATACGCGTAAAAGAGGATTTTATTTGCTTGCACAGGCAGTGTATAGGGCAGGGGTGGGCAATCTTATCCGCAAAGGGCCAGTGTGTACACAGGTTTTGGGATAACCTTTACCGGGTTGCCAACTCTCACGTACCTGCCTTTCAACTGAAGCTCAGGCAAGAAATCTTATGGGAAATGTATATTATTCCATTGTAAACCTCAAATTAGCTACATGAAAACCACTGGGGGAGTTTGCAACCCCTACAGACTACATACAAGGTAATAAAACCGTTACACGCATGCAAATGCGTGTGCAGAATTGTAATCAAGTCTAATTAGTGATCCAATACTGGAGTTTCAGCGAAAACCTGCACACCCTTTCTTGAAAAGATTGCCCACCCCTGGTCTAGGGTATAATCCTGTGAAACTTATTTTTTCTTATCTAGGGATTTGTCAACATGTTTACGGAAAGAAATAAGTCAACTGTTTGTTTTTACTTCTTTCTTTTGGCATACATAAAATGAGAACTAGCAGATGGGAAGTGTGTGGTCAAAACTAAGGCTGCACAATGTCTCATCGCGATGTGCTTGCGATGAATTGGCACATTCTTTTTATTTAACCTGATTCCCCTTAAAATTTCCCATCTCCCTCTGCCTTTTTGCTTTATAAGGGCACTGATATCGCTTCCTTTTCCCTTTCTGTGCTGCACACATAAGAAGAGGTGAGGAGTGTGTCAGGATCCCTCAAGTCCCTCAATCACCTCAGTTATTCAATATAATAATTTTAATCAATTATGTTTTATAAGTAGGGATTAATATTATGTTTATATTTTAAATATGCTATATGCATACTCATAATTTTTGTTTTCTGCAGAGAGTGAGCGAGAGGGCCTGAGCGTGAGGGTGATTTACCCCCTTTTCTAATTGTGTCCATCAGGTATGGTTTAGTTTATTTGATTCATATTATTTTGTTATTTCCCATTTATATTCAGTCTCCATAATATGCGTGCTTAGCGGGACCCTTTCTGTGCTGCGGACATGAGGAGAGAGTGAGCGAGAGGGCCTGGACATGAGGGAGATTTACCCCCTTTTTTTGATTGTGTCCATCAGCTCAATAAAACTTTGGAACGACAGCGGCGTCTGCTCCGTGCCTTTCTCCTGCACCCCACACACCTGACCACCACTAGCATTGACACAACGCAGAGTGCAGACAGGAACTGACCCGTTACACTTGCCTGATATAACCCCCTTCCCCTGTTAATTTCTATGACAGGAAGTGTGTTTTCTTTGTTTAATTTCCTTTCAGATATCCTTGGCTAGCCCCAGAAAATTCCGTCTAGCCTTATGTTGTTCCAGCTACTCCAGAATGGTCTAGTTTGTCCTGCTTCTTCAGGTGTCTCTGGCTGAGATCTTAGGTGATGCCGTCCAGTCACAAAGATGGAGTTCTGTCTGTGCAATACATGCCTGGGCTGTAAGTGTGCCAGCCTGTGAGGCTGGGCACAGATTCCTCCATGGAGCATCGGTTGAAAAACGATGGTTCTGGGGCCAAACGTGCCAGCCCACGGACTCGACCTTATCTCCTACAGGACATATCGGCAGGTCTGACTGAACCCTGACGTCTCTCTACTAACCATCGATCTGTTACCTGGCGTATCGCGAGGCTTCGGGCCGTCAGCTAATGGTGTTAACCTTCATCAATCAGGCAGCCATTGGCTGCAGCCGTGTGATTCTCTCTGGATCTTCACCGTCAAGAAGAACAAAGGCTGATGAGTGGTAGAAAGAAAGCATTGATGAGAACTCTCTTTAATTAGGGAAGATGTGTGTGCTGGTCTGTCTAGTACAGCCTCAAAATCAGACAGTGGGTCATTCTATCTCCTTTCTCTGTTCATCTCTTGCTCCTTTATTTCACCATCAGCTGACATCGCTCTCTGAGGGCAGGTGCTCAGCTGGTTCACAGGCGACCCAGCATAAACTTCACCTTGACCTTTGCTCACCTTCAACGCCTTTTCAGCTGACCATAAGAGCACATCACCGACACAATAGGCCCAGAATCTTTGTCTGATTATTTGCTTTAAAATGTACGGGAGCGTATTGCGCTTATCTGGAAAAACAAAATTGGTTATGTTTTTCTGAATTAACTAGATAATCATCTTGTTTTTACGAGTAATATTTTTCTGTTTTTCTTAATTAACGAGATAATCTTCCTGTTTTTATGAGTAATATTTTTCTGTTTTTCTGAATTAACGAGATAATCATCTTGTTTTTACGAGTAATATTTTTATTTGTCTGAATTAACGAGATAATCCTCTTGTTTTTACAAGTAATATTTTTGTGTTTTTCACAACTTTCCTGTTTTCCATGATGCACGATCTGCGCAGATTAATCCGCTTTTATTTTGATCTTGGTTTGAGGCCCTGGGAAATATTAATGTTTCTAAGTTGTGTAGATGGTATTATAATTATTCTATCAACTTTGCGCAGGCACCTCAGGATTTTGGGTTTGTTAAGGCGTTAAGTCCTTTCCGTCCTGCTTCACATTGCAGGCTTCACGGACATAAGCTGATCCATCTGAAATGCATTCATTTCAGTTTGTTGTGACTCACGAGCATGTCAGACAATTGCTGCAAATACTGGACCCTCATGGAGTGCAACTGAGGAACCGGAGACATTTTTTTATTAGAATCCAGGTAAAAACATTTGATGATATGGCTACATGCATACTCTACCAACAGTTTAACGAATTAGAAGGTAATAAAACTGTTATGTATGTGTAAATGTGTGTGTGTGTGTGTGTGTGTATGTGTAGATTTATTTTGAATTGATAATCTCACTCCAGCCAGCTGGCGAAAGTTGGTAACCCTGCTAAAGTCATGTATAAATGAGGCAGATAATACAGACCATCCCCAGGTTAAGAATGTCCAAAGTACGAACAACTCATACTTATGAACGAATTACCATAAAGTTGATTATATTAAAAATTTAGGCTAAATACAATGGTTTGTAATAATGAACCCATGCATACTTTGTGGCACTTGTGAAAACATCTTTAGCAGTTTGTTGGTATTTAGGTATTTTCATTATTATTGTATATTATGGTTATTATGCACTATATTATTACGTATTCAACTTACCTACACATTCATCTTAAGGGAGTGGATGTCGTTTGTAATCCAGGAACTGCCTGTACCTCATAGCTTACAGCTGTCAACGAACCAGCCATGAGATAATTGTGGGGAAAATAGCTATAGTACCAACCCACACATGTAAAATGTCTAGTAATATATGTGAATATATTAGACATAGCCCAGGATGATGGTGCGAGCAGGTGGCACCCGAGTGTATAATGTATGTATTCCGCAGATCAGACCATTTTTCCTGGTCATCACCATAAGATCAATGTTGCTATATTATTATATTTACATTAACAATTCAAATTTTCCTACCATCCTGATCTAGATAAGCAGTGTGTAGATGGATGGATGGAAATTCGAATATGGCTATGTGACTAAGTGAGGGGTGGTTTGGATAACGACTAAGCGCTCACTGGAGCTCACTGGAGCTGGCATGCCAGCATCAGGCTGCCATCCACGTGTCAGCAAATGAAATGCAGTAAATGCCGATCATATGAATGCCGTTGGGTAACAGCAAGCTGCTGCTGCGGCCGCCCGCTTCTCGCCGACGCGTGTCTCTTCGCCAGGCCGTGCCACGTGCTGCAGCCGCCCGCCCTCGGAGCAGGCACGTTGGTGAGAAGGTGTGCCATCCTTGCCTTTCGTGTCTCTGAGGCCCCGCTCTGCATTGCGGGGGTTAATCCCGTTCAGCTTTGGTGTGGCTGCAGTGAAAATGAACTGAACTAACAGCATCTAATCTAAATTGCCGTTTTTTTTTTAATAACTGACAGACTATCCTTATAAACTGAGGTAAATAGCAAGAAAAGCTGCAACTTTAATGAAGAATTACAGGGTAATAGCAGTCAGTGTGAGATCAGTGTACTTATGTGCCATTATCATGTGCTATTATCTTGTTGTGGTCACACTTTTAACGTGCAATTGGCCCCTTACACCTGAAAAACCCTCATTCCCTAAAAGCAAATTAAAGGAATTACATATAATTCTTTCCTCTGAGCAGTAGTTTCAGCTTAAGTGCAGGTGTCACTGATGAACCTTGAATACTGAGCCATTGGGAACTTGGCTGAAAGACGAAAATGCAGAAGCATAGATTTGGGCCATTCAGCCTGGCGCTCAGCTCCCTCTGCATCGCCGTGCTGCCTGGGGCCCCGGGCCCTGCGTCTCTACTGGGCGAAATGAGTGGGCAAACAATGCACACTCCTTCCTGTATTCCTGTATTTGGGGCTCAGCCTGCTGGTCCTCTGTGCCTCTGATCAGAAGGTTGCTGGCTTGAATCCTGTGCTTGGCAGAATAGTCACATATCTGTTGGGCCCTTGAATAAGGTTCTTAACCCCCCGATGGACAGCTTCCCCTGCACTCACTCTTCCTTTTATGCCCTTTCTGCCCCGATCTTATACAGTCCCCCCCCCCCCACCCGAGCTGGATAAAATATTTTTTTACTTTTATAAGAGGGAGGAAGTTTATACTGTAGTGTGTGTGTGGGGGCGGGGGGGGGGGGCTGTCCAGCGAGGTGTGTCCATCCATCACCCGTGTGAAGGACCCACTGGGGCAGACAGCGAAGCTCCTGCTCAGCCATCTTTACCATCCATCATGATCACATGGCTACAAACCTGGGATCTCAGGACGTGGGCCAGCAATGCACAAGAAGCCCTCCCCCAGCCCCCCACTGCCCCTCCCAGACTGAGACAGAATGACGATCAAACCATGGGATACAGTGGAAACCAAGGCCTGCTCTTACCTTAATACCACCCACACGCAGACAGACAGACAGACATTCACGTGAGGCTTTTTTCAGCTTCAAGACAACTTCATTCAGCTGTTGTTTTAAGGCTGCATTGATTTGATCTAGAAAACAAAGAGCTTCATATTAAAAGGTCGATATCAATATCTATGAAGCAGAGGCTGCCTGGGGGTAGGTTCTCGCTGGCTGGTGCAGCCCCATGTGCTGCAGAGAAATACTGCTTACTGCTGCACAGCCTGTGTTGGATTTTGGCCCTTCAGGACCATAACTGGGGAAACCTAAAATAGGTTGTTGCACACTTTTTATGACTGACTCATTCAAATCTGTTCAGGTCCCACCTCTGCTCTGCGTGTGTGCAGGTTACATGTCTGCTCTGTGTTGGGCAGGTAACATGTCTGCTCTGTGTGTGCAGGTTACATGTCTGCTCCGCGTGTGTGCAGGTTACATGTCTGCTCTGTGTGTGCAGGTTGCACGTCTGCTCCCCGTGTGTGCAGGTTACATGTCTGCTCCCCGTGTGTGCAGGTTACATGTCTGCTCTGTGTTGGGCAGG
>JAODKK010000114.1:29068413-29082620 GCA_026774405.1 Petrocephalus microphthalmus | reverse complement strand
GGAAAAAAGCAAGAAATTGCAAACTTCGTTCTCCAAACCACGAATTATAAGAAGCATAAAAAAACATTCGCATTTGATCCTGGAGGAGATGCCAATGTATCACAGGGAACACTCTCATAAACATTCAGAAACGCTTATTATCCTAAAGCCATGTCCTTCACTAGAGGGTCAGGACAGGAGAGAGACATACAAGCTGCTCTCACAGAGCTGAGGTGGGATTCGAGCTCCCCTCTAGGATGTGCGACTCAACACCACTAATGATCAGAGCAGCGGCTCCCAACCCCGGCCTCAAAACTGGGGCGTTGATGAAAGATTTGGTTAATTTCTAAAAAATAATCTAAAAAACAAACCTGTATTTCAATTTTTTATAACCCCTCGAGTTTGCATTTGCAATAAACAAACAAATAAATAATAGAGACGGTAAGATTTATGAAATCATCGATCGATCAGCCAGCAACCTCCCCCCACCCCGATCCCCTGATGCGTGAATTTTTTTATACGGTGTTTACCTGCCCGCGGAAAACAAATGGTTGGGAATCTTTATATTATTATCCAGAAAGCTTTCGTGCAAACACTATTTCAGAACACGAAGGAGCGTTACAGAAATATGCTCCACGATTCAGTTAATTCCCTCGGGTGACGATTCGACTGAAAAGGCACGTCTCTGCATTTTGTCCGCCCCCGAAAAAAAACGTCTGAAGTAGCAGAAGATATTAGGGCACAACACCAGGGGAGTAAGGCCAGACAGTGATTTATTAAAAACCTTCAAGGCTTATATCCAAATGACCCAGAGCTTAGCATACTACTACAGTCTTTGGGGAGTACTTTCATCAACAGGGCTTAATAAAACCACATAAACGTTCCGTTGTGAGTAGAAGCAGCAGGAGCTGCAGCAGCGTCAGGAGATGATAAGACAGGCGTGTCCCTCCGCTATCGTGATCGTTTCTGCTGACATGAATCTGTCTGCTCGGTTGAAGTGCGCACAGGGATTCCGGGCACGTCAGGCGGCGCCGCGCCGGTGGGAGGGGAGGCGTGATTAAACGCGGCTCGTCCGGCCTCATTTGCATCACTCTTTCTCGAATTGGCGGGGGGCCTATACCCGGTAGCCGCCGTGACCTGTGCAACACGCCGAATCGCCCCTTGCACGCCGGCTTCGAGCCCCATTAGCCACCCCGCCACGTGACCTTCCCGAGCTACACGCACATCAGGCGCGTCACCGCTGCCCCGTGGACGTCTGACTTTCTGCTCGGGCGCCTCCGACTGGCGTCTCCTCATAGTACGAAGTATCTCTAATGAGGAGCTTTATCAGCCGTCAGCTCCTGGGAACTAATGTAATGCATACCGACAGTAATCCAAAATGCACGGTTATAATTATGGGTTTGCATAAACAGCGTGTAGATTCCGTCTGTTCATCAATCTTCTAACTGCTTATCTAGCTCCATGTGTCTGGACTGCAGGTGCAAACCGGAGTACCTGGATGAAACACGAGCAGAATACTGCACATGTGCCTAGTTTTCCAACGTAATCATTTTAATCGAGGTTATACTGCCATCTAGCTGACTCTATTGGCAGTGTCGTTCGGAGTTGGTCCATGATGTCGACTGCAGAACCTCGTGTATAATGGAACGAACCGACATTTGAATTGCAAAATGATTAATTTCTGAAATAACGAAATGAGCAAGAATTACATTAAGTACACAACTGAAATGATAATGTCATATTCTTCAGAATCTTACTTTTGAATCTTACTTCGTTTAATTTAATTTTGTAAACATTATACATGGTTAAGGATAGCGTGCCCCAGGTAGCCACTCAAATATTTTTCCATGTCGGCAAGCATTACATATCGCGTGCAGCACAAACAATGCAACACAGTTCACTAGCGGCGTTATGCCTGTAACCGGGGGCGACAGCAAGTTTCCGCGCATGCGCCAAACCGTCCGCCATGAGAAGTGACGGCATTGAGCGGCGCCGAGCGACTGCCTCGGAAACGCGGTAGATTGGAACCGAACTGCTGCGAAAAGAGGGAAGGGGGCATTTTGCAGGACGAGTGCGGACGCCGGTCTGTTTGGGCGCCTAAAAGCGAGGAGCTGGGGACGTAGGTATCCGGCTGCTTACCGCCTTGTACTCCTTTCCTTAGAGTGCAGCTCGGCGCGGTTCGACGGGCTGCGGATGGCGCCTCGCCGGCTGGCGGAGCCGGGCTCCGTCTTTGTAACGTCTGTCTGTACGCGAGCGAGCCCGCAAGTCGGGTTGCAGTAGCCTGGAGTGCCTGCCGTGCCGTGCCGTGCCGTGCCACCCGCCTTACCCCGGCCTCTTTGCCGCTAGTAACCCGTGACATGACGCTGTCTCTGCCGCAGCTGTCCAGTTGGCCCGGAATTGCGCCCCCATGGCCGGCCCAGTAACGCAGCCGCCCAGCTTCCTCCTGGTCAGTGACTCCCGGTTCGGCGTCCTCGCTGTGCACCCCTGCGCTGGGGTCTTACTGGGCCCATTCGGGTGACGCGCTGTTTTAACGTGGCTCTACCCTCGTCCCTTCAGGCCAGTCTCAAAGCGGACTGGGCGACGAAGCCGCTCCTGCAGCGATGTCAGGAACTGGTGAAGGTGATCGATGACTATCCGGCCAAGGTAGAGTATGGGGGGGTCGTTGCTTTCTAGGAGAACTGGCTTATCAGAGGGGGAGAGAGAGAGAGAAAGAGTTTTACTGTGTGTGTGTGCAGGACCTCCAGCCTGTGTTTCCCTGGCTGGTCGAGAGCGTGTTTGGCAGCCTGGATGGGGTCATCGTGGGCTGGAACCTGCGTTTGCTGCAGCCTCGCACCAATGAATACAACGTCGTCATGGAGTTCCTGGACCCCAGGTGGGCTGCCTCATGTCTGTGTGCCACAGGCTTATAGGCTCATAGGTGTCATTTTGATGGACCTCAGAAGGTCCCCCCCCCCACACACACACACACACTGACCCACTCCGCTCCTTTTCCAGTGGACCCATGATGAAGCTGGTATACAAACTCCAAGCAGAGGAGTACAAGTATGAGGTTCCTGTGTCCTACCTCCCGGTGAGTCTGAGTACCCCCACCCCCCCTTCCCAGTGTCCAGCCTCCCGGAATGGGGCAGTCGCCAACGACGTTGCCCCTCTCTCTCCCCGCAGGGCCCAGTGAAGAGCTCCATCCAGCAGGGTGTCCTGCCCGACTGCCCCATCTTCCACAACAAGCTGCAGTCCCCCCTGTCCGGCCTGCTCACGTTCACACTGTCCCTCAGTATCCTTGGGGCGGGCGGGTCGGTGGGTGGTTAATTGGGGGTGGGCCCATGGGCGGGTCCATGGGTGGGTCTTTGCTCTTCAGCTGGCTGGGCCTCCTTAACTGTTCTCCAGATCCTTTCGAATACTACATGTTTAACTTCGCCTACAGCCTGATCGCGCCCCGGGTGAGTAACAGGCTTAGGCTGGGTTCACGGTCGCGGTTCGGCCTCTCGGCCCGCGAGTTCACAGGCTATGTGGCCATAAGCTTGGCTGTGCTCCTCCTCCAGCGTGCATGCACGTGCTTAAGTGCTGCTCCATCCTCCACAGAGCTTTACCCAGGGACAGAATGGGACAGCCTCAGACAGCGCCTACTTTGTGCTTGTGGACACCTACCTCAAGTACTTCCTGCCTACGGAAGGCAGCGTGCCCCCCTCTCCATTCTCAGATGCCAGGGGCTCTGTCTCACCCCCTGCCCCCAGGTGCGGGTAGCCCCATTCCTGCAGGCCTTCTCCACCTGTGCCTCTTCACATCCTCATTTCCACGTTAGAGAGCTGTCCTTCTCTACGCCCAGATCTCCCAGCATGCCACTAGCGGGTTACGCCTCTCAGAGCAGCGGCCTGCTGAAGAGGCACATTTCCCATCAGCCCTCGGTGAACGCGGACCCCGCGGCCCAGGAGATCTGGAGGTCCGAGACTCTGCTGCAGGTGGGCAGTCTGTGGGGGTGTGAGCCAAGACCCGAACACTTATTAATTAAGGTCTGGACTGAAGTGCGATGCCTGGCATGGTGCCGCTGCCCCGGTCATGCTGTGGTGAACGCCCCCATGTCCCGTGTCCCCTGCCCAGGTCTTTGTGGAGCTGTGGCTGCACCACTACTCCCTGGACATGTACCAGAAGCTTCAGTCGCCCCAGGTGAAGGTAAGGCCACATCCTGCCCTAGCCTGGCCTGCCCTGCTCACCAATGCCAAGCACACACCGCTTTCCCGGGGTGGTTCTCCCCCTCCCTGCCCCCGCCCCACCCCGCATTCTGGCTGTGCCATGTAAATGATCTGCATCGCGAGCGCCGCCCAGTCGCGGCGAGAGCCAATAACACTTTGCCTTCCATCCATAAGTGCGGCGACGCGCACCTCTTGTCTGAACCCTGGGCTGTTTCCCGTGTGTCTGTTCAGGGACGCGTGCGCGCGCAGACGTCCGTGTCGGCCTGGGGCTGCCGTGCGCTCTGTCTTGGGGGCGGCTGTCTGCGCAGCTGTCTGCTTTCAGCCCTCCCCTCTCCATCCTGGATGGGCCGCTCGGGGCAGTCGGGCAGCGTGCAGGGCACCTTCTCTTTGGGAGTTTCCAAACGGCTCGGGCAGCCGCTGCGGCCTAACGAATGGCAGGCTGAGGGCACCGGTCTGGCATGGGCTGCTGGTAGTAGGCACGCTGTCTCCATGGCATCACCCACTCTGTCCGTCCTCCTGTCCACGGCATGCATCCGTCCCTCTCTCTCCATGGCGCCACATGCTGTCTGTGTCACTGGCTGGCTGTGATAATCTAGCTGCCTACTGTTTTGGCAACCTTTGGCTCTACCTAACTTCCTGTCCCCTCTCGGTAACTCCATGCGCCAGTCTTAACAACAATTAATTCTGACCACGAAGCCATTTGTGAGATTTTATTTTTGTAATAAGCTGAGGACGTTTCTGTGAAACGTAACTCACACCTGCAGTGCAAATGTTTTGCATGTAGTTTGTGCATTATTTAGATCTAAATTCCTTCTGCTTAAATGTTCCTGCTCTCTGATTGCAAGAGGAGCAATCCTGGGTCTGTCCCGGGCTGTAGATGGTGAGACCCCCGGCCCCCAGCCAGAGTGACATCATGTCTCCCTGTTTCATTTCTCTCCCACTCCCTCCGTGTTGCACTGCGCCTCCGTGTCCATGCTCACCTCCCTCTCTCTCCCCTGTCTTCTCTGTCTGTCTGCCTCCTCTCTCCCTCCCTCGTCCTCCTCTCACTGTGTACCGTTGCTGTTGTCGCCCCCCCTCCCCCTCCCCACCCGCCGGGCGTGACGGGTCTCTCAGCTGGCTCTGCTCCAGTATCGCCTCAGTATGTCCGGTGTGGCCAGCGCCCCCCTCGCCTCCGCCGGCTACGGGACCCTGCACACCTACCAAGTACCTCCTTACTTTTCATTGTGTTCATGTGCACGTGTGCGTGTGCATGTTAGCCTGTAACTCCTCCAGGGAGCACCAGGGGCCTAGCTGTATTAGGTGGCCCGACTCTGTGTGCATTTGTGTTTCCTTTTAGCATGGCTGCCTACACTACACTGTTAAATGTTTTATTTTTTTTCTCTGCTGTATGTGTTGGCCATTCTATTCCGCTTCTTTGTTTAAAAGTGTAAACTACTACCTTTAAAGGCGCTCTGCCAAATTGCCAGAAGCCATGTCTTCGCTGCCCTCCTATCGAGGGCCAAAGATAGACATTTAAGAGGTTCACTACTCATCTTCGATAGTTACCTGATATGCCTCCTATTGTAATCGCTGCCTGTGGCCCAGTCTGTTATCTAGGGTCATTTTTGTCCCGGTGTGGGACTCGCCACACATCAGGAGAGAAGCTTGTGGGGAGCTATAGCTTCTGAGGCCTCAGGGTGGGGTTACCATCCGTCATTCAGGAGCTTGGGATTTTGACGTGCTCTGTGTGATTGGCAGCTGGTGGGCGGGGTCTGTGATTGCCTGCTACTCCGTGATTCGCCCTGTGTGTTGGGGGCGGGTCTAGGAGCCCTTCAGTCCCACAGAGGAGCACATCCTGGTGGTGCGACTCCTGGTCAAGCACCTGCACGCCTTCTCCAGCAGCCTGAAGCCAGAGCAGGGCCCCCCCTCGCCTTCGGCCCACTCGCACACCAGCCCCCTGGAGGAGTTTAAAAGGTAAGGGGAGAACTGCCATCCCACGTGTGCCCCCCCGCTCCTCTGAGCCACGCTCTAACCCCTCCCAACCCCATCTTCCCTCACCAGGGTGGTTGTCTCGCGGTTCGTCCAGCAGAAGCTCTACGTCTTCCTGCAGCACTGCTTCGGCCACTGGCCCCTAGATGTGTCCTTCAGAGCCGTACGTGGCCCGAGGTTTCCCCTTCGAAGCAGACCAGGGGCACGGGATGAAGCCAGCTGCCCCTGTCCACCTTGGGGCCTGACTGTGAGATTGACGTATGTGTTGTCCGCTGTGTCCTGTGACTTCCTTTGGTTCTACGCCAATAGGTGCTGGAAACCTGGCTGAGCTACATTCAGCCCTGGAGATACACCAGCGAGAAGAGCACCCCCCCTGGGGACAGCCACAGCCGGAGTGTTCCAGAGAAATGGTATAGTGATGCTGTTATTTATAATCGGCGTTATCATTCGGTGGAAGTTTTGCCTAGAGCTGTTCAGGCTAAGCACTTTGCTTAAGGGTGCAGTAGCATCACCTCCTGTAGGGCCCAACACAAGCCCCTCTCATCTCTCCTTCCAAGGGCGTCCTTCGTCCAGGAGAACCTCCTTATGTACACGAAGCTGTTCCAGGGTTTCCTCAACCGCGCCGTACGCACAGACCTGGTCAACACTAAGAACGCCCTCATGGTTTTCAGAGTGGCCAAAGTCTTCGCTCAGCCCAACCTGCCGGAAATGATCCAGAAGGGTGAGGAGGAAGTGATCAGGGAGTGTATAGGAAAGTCAGGGTTAATATCAGCTGCCTCCAACTCCAACTGGCCAACTTTTTTCCAGGGGTGACCTCTGGTCATCATTTTATTAGGGGGTAAAAAAAACAGTCTGTAAGTCACTGCATTTGAAGGTAACCGAGGCTATGTTGTAAACGGCACAGGGGAGCAGCTGTTCCTGGAACCCGACCATGTCCTCCACCAGAGGCAGCACCGTGTCTTCCTCACACCCTCGCATGGGGGCAGCTTCCTGTCTGCCCGGCAGCCCCCCGAGGCCGATGCCATCTTCAAGGTCAAGAGCCACGTCTACAGCCTGGAGGGGCAAGACTGCCAATATAAGCAGATGTTCGGCAGCGAGCTCCGGAATGCGGTGAGGCCGCAGCGAGGCAAGCGGGGTAGGCGGGGAGCCCGCCTTCCTGTGGCCATTCATCCTTAATGCTGTTTAACCCCCCCCCCAGGTGCTGAAACTGGTCCAGATCATTGCTCAGGCCCGTCAGACCGCAAAGCGCATTTCGGACCATTCTGTCGAAGCCGCTGCTAGCCAGTCCTTCTTGTCCTGGTTCAGCATGGGCTCGTCGGACCTGAACAGCACGTACATGGCGGGCGAGGCGGACGATGCCGGCGAGTGTGTCCGCAAGACCCACGAGTTCCTGGACCGGGCCCTGGAGTTCCTGTGTCAGATATTCCGGGTAGGTGGGGTTGTGCGATTCCCTGTGTGGGGCTGGGCTCCCACCAGACAGGCTTCACTGGCTTTTGTCTCATTTTCTTCCAGCTGAATGTCGGACAGGTGACCCAGTTGGTGGCGAACCTGGCCCAGGTCCCAGATGACCTCGGCTCCAGGCAGCTGCCGGACTGCATTCTGGGGGAGAACGGGCTGGTCCTGACTGACCTGGGCCGCATACAGGTACGGGGGGCCAGCAATAGGGGCTGCCCGCTCGTAAGAGGGCATTCCTTTTGACACATTATCGTGGACACGGTTGGATGTTAATCCCGCTACCATAGCAACCAACTCAGGGTCTGATTTTAATGACACAGATCATCAACGGACTGCGCCGCTTTGACATCCAGTACCAGGGCGACCCCGAGCTGCAGCCCATCCGCAGCTACGAGAGCGCCCTGCTGGTGCGCCTTCTCTACCGGCTCGCCACCTTCCTCAATGAGCGGGTGAGGCTGCGTGGGGGGTGTCTCGATGGGGGTGGCGGGGGGGGGGTCCTCAGCCAGAGTGGAGTCTGACCCGGGGCTTCCGTTGGCAGTATGCTGTCCAGATGGAAGCCCTGTGCTCCCGGACCGATCTTCTGGGCCGCGTGGGGAGGTTCTACCTGAGCTGCCCTGCCATTGCTGAGAGACGACGGAACAGCCCAGCGACGGCCCGAGTGGCTGCCGCCCCTCGACAGCCGCGCCTCAGCCTGCGGACGCTGGCCAGTTACCGCACCCTGCTGAGCGTCGCCCTGCTCTACCTGCTGGGGGCACTGTTCTCCTTCGGCCTGCTGTCCAGCACTGGGTTAATCTTGGTGGCAAGCGCATTGTATGGACTCTTCATGAGCGTGTTTGGTGACAAGCTGAAGAAGCACTGAGGCGTGCTTGCTCTCGTGCTGCCTGTTATATATATATATATATACAGGCTCTTTGGGCCTGTTTGCTTTAACGTTTCCTTTATCTTAGCCTGTAAATAAATCCCAGCATTTCTGGTTGAATACTGTGTGAGAAGATCTGTTTTTAAATAAATTGGTGAAAATGCAAACTGGTGAACCCTTCTTTATAAAACATGTAACTATTCAAGTGACTTTCTTGTTTGTAATTTAGCTAAATATATCCATTTTGTCCCAGAAATAAGCTTCACTCGTTCTGATGAATATCAGGACAGACTCCAGCACATTCTGAGGAACAGCTGGCAATTGTAGTCCCTCCAAAGCGTGCCTGGGGGTGACCAGGCCTCCTCTATCAGGCAGCCAGGTTCCAGCCTCCTCATCCCCACCCTTCAGTGGTGTCATATTTGGATTTACAGCATTTGGCAGGTGCCCTTAGCCAGGGCAACTTGCTTAGAAGTCTTCAACTCTGAATAAGTGTTTTTCATGAGACAGTTTGCACTACTGGTGTGCGATACTGCTAAATTTGGTATCGATCCGATGCCAAGTAAACAGGGCCAATATCACCGATACCAATACTTTTTACTTACAGTGGCCGCTTAAGTACTATGTAGGGGACAGCAATGCATCATCAATATGCTAAATCTGGTTTAATTTTCATAACCCCCTAATATTTTGTGCTTTCTGCACTCCACATTTAATTAGTTCATTGTGTGCCTGTTAAAACTCAGGACAGATTTTTTTTAGCAAAGTTTTTAGTAAAATGTTTTTATTGTTGTAATGTACTAAATTTAAAGATAGTTTGCACCCCACAAGCAACCTACAGATGATTCCTTGTAATGCTCTGCAGCTGAGCTCAGAATCCCCCTGCCGATGTGTCCTTCCAAGGTCTGGTCACTTGTACAAAGCTAGGTGCTCTTCCAAGGATTGAACCTCCGACCTTCCAATCGTAGGCATAGTGTCTCAACACACTTGGCAGCTTGTATGAGCTGGAAGGACATGAAAAGGTTTAAGTAAATAATTTTAAAAATTAATTAAAAATATATATCTGCAGCCAGGCCTGGCTCTATCTCTCGGTAACAGGGTGGGCCAGGAAGATTTTTGGGGGGGCAATTACATATATATATAACCACAAGGCCAGCCTTGTGATTGGGTGGGCCAGGCCCACCCCCCCAAGGTGAAGCTGGGCCCATCTACAGCTATTCTTTGGTAAAACTAGGGTTAAGGTTATTAGATGTGTACATTTTTAGAACTTCTGCTGTGTAGCCTCACACCCCATGATCAGAGCACACCTGGTCAATTAAGTGAGTATTATGCCCTTTCCTGGTCAGTTTTTCTCAATCATTCCCAGAGCAGATGAAAGCGGCATTTCTGCACAGAGAAGGATGCATGGCTGGCGGTGCAGTAGAGGGACCCGAGTTGCTGCGTGGGGAGGTAAACAGGCTGACACAGGAAAGCAACGGTCTACCTCTCCATCTGTCTTCCTTCCTGCCTTTTCTTTGCATGCCTGGCATCCAGACCAGCAATATTTGTGTAGCTTACATATAACAGGTGGCAGGGGCGTATCAAGCTTTTCAGAAGTGGGGGGGTTCTAGGATGGGGAAGTAAAACTCCCCTTGAATTTATTATAGCCAAATTATAATTATATTATAATCATGGCCAATTATATATAACTTCCTGCATTTCTACATTTTATTTACATCTATACTATTTAATTAAAAGGAGTCTCTCTTGCCCCACCTTTTCCTTTTGTGCATCCTAATATTGCATGACAAAAAAGAATGATTGCTTCAGGACACAGCTCTACGATAGGAACATATGATAATGCACGAGACAGACTGAACATAAAAGAAAAACACGGCGGTACTTGCCTAATGTACACGGTAAAGTTACCCGCTAGCTAGTTGCTATGATGTTAAATGCGATGCCATTGGCTAGCAAGGGCTCACAGGGATAATTCACCCCTTCTAGCCCTCGTCTTACATTATGTAGAAAACGCTGACGTTACGACATTGTGACAACTTTTTGAGCTACCGGAATGATATATACGTCACCCAAAATGCGGCAATTTTCCTGTTTTTCTTCTGAAGTTCCTATTGTTTTTCATTGTTTATTATTCGAATGGTTCAAAATATGGATAAAACACGATAATCCACACAAGACTCACAAGCGTCTTACAAGCGACTTTAAGCGGACGATTCTGGAAACACAAACTGACAATTTCAATAACACGTCCCGAAAGTAAATTAGAAAAATCCAAAATTCATAAATGTCCATGTATAATTATGCTTGGGCATAAAACTGTCTACGTAAATAGTTACGAAATAGTTATATGTTTTCTGCAGTCAGAAGACTGTCCATGTCATGTGACAAGGATCCAATCATAAAAGACTGATTAAGTGTAGATATAAATAAAATGTAGAAATGTAGGAAGTTATATATAATTGGCCGCGATTATAATTATATTTTGGCTGTGATAAATTCAAGGGGAGTTTTACTTCCCCGTCCTAGAACCCCCCACTTTTAAAAAGCTTGAGCCTGAGTAGTACCTCGGTATACGTCATTTCGGCGTATGTCAAACTCGACTTTATGTCGCTTGTCGGTAGTAATTTAAATGATTTTAAGTAAGTAATGGACAGAATTCACTCGGATTGACATGGTCCATGGTTGATATACACCAGGGACGTGCGGTCAGGTGAGGCAGAGCTTCCCTCGTCATCATGAAAAGTAAAAAACAAATAGTGACAAAATGAAAGAAATATTAATATTATGCATGATTTCAATCATTTAAATAATTTTTCATCACGCTCCCTCACCTGGACCCCAGCAACTCAGTCTAGGGGCCCACACTCAGGTGACTGTCACATCCTCCTCTCCCTGCCACTAGGGGGCACCCTCCCAACCCTTTGGAACAAATTAGAACATTAGCTAAACAGCCAGCCTATCATTGTGTACACAGAAACACAGAGTGAATAGTAGAGTCCTCCAGTCACCCCGACCCATCCAACTGAATACCCATGCGGGTGTTTAGCTGGCATTCCCTAACCCTGATGCCTGTGTTCCTATTGGGGAGGCAGGGGGCTCATCTAATAGTTTAATTCCGCTGCTCTCCTGCCCGAATTTCAGGCCGTACTGGGAAGTTTGGGTGGTGTTCTGGTTGTCATGACAACATGTAAATGTAAGTGTGCTTTATGTAATTGAGACATGCTTCTGCATGGTGATAATGCACGCCCCTCCCCCCACACACTTGTGGCTACCTACATCCACCTCACTACGTCTCTCATGCTTTCAGATCCACCATTTGAATGCTGTCCTCAGTGATGTCACCTTCAGCAATGAGATCGCGCCGGACACATACATCAGGATTGAGGCCAACCTAACCTACGGGACCCAGTAAAGCCCACCATCGCCCCCGCAGGGGCCCTGGCCTCTGCCTCAGCATGACTTTCTTCTCTGTTTCATCAGGGCCAAAGATGCAGTGACATTTCCCACAGTGCCAAGTAGACCTGTGCCACTTAGGATGCAAGTCTGCCTTCCTCTGAGCTGTTGGAATTGCATAGTAAATTGCACCACTTAGGGATGTGTCTGTGTCCTGAAGGTCATGAGTTTGAATCCCATGAGGAGTAGAGCCATCATACCACTTGATCAAGACCCTTAACCCCAACTGCTCTGGACACTGGCTGACCTGTGCTCTGAGTCCAAGGCTCACTTGCACATCAATTTGGATGGCACTGAACAGGAACAAACACCCATCTGGCTTCTCGGTGAACACCAGCCAACCTGACGTGATTTGGCAGTACGGGAGTCACTGACTGACGACTGACCACAGGAGCTTAGCTAGGGTCAATCATTTATTAGTTACTCATGATAAACCAAACGTCAACACTACAAGCTATGTTCAGCACGGTGAATTTGTATTAGTAAAAATGTAGGGCTGGGGGGTATTCTCTGTACGTGGATTATTCGTTTAGCCAGATGAAATTCAGTAGTAATTTAAATGATTTTAAGTAAATAATGGACAGAATTTAATTCAAAACTCTTGCTGGATGTATTGTTATAGCAACACATCCTCATCCTCAAACCAGCTTGGAGCAGGTTTGTTCTGTATAAACAAGAATTAGCTCACACACTTAGTCAGTGTCTGTGCGTGTAAATCCATTCAGCCTTGGCCTCGCAGTTCATGGATTAGCGACCGATTGCAATAATAAGGAGAGAATGTCAAATTGAGAGGGTTTTGCGCATCACCCTGCCTGCATTAGAAGCGAGCCCTATGAGGTCAGCAGAGCAGCAGCGCAGAACGCAGACCCTCCAGAGGAACGGTGTTGCGAGGAGGACAAATAGCGCCGCAAGAGACCTGACCGCAAAGCATGAGAACAATGAGTACGGGCACTATCCTTAGGGGGCTCAGCGCTGGCAGAATGCTAGGAAGTGCTAACAAGCTAACAAGCTGTGGGCAGGACTGTGGCGAGTCACTAAAATAAGCTTTACAGACAAAGAAGGCAAGGCGTTACAGCAAACTAACTCAGGTTTAATGCAGTTTAATATAACCCATTACACAATCCATTCAGCCAACAGCTCATACTAAGAGCTGTGCTGTAATTAAAACAGAAAAAAAAAACCCAACAGGACCAGGCATGATGACTATAGTGGGGAACAAGCGCGTGCTGGGGTGGCGTTTACCGGCCGAGGGCCACGGCACACTCACACACTCGCACACTCAGTCACTGTCCATCGCATAAAGCGCACAGGTAGCTCACAAAGCGGCCAACAGGCGGCAGACTTCTCAGCAGACAGAAGTGGCAGGCCATGGGTCTCAGGGGCAGGACGGTGCTACGCCGGGGACAGACAGGCCTGCTTGACGCTCTGAGCCCACGTGTTGAGCAGCGCCGTGAGCGAATGCTTGTCCGGCAGCTGCAGCAGCTTGGAGGTCATGTTCCTGTGGACTGTCTGCAGGAAGGGGTTGGCGTCTGGGGAGGGGAGGGTTTAGGGCAGGCAGATGGTGAGCGTCAGGCCTGCACCATTCATACACAGGACCACACGTCGTCATGAAGTCCCCCCCGGCTCCATGGCACGGCCCATGTCTGCTCACCGTATTGCTGCCCGTCGTCTGACAGCTGCGGGCTCTGCTCAGGGTAGTCAGCCGGGACGCTGAGCTGGAGGGGCGGTACGCTGGGGAGGCTCTTATCATCTATGGAGGACAGGATCATGGGCAGTGAAGAAGGGCAGTGAAGTGTGAGGTCACCATGAGCGGTCATGTCTGCCTGTCTGTGCCCGTGCGTCCGTCCGTCTTTGTCGGAGAGCGAGAGACGCACCCAGCTTGCAGATGAGATGCACTGTGCCGCTGTTGCTGCAGTGAGACGGTGCCAGGTTAACCAGGAACTTGGTGCTGAGACGGGCCACCTCGCCCTGCAGGATGTTGGGGATGGTCTGCCGCTCGTCCTCCTCGTGTTTCCGCTTGCGAGCCGCGATGCTGGGGCCCCTGCGCGGGAGCCAGTGGTGAGGGTCCCCCGCCGTATCTGAGAGCAGCTCAGCATTTTGCATTTCAATGTAATTACACTGCCCCCCGCACGAGGGCCCTACTCACGTGATAGGCGGTCCATGGATGGCCATCATGGCCGGGGCGAAGGTGCGATACAGGGAGTGGTTAAAGACAGGCGAGCGGATGTTGGCCATGACGGCGTCCAGCAGGGGCTGGCACAGGTACTGCTGCTTGGTGCTAGGCACGGGTGGTGGGGGCGGGGTGGGCT
>JAODKK010000114.1:29053390-29067564 GCA_026774405.1 Petrocephalus microphthalmus | reverse complement strand
ATGGATGGATGGATGGGTGGGTGGATGGGTGGAGGGGTGGGGGGGTGGGTGGGAGGGTGACTTATGGACAAGGTGTCACCTTCGTTCTTGTCGATCTTGTTGATCATCCTCCGCAGCGGCTCAATGTACTTGCTGAGCTGCTTCAGCTTCTCCAGGTACTGCTGCTCCTCCGTGGGCGAGCCGCCCGCCGAGCTGAGCACCGAGCTGGGATTTCCTGCCAAGCAGAGGCGGGGACAGGCCCCGTTAGCAGCACACCGCACGCCCCACGCCAGAGGCGCCGCACACCGCTGATGTTCTGCTACCTGGGGTGTTGAGGGGACCGGGGGAGGAGACGCCGTAGTTCTGAGGGGTCCGGGCATTTGCTGGGCTCTGGGAGGGCTGAGGGGAAGGGCTGGGCTGGAAGCCCCCCGGGGAGGGCGTGGGGCCGGAGCTGGAACATACATGGGCAGATAGCCGGCAGCTTCAGACACTGGCAGGAGAAGAAGAGTGACGCGGAGCATCGGAGATCGACGGGGAGGGGGGTGATGGGGAGGGGACCGAGTGGGGGGTGAGTGAATGATGGGATGAGTGACAGGAAGGGGCAATGGGACGGGGTACAGTCAGTGATAACAGTACTCACACGCCGTGAGGGACCCGCTGACTTGAGGACATGCAAAATAGCAGGCAGGCTTGGAGTACCCTCCTTACATGTCACCTGCATGCCCAATTAGAGAGTGAGTGTCGTTTATGTTCCATACCTGACAGAGTTGGGCTGGGAGGTCGGGGGTTGTGGAGATGGCTGTGGCTGGGGGGGCGGTGGCATGGACTGCGGGGGGGGCACCTGCACCGGAGAGGGCGACGACGACATCATCGAGGGCTGAGGGACCTGCTGGATGGAGAGGAGAAGTTTGTGAAGGTGTGGGTTCGAGAGTGGGGGGTGGGCTAGCGCTCGCATTCACATAACCATGCGCCACACCCTCCCCAAAAGAATCTGCAGGGTTTCTCCCAGAATTTCAGCCCACAGCAGCAGTGCCATCTCTTTACTTCCAAGAGCAAGAGGCTTCACATGCTGCCACCTGCAGGCCTGGAGGAAACCCTGAGCAGATTAAGTTCCTAATGGAGTTGAGGAAATCGTTAAGGAAACAGCCTTGGCTTTGCTGGGCTGTTACCCGAGAAGCCAGCCAGCCAGCCAATCGGTACACTGCACTGTTACCAGAGGGGCCAGCCAGCCAATCAATGCACTGCAATGTAACCTGAGGGGCCTGTCAGCCAATCAGCATCGCAGTGTTTCCAGACTATTCAGCTCCCATTCACAGGAGACTAACCCCAAATTTCAGCTGAACATCCGTGTGCTTCCTTGGTTACGAACTCGGCTTAACGCGTGGCTCCGGATGGTCTCACACCACGTCAGACCCTAAAACTGGCACAAATCCAGAGCTACAGCGCTGCTCCTCCCAGGGACCTAAGACTGCAATCGCAGGCATGTTGCTGATGGGGCGGGGGATGGGAGGGGGCCACATCGCACACCTCTCGGTGCCGCTCGGTGCTGCCCTAGGGTAAATACCTGTGGCGTCTGCTGTCCTCCCCCAGTGGCAGCGCTGGGGGGCGCTGCAGAGGCCGGCGTGGCACGGGGTGGGCGGGGCGGAATTTGCATCGCAGAGCGGGCCATCATCATCATCTCGGGAGGATAAAGGGACAACAGACAGGTCACAAGCAAAAAAAAAAAAAAAAACAAACAAAAAAAACAAAAAAACAAATGCAAACGCAGTATGCCAGCAGCGGGGGGGCAGGGGCAGGCATGCAGACACAGACAGAGAGTCAGAGACCCCAAGTGGGGGCCCATGCACAGCCACAGTGTCTCTGAGGGTTAGAGGTTAAGAGAGCATGCAGTGCAGGCACAACACACAGCTGTCACACGCGCTTCGCGGTGTGAAAAGGCTGCCACTTTTTACCCATGATGCCACTGCAACATCTCAGCCACAATACAAGATTGACATCAGCATCGGCGCAGCTCTAGTTGTCTAGTTACAGCCATTTTAAGCAGGCAGGCTTAACACAAACTTTAAAGAGCACAGCGACAGACAAGGCAATCAAACATCGATTTTTCAGTACGGGTCTCAGAAGAACCCCATCTTGGGCTGGTGTCAGATACAAACCAGCACGACCAGCAGAAGATGGACTATCTTAGTGCTGCCATCACATTACAAATCACATTTGTATAGGGACAGTCTTCCGGCCTGAGACCATGTGATGAGAGAACAGTTGGTGAAACGTGGCAGAAGCTCCTTGATGCTGACTACGTGAAGCCACCTACTGGTCACCTAGGGGAGCACAGGCAGGAAACCTGGGACATTTCCTGTGCAGCAGAGATTGCTGAAATGTAGTATGATAAATGATCGTCTGGCAAGCCATCCATGTGCTCCTGTGGCTAATTTTAATGCAATGCTACTGCATTCAGCATGTGTTAATAGAATGCAGATTATGGTCTCATGGAGCATCTGCACAAGGGCTCAGAGGGTGCAGAGGCCTCACTCAGGCCAATGAAACGAAAGCTCTGGTTTAGCAATCCAAGCGAACAAGCCACACAAAGACATCTGGGCAAACAGGCAGACAGGCAGAAGCCACGGGCACACGCGTATATGCATACGGGTATGCGCACACACCCACGCTGTGACAAATGCCATGGGGGGAGTTAAGGGATCTCCCACGGGTCACTTGGGTGTGATGACCCTTCTCTTCTGGGACAAGCCTTCGGGCTGAGTCCTGCTCACCGATTTTTATCTCCCCATCATCAGTGGTTGCCATCAGTCTGGATTTTCTTTTGGGGGGGGGGGGGGGAATACCGGAACGCATACCGGAAAGTGCCACTGGGTCAAGAACTCAAAATCTGAAG
Organism: Petrocephalus microphthalmus; assembly: GCA_026774405.1. NCBI lineage: Eukaryota > Metazoa > Chordata > Actinopteri > Osteoglossiformes > Mormyridae > Petrocephalus > Petrocephalus microphthalmus. Next base: position 29,064,692 of record JAODKK010000114.1, on the reverse strand, counting down.
CTCAGAGTTACATTCACTTCTTCTTTAAGAAGGCGAGATGGACTGCTCCCTGTAAGTACTGCCTCCAGGGAAACCTTTCAAAAGGCCCCGCACTGCACTCTCTCTGAGAGACACAGTGCCAACAGGAGTGTTCACGCATCAATGCCTGGCACGCTGATGACCGCCTATTCTTGGGGGTCTTTCTAAAATCCGTGCTAGCGACCTGCTTGTCACGACACCTTTACACACGGATGATGTTTCACTGGGGACCGGGCGGGTGAGGCTCTCATGAAATACACATCACGATAAAGTGACACCTCTTAAAACCACACAGGCAGACTAGGACTCTGAGGGGCACAGAGACCATCCACAAAGCAGGTTGATTTAGAGACATCCAGCTCCGGCCCGGCTTGGACCTCACATCATTCATTTTTGGAAAGCCCAAAAAGTACAGTGTCTGGAAATAAATTGCTGAAAACTAAAAAGAATAATAATACTGATATGAAGTTATTCAACAATGACTGGAATAGTTACCCCCCCCACCCACCAAGATATCAGCAATTTGATAATAAAAAAGAATAGATTAAAAAATAAACACTGTACAGGCTCTACAGCCGGAAGCACCCATCCCCAACTGATCAGAAGTTCCCTCACCTGTCCAGGTACAAGATGGGTCTGGACCACAGTTGCTTGTTGCTGTGCAACCGCCTGTTGCTGGGCAGCTGCCTGTTGCTGGGCAGCCGCCTGTTGCTGGGCAGCCGCCTGCTGCTGCTGCTGCTGCTGGGCAACGGCCTGCTGCTGCTGCTGCATGACTCTGGCTGCTATTTGCTGCTGCTGAAAATGCAGAGCCAATTCAAAATCATTTCAAATCAGCTGATCTGGGCACCTGCCCACACCCCGAGCACCCCTTATGCCCACCCCTCACACCTGCATCAGTTTGAGTTGCTGCTGCTGTTGGCTGAGCTGTCCTAGCGGCACATGCTGAGCTGGAATCTGGCCTCCTAGGGTCTGCTGTGGGTGGGGGGCCAGCTGGGAGGCCTGGGGAGGGGGCTGCTGCTGTGAGTGGTGGACTAGGTGATGCACTTGTTGCTGGACCTGGGCCTGGGCCTGATGCTGGGCCTGCTGCTGCTGCTGTTGTTGCTGTTGCTGCAGCTGCTGCTGCTGCTGCTGCAGGGCTTGAACTGCCTGGGCCTGGGCCTGAGCTTGGGCCTGAGCCTGAGCTTGGGCCTGAGCCTGAGCCTGTGCCTGAGCTTGAGCTTGAGCTTGGGCCTGCGCCTGAGCTTGAGCCTGAGCCTGAGCCTGGGCCTGGGCCTGAGCTTGAGCCTGAGCCTGAGCATGAGCCACCTGCTGTTGTTGCAGCTGCTGGAGCTGGACAATCTGATGCTGCTGCTGCTGCAGGCGAGATGGAAGCATCTGAAATATGAGAGAGAGCATAAGAGAACCACCAACATCAGCCCTATGATGTTTCGATCATATGATGCATTGTTATGATGCATTTCACAATTATACAACTTCACAGTCCATACACTCAAAGCAAAACTTGTGTGAGTGTCAGGGTGGAGTCGAAACTCACATTGCCCCTGTGCTGTGGGCAGTCAGTCATCCTGCCAAAACAGCAGACATTCAAAGGCCTGCTGTTCACTAAGTTCAGGAAGAATATAAGAGGGACTGAGGCAGAGGCTAGATATCTTCAATTCCACTGGAGTCATTCGGGCTCAATTTAAAAATATATTTAGCGTCATCCATGCTCGACCATGTCAGAATTGAACCATTATGCGGCATGTTTGCTTGCTCCAAAGCCAATTTGAAAAATCCAAAATTTCTCAGGAGTAGTTCATACAGTTTAAGAGTTACACTGGCTTGAAATTCAACGACATTTTTACTTTGTTTCGCAAAAATGCTTGGTTGGCGAGTTTCAGATGCCTGTATCTTTGCAACGGTAACACCGAGGCATCTGAAAAGAACTGTGGATAAACAAGTCTTTGGCCTAATTCTAAGTATGTATTTATCTTGTAGCATGTACCCAACACAAGATAAAAAAATCTCTCTGATCTGTCAAGAGGCCCAGAATCTCAAGGGGTAGTAAAATAATGTCACTTTCATTGTGTCATTTCAAAGTTTCAACATAAAAAACTGAATTGTGTTTTCCGTTTGAAGGGTTTTATTGAGCTTCAAATTGTCTACCCTTAGAACAAAACCAAAACCTTTAGTGGGATAATGTTAAAATTATCTTTTATTCTGTGTAAAAAAATTAGACTAATCTGCTGGCCAGATTTAGTAAATTAGAAACATGTTGTGAATTGTATAAATGTAAAGCAGTGTCCCATCTTGATCGAGACTGCTCCCCATAACTAACAAAACCTCCTCCGCTGTTTTTGAATGGCTGCAGTTTCGTATGAAATTACCCGTGAAGTTTAACTTACAAGTTTTTGTGCCTCCTATGCTAATTTAGCATAAAGGTCCCAGCTCCTGTTGTGTGGTGTGAAAGCAACACACGAAAGTGGCCAGGAGCTACAAAAGGTACCGGTTGAGACCGCTCAGGAACTTGGAACCAGGTTCCAGAACTCCAGTGTGACAGCACGTATATCCTTAGATCCCGTAAGGCACTGCTCACACGAGTGTAGAAACAGCGGATGAAACCCAGACACAACAGAGGCAAAGTCCCCCCGCCAGCATTCTAACAGTCATAAACAATCAAGCCTCTCAAGGTGAGAGGCCTCACTGACCGGCTGAGCCTGCTGGTTCGGCTGCTGCTGGTTCTGACCCTGCTGCTGCTGCTGTTGCTGCTGCTGCTGTTGTTGCTGCTGTTGTTGCTGCTGCTTCAGGCGGTGAAGGTGCTGCTGTTGTTGCTGCTGCAACAAGGCCGCCTGCTGCTGGACCGGAAACTGGGAAAACTGCTGCTGCTGTTGCTGTTGCTGCTGTTGCTGCTGCTGTTGTTGTTGCTGTTGCTGGTGAACCATCTGCTGGATCTGGGCTGGCACAGCAACTATGGGGCAGAGGACAGAGGAGTGTCAATAGACCAACAGTGGGATAGTGCAGCGCTCAGGAAGTGAAGGACAAGTGGTGGGGGATCGGGAATAAGGCTTGGGCAATATGCCGATATTATCATGGCGATGTTGGCAGCCTTAACGATACCGACGATAACCGTCAAACACATGTCACACCCACACTGAAGAAAACAAAGACAGCTGACCTGGTCATGGAGAAAAATACTAGATGGTTTTCTTGCTCGTTTTCAACCCTTGCTGCTTGTAGTTAAAGCCATGTTCATACAAGAACTCTGGACATTTTCCAGAGTTCCCCTTCCACACATGCAGCACACAACCGAAGATTTTCTGTGTCAGAGGTGTAACAACAACTAGAAGTATTCTGCTTGGTATGCGGGATGGTGCTGGGGTACAGCATGCAGCAGGCAGGACATGACACACAATATTTCATTCCGCAATGATTACTATTTTTGCTTTGATATCAATTCTACACTTATTTGGACGTACCTGCAATATCAGCGAAATAATGGAAAGCCATATACCGGCAGCAACATATTCTTCCGTTTTTGCACCACTGGCATGAGAGAAGCGTCATTAACACGCCCACTCACTCGCGCTGAATTCTCCAGAAATTTCCTGCTCCATTCACACCTGAGGATCAATCTGAAATTATCCGGACTTTGTATTAGGGATCTAGCAGGGTAAAGTCTGTCCAGTACAACTGTTTCGACCAAGTACCGGGTGGCAGTGGATGTCTGAAAGGGGTGTGACATCAGCTAAATGCCTCCTTGTGGCCAAATTCTGCAAGTTTTGTTAATGAGTGACCCTTTTTAAAAATAATGTAAATGATAATATCGTCTATTGTGATATTATTAAAAGACATTTTGGCAAGCTTGAAAACTGAATATCGAAACCCTAACAGGAATAATAAAAAGTTTTAATAGCTTTATGTAGTGACGACAGTTAATGTTGCATTAGGAGCTTATTTGAGCTTCTGTGCTGTTTCTTACTTTACATTACAGTACTTACATTACTCATCCCAATGAGATTCTCACGTTACATGTAACATTAGCTGACATTGTGGAGTCTCTTACAGATAATTTAAATGCTTTACCAAAGGCATATAAGTTTTATTATATACTTTATTTTTAATATCTTATTCTTGCTGCAACTGTGTTATGAATAAAAAGTATATACATGTTTTTTGTTTTATATTGTATAATGAATTATTTACCATTCATTTTAAAAGTAACATTCACTTTAAATAGAGCAGCCTATCTCCAAATTCTCATTGCAGATGGATGCAAAGAAAGTACATAAAAGCAATCAGTTCCAAATATCGGCTATCGGCCCCATCAACTAGTAATAATCAGTATCGATATTACTATATCAAGGTGTCGGCCTTGAAAAACCAATATCGGTTGACCTCTAATAAGCATGGTAGTGCTAAAGTAAGGAGAATCTTCAAATCAGGCTGAATGTACATGCTTAACACCTTAAGTCCTTATAGAATAATCAGCATTATACACAGCAGATAAAAGCGAAATCGATTACCTATTTAATCCTCTATGTGCAGTTGATGTGACGATAGCTTCTAAGCAAAGCATGCCTTAACTGTCATGAGAAAAGTACCATTCCCATACTGGGCCCAACCTCGCAAGCAAACTCACTAGGCTGAGGGTTTCCAGCAACACCCGGAATCACATGCTGGGTCATCTGCATCTGGCTCAAGCCGGCCATGGAGGCTCCGGTGGGGCGGGGTCCGATGCTCAGGCCACTGGCTCCGCCCGCTCCCACAGCCGTCAGATTGTGAAGTGCGTTCATTGGGTCTGCTGTGGGCAGGACTGAAAGCACAGACAAACAAGGCCTGAAGTACAGAGGCTGGACAAGTGCTACAAGCTTAGTACTCAAGTGCCAACCATGTCAGCCGCTCATCATCAACCCCTCAAAATCATACCATACCAAAGCCAAGCGGAGTTATTGGCTGGATAAAGCACACCTTAGGGCGTACTCAGACTTGGGCCCGTTGTTTCGTATAGTGCCCGGACACGAGTGCCCCCCACGCCACTCCCCCGCTGTTCTGTGCTCACATTGCACTTAACCACCCTGGCTCAAGCACGCTTTCGTCACTTCCGTGCCACTTTGTTTGGTGTTGAAGAAAACATCGGCTGGAAAGCGCGGTCACACAGCAGAATAGGATTCAAGATTAATGTCCTGATTTTGGGGCTTATTTTGAGTCTTTTGGGGCACGATGACACACAGATTTATCATGAATGTAACATCGCGATTTTTATTTAGAAGAAGAAGATAGTCCAAAATATTCCCAAATATCTGTACTTACAGGTTATTATGCTATGCTGTGTTTTAATAAGTCAGATAATCAAGCATAATACGCTGCATGGGAAGTTTTTCTGTTTATGAAGATAAACGGAAGAAAGGCAACACTGCTATAACAGTTACGGGGGCCTATATCTCTCATATTACCCATTTGCTGTATTTTTTTGTTTTACAGTGGAGAGTGATGGCCACGAGTTTGATCGAGGAAGAAATATTTCAGTTTTGGGTGCTGTTGTGTTTTTTTTCTCCCTGACTTGTCAGTGCTGCGCCCTCTCAAAATCCATAACGAATTGAACCCATACATGATCTCCCTCACCCCCGCAGCCCCCAGTACTCTCCATACACAGTGCCCGACCCTGCCGGCCCAATCCTCACGTGCATTCTAAATAACTACAATGGGGAAGAGAATAACAATCAGGGGTGGACATACCCTTTAAGAATTTAATAGAAGGTATTATTGTTCGCCAACTGAATGGATCAGAGCGATCATAACGCGATGCTTGGCAATATTAGGGTATGTCCTGGAGTAGAGACAATTTATTAAAAGAGTAACAATTTAAAGACGTCTGAGATAAAAGTCTCCTGAGAATCAGTGACATAAGTGCATAATTTGCCATGAACAATACCTTGGAACGGGTATCCTTGCAGTACTGGTATCAGTATCAAGGTCATAATTTTGGAATCATGACAACATTATTTTAGACTAGACTAAAAATAATCTTTTGGCACCATGTTTGTGAAATGTCACTGACCAACAGGTACACATTTTTTTCCACAACAGTCTTGCAAAAAGCAAGGGAAAAAAAGATTAACATAATACTGAACATAACTGATCATAACAGGTCAAAAGTAATTCCTGGTGGCCAAAAAGACAAAAAAAAGGCATTTCTCCATGTTCAATCGTCCCTCTGAGTCTTTGGGCTTCCATATGCTATGTTCACTGCTGTGATGTTCAGGTCCATGTGCCTAATTACACATTATCCATTTCTATACTTTCAAAACTTACAGGTTTTCTGGCTTTCTCCAGTTCACTGTATCTCCCCATAAGATTCCCATAATAAATCAGTCTGGTCATTTGTTCTTCAGATCAGGAATACAGGTCCAGGTTTCATACGCACAAAACACTCACCGAAAAAAGTAATTTTCTCAACAATTCTAACAGGAAATCAGCACTTCTGAAGATTTTTTTCTGTAAATTAATTATTGCTCCGTCATATTTCTTGACGGCTGGATCCTTATTGTTATTCCAAGGAGACAACAGCTGTCTGTGACCTCTGTCTTCATCCAGTCGTCCATCCATTTTCTGTATCCACTTGTCCTATTCAAGATTGTGGGGGGTCTGAGGGCTATCTCAGACACTACAGGCACATGGAAGGTAATTACCCAGGATGGGACACCAACCCATCACAGGACACATTCTCACACCACTCACTCACACATGTACACCTACAGGTAATTTGGTAGTTTCTAGTTTCATGTCATACGTAGTCTGCTACTAGTGGATCCCGAAGCAGTATTCAGTTTTACAATCGATTCCAGTTCCGTTTATAAAGCGTAACTTGCCATTAATGCTTAAGTAGTGGCACTTTTGGTTAAATGTTGCCAAGACAAAATATGAGCATTGTTATATACGTTATATATATATATTTTTTTTTACTTACTGCACCTATTATTTGAAAGAATATATAAAATTTTAGTTGTTCTTGGGGTTGTATTTACTTCTATTTGAATGTATAAAGTTTAATAAGATTTTGTTATGAAAACGTTTTGCACTAAAGAGAATTTAATGTTTGCAGAAAAAAAAGAAATTGGCATCTCAAAAATCTGTCCGCCAAGTGCACTCGCCAAAAAAAAACTGTGACCCGGATCGGCCAAGAAAATTGTAACCGGTGAATCCCTAGTATTCTATTCATCTCTTGTTGACTTCTCATCCATTTATCCACTGGACATAAGCATTTTACGCCCAAAAGTGTATGTAATTTCCAGGGGTGGGAAAATTATGTGTACCCCTGTATTCAGTGCAGCCGTCATCATTTCAGTGCACATTCAGTGCTGCTCTGATGACCACCTGCATCGGTCTGAGCAAACTCTGAAGTACCCCGCACCCCCCAATTCCATCTTACCGTTTGTGAGGAAAAATAAAGTTAACAACTGACCTGGGCCCCCTTGTGCCTTCTTATCTGCAAAACAAAAAGCACACATCAGATGTCAGCATTTCCAGGTGTGGTGCGGGACAGTGCAGAGGAAGTGGACATTTCTACTCACGGATGTCTCTGAAGTGGATGATGAGCCTGGCGACCAGGGAGAGGTACTCATCCTGTTGGCGGTGATAAACATCTCAGTAAACAAACAACAACACCCAGTAAACAAACAACATACACACAGTGGGACCCACCCCCGGCTCTGGGCTCACCCTGGACTTGGCCTTAACAAACACGTGGTTCTCCATGTCATTGCTGGACTTGTTGGAGGCAGCGCCGGCCTTGCGCATGGCATCTTCACTGAATTATATGTTATGGAGAAGGAGACAGCAGAAGAATAATCACATATCACAGGAATCACAGGAAAAGGGCAGATAAAATCATCACTGACCCATCACACCCTGGGTCACTGTCCTTTTGAACTCCTCCCCTCTGGCAGAGGATTCAGGAGTCTGCAGACCGGGACCAGTCGCCACAGGAGCAGTCTCTTTCCCCAAGCCATCACCCTTACAGACATCTGACCTGCAACACCAGCCTACACCTGCTTCCCTGACTGCCACTCCCTGTTCTACTCACTTCACCATTGAACCGAATCTAAGATTGCACATTGTATGTTGTTTGCACTTTAACTACACTGTCTGTAAATAAGATGCTTTATATTGTACTTAATCTGTACTGTTTTTGTTCTGTTCTACTGCAATGTACCGGAGAGACGCCAATTGCCGGAAACAAACTCCCTGTGTGAGCCACACACACACTTGGCCAATAAACCTGATTCTGATATTGAAGCTATGATTCTGTGGGACACACTTCTTTACATTTACTAATAAATACCTCAGGTTCCATTACAGTTATTTACAGGTGATTCCAGGCCAACTCATTTTATTATTAAAGTTGTGCAAAATCTAGTTTTTCAGTGAACAACGTTAAAAGTTGCTAAAACATATCATGTTTGCCCTGATTTATCCACATAAATTTAAGCTCAGCAATGGCTTATATCATAATAGATTTAGTTTAAATATATGCTAGGTATAAATGAAATAAATTTAAAAAAAACAGCAGCATCTCGCCTGGAGCGCCCAAACTCCCAGGGCTGGCCCGGCTGCCAGACAGACACAGCAACTATTTATCATCATGATTGTATTTACCATCAGCCAGGCAAACCTTCCTCCCTAAAACGCCCCCAATCGTAGTGGCACTGACAATTTTTTAATCATCGGAAAACATATACATTTAATCGTAATAGTTTACTACATCCTTCCGACATGGACGCATACTAGACTTCTATATAGACGCCGGGAAGTACCAGGCTTAGACACTTACTCACTTTTAACTCAATTATTTTGTGTTTCGCTTGGTGTGTGGACGCGGGAGGACCTGGTCTTTCCCGGACCATGTGGGTGACAGAGCACAGAGCCGGACCCCGAGAGTACTCCCGCCGGGAGGAAGCCCGCGGCGTCATTTCCACAACACACAGCCGTCCGCGCATTTCTGAAACCCGTGCGCCTTCCGGCCTCGTCACTCACTACGAAACCGAGGATGTATCTGCGGCCTGGACCGCGATGGCTGCCCGGGAGCGTACGCCTATCCGGGGCTGTTTTAAAACCTACCATTTCCACTAACCGGCAGGCGCCCGTAAACGCGGGGCCGGGAGCGCACACTTACATCTGTGCCACCACCTTCTGACGGAAGGCGAGGCTCCTCCAGTCGTTGTCCGGTCCTCCAGGATCCATTGTGTCTGACGTACCTTGACGTTAGGCTTCCGGTTCCGCCGCTAATGACCCGCGGCTCCTGGGCGAAGTGTGCGCGGGACTTTCAGGGGGCGGGGCTCCATAAAGAATAGTCTGGTGTAGGGGCGGGGTCTGTGACAGGGGCGGGGTTTCGGATAAAAGGACAGTGTGGCGCAGAGTCGGAGATAGAGGCGGGGCTTCGTAGACGCAGGCTAATACACAAACCGTACCGTTTTTGAAGCCTTCCAGATATTTTATTTATATGTCTAGAGGCGTATGATATAACATATTTTAAACAGCAGATTTTACCTTAGAAATGCACGTTAAGGACCTATCATAAGAATATACAGTAACTATGGCATGAGGCAGTGTGACTGCAGTTTACCCACAGTCAGATTAAATTAGGTGGGATAATTAGAATTTAGGTTTAATGGGTCTGTGTTAATTTTTCAAAACTGCATCGTTGTTGACATTTGACAGTGGAACTTTTGTGCCCAGCACTCTTTTTTTTTGCACTGTCCTGCGTTTTGCACTTTAAGTACTGTGATAACCCTGCCCCTGTTGATGTGGGTGTTGATGTTACACTATGGTGCTGGGGGAATGCTGTTTTGTGCCACTGTATACTTGTATATTGATGGTATAACAATAAAGCCCACATTACCTGTTGCTGAAAAAGTTATTTGCTAGGATGGTATATCAGCATGTGGCTTGTACCCGAAACAAGTTGCACCGACAACACGTGAGGTCTAATGAAATGTATGGTATCTACATGAGCATAAAACATGTTCATTGATGGCTTCATAGGCCATCTAAATTCTGGATTAAACATTGTCTGATATTTGCATAATAATATAGAGTGTCCTTTTTAATGCTATATGTCGTACAGGAAAATCGAGCATGAAAATGACCCTTAGTAGTTTAGGAAATCTTTAAATGTAATTCAAGCTTAAGTTTTATAGAAGAATTTATAGAGAATTTAGACTCTCACTGAAACAGGGAGTGAAGAATTACAGGACATAGGTGGGCAAAACAGTTTGATTTGTCATTTCCGGGAGGAAGCACAGAGTAACCCTAACGTCCCACTCTTACTGCCCCTGGTCTGAGGGATGTTGCACATTTGCACCCCCTTGGCAAATATAGCAGTTAGAGTGTTTGTGGCATCAGGAAAGGAGAGGGTGGCAAAGATAAAGAGAAGTGGCCTGGAGACCGTCAGTCTGTTGAACAGTCTAAAATATTCCAGTAAAATAACTCACCAATATGTTGAAAAGCTTTTATTGATTTGTATTGTGACTTACAGGAAGTGTATTTGGGATCTGACTTTGAGGAAGATTTTTAATTAAGAAAGACAACTGTATTGAACTGCACTTGAGTGAGATGGTTGTCCTCGTATTAAAAATCTCCTGTTTTGGAGAATACTCTTTTGCAATTCACAAGGCATTGAGGTTGCTGTAATAGAGAGATGTGGTATTGCAAACTGGAAGACATTAGGAAATAGTCCAGTGTTCTAGGGGATGAACAATTATACTATAGGAAATGTTACACTGAAGCTCAACAGTGGCAGCAGTAGAGACGCTGGATTGTTTCACCTATTCTGCAGCCAAATTAAACTGGAAGGTGGTCTTCATTATTGGCACAAGCCTGAAGTGCTGTAATGCTGATGTTCATGGCTGACAAGAATTAAATTGACAGCGTGGAAGTAAAAAACCTCATCTTGGTATTATTTCTCTAAATTCTGTTCAGCACCATGTATGAAGCAAATTTACCTGACACGACTTGAGCAAAAAATTAATAAATCTCTGACTTCTCTGGAACAGAATATTCCTGTTCCTAAGAGGTGAACCCCCGAACAGAGGAAAGACTTGATTCTTATACATTTCTGTAACTCCCCTAAAGGGAAATCTTCTACCCCATTGGTTAAGATGAAAAGTGTGATGGCCTCAGAGGTGGTAATCCCATGCACCTCCACGGTCCTCTAGGCCCAGGGACAGATGGCAATACTCAGACCAGCCCGTCTGGCACCAACAACCATGCCACGTTCAAAGTCACTTAAATCACCTTTCTTCCCCAT
>JAODKK010000114.1:28996792-29007578 GCA_026774405.1 Petrocephalus microphthalmus | reverse complement strand
TTTTTTTTTTTTTTTTTTTTTTTTTTTTTTTTTTTTTTTTTTTTTTTTTTTTGTTCCCATATCCTGACGTCCCTGCGCGTGTTTGGCCCTTTCAGAAGCTGCAGAGCATTCTTGGGGAGCTGGAGTCTGGTTTGGCCCAGAACTCCACCACGGTCCCCCCAGAGCTGGCAAAGCAGCAACGCACCAATGAGGAGCTGCGGCCGCTGTGCGATGGCCCCGCCTCCGACGTGGCGGCGCTGGAGTGCCTGCTGCAGCGTGAGCTGTCCAGACGAGCAGCAGCGGTGCAGACCAAGAAGGAGCTCTACCAGGTTAGCCCGCTCAGAGCCCCGGGGGCCTGACGCCACCTGGTGGCGAGTGGGTGTGGCCACATAGAATCTTTGGTCGTTTCTGATCTGCTTTTATGTCTGTAATTTGAGGTCACATTTTTCTGCGCATGTGGTGTGTTTGTATATGTATAGTATAAGCCCACTTATTGATCCTGATCTCAGATCAGTGCGTTACACTCACTCCCCCTATGAGGCATGTAGTAAGTATGGCTGTGTCTGGAGCATAACCCCTACCTGCCATCTCCCTGTGCCCCACTGCCTTCCTTCCCAGTGCCTGCAGGCCAAGTTCTTTCAGATGGACTCTGGGCTGCAGGTGTTCAAGGCCGATGCACAGCGTCAGCTGACAGAGCTCCGGGGGCGAAGCTTGGCTCTGCTGGAGGCCACCCAGACGGACCACATGGGCATGCAGACGGACGACGCAGGCAGCCTGCAGGACAGCCACCAGCTGCTTGTCCAGCTGCAGCAGGCTGAGCAGATGGCCGTGGTGAGGACAGGGGTGTGGCTATGTGGGAGTGTCTGCATGAGAGTTTGGCCCCGCCCTGCTTGTGAGAGCTGGGTTAGAAATGTGATGGCTCACTAAGCAGCATAGATGGAGCAGTAAGCTGATGGTTCTGGCAGGGGGGCCTTTTTCCACAGCAACAGGTACTGTACTTTTGGTATTGCAAGAAGTACCGTGGTACTTGTCATTCAGCGCAGGTACCTTTTTATGCCAGTGGGGAAAAAACAAGACATTACAGCAATGAGGTGGGGCGTTTTGTAACTATGGCTGGCCGATGTGCAGTATTAATGCTAACATTGCCAGTTATGCACATGCAAATCTCAGATTTATGTTGAAGGAAAATGTAATTGTCTTTCACAGGCAAAAATCAAATAGCACTTGATTATCATTGTGCAAGATTATGCAATCGGAAATCGGTGGATTTTTCTCTTCATCTGCAGAAAAGTTTTAGATATTCTATCCAGTGTACAGGCAGTCCTCGGCTTACGAGGTTTTCGACCTACGACGTTTCGAGTTTACGACGCCAGCTCTCATAAAAACTGTTACAGCTTATGTCGATGGCTTCGTAGTTACGGACTATGTGGGCAAACTAGTTTGGTTGCACACGGCAACTTTTTTTTACACTCATTCATGGTGCCACTCCTGTCTCAGCTGTCCACAAAACCCCTGTAACATCAATCTCGGATCTGTCACTGTTCTTGGTGTTGGCTCGTGTGACTTACAGAGTGGAGCTTGTGTTTCAGCCTCTGTGACCTTAGCAATGTCACATAGAACACTGCACCTAGTACTTCCAGAGAGTCCCTTCAGATTGCAGTTTTGAGAAATGTCTGCGTTTCTGGGAGTCTCCTTTTAACTGACAATGATGTGTCAAATTAATTTTGTCTTTTTTTACATGCAGTTTCTATCCCTTCTGGCTGTTGGCCATGGTTTTAAAAGATTTAGTAGTTCTGATTGTTTTACATCCCTCTCACTGGCACTTAACCATTTTTTGTGTTTTTATGCGCAGTAAGGTGCTTTCTCGGCCTGTTTTAGTGGTAATAATTTGCTTAATTCTGCACAGGAAAGCTTCCCGTTTTTCTCCAAACAATGTATTCTGATCAAATACTGAACGTGTGTTTTTTTTTTTTTTTTATTTTATTTTATTTTTTTTATAAACTTCATTCATCTGGATGGACAATATTGTCCTTAAGAGAAGATGCAAATAAAATGCACCCTTGCCTAAATTCTGCACACAGTGTACGTGTGTCCCACTAAAGCCTGGTGTCCGACAGGCCCTGAAGGCCCGTCTGAGGCCCCTCGAGGAGAGCCGTGCGGCTGCCCGTAATGAAGCCTCCCAGCTGGCAGAGAATGTCGTCCTCCTTACGCAGCAGCTCCAGGAAGTGCAGGCCCAGCTTACGGAGCGGCAGCAGGCCCTTGGAAGCCTGAAGGAGCAGCTTGAGGTTGGCCGCACGGCTCCGGCGTCCAGTAGCCCTCAACCCGGACGCTTATCTTGAAAAGTGTAACAATATAGTCCCTGCTGAGGGGTGTCTGCTTCTCTCTGCCAGGCCCAGGTGAGGAAGGGTGTAGCCCCCGGCACGGCGGAGCTCGAGGAGATGAAGGCCAAGCTGTTCAGGATGGAGCTGGAGCAGAGTGCCCAGGCCAGCAGCCACCAGGAGAAGTAAGTCCCCTGGCCCTTCCCCTGGCCCTTCCCCTGGCCCTTCCCCTGGCCCTTCCCCTGGCCCTTCCCCTGGCCCTTCCCGTGCTGGAGCTCACTCCTAATTGGCAATCTTGCCAGGGTTGCCAGCATGACTGCACAGCTGGGTCTCAAAGAGGAGGCCCTCAGGAAGCTGAAGGAGACGCTGAGGAAGGTGCAAAACCAAGGAGATGAGTCCTGTGAGTATGATGAGGAGAAGCAGGCTCTTCCATAGACCCCTGCCCAAGTCCTGCTATCTGCTTGCCTGTGTGTGACAAGGGGACGCGGGCCCCAGCCCATTCTCACGTTCCCCTTCTATGCCGGCAGTCTCCACAGGGGCGGTGCCCCCTGCCACGGAGCCGAGTGGAGCCGGGTCAGCCCGTCTGGTCCTGAGCACTGCGCAGGTGGAGCGAGTCAAGCTGGAGAGGGACGTGAAGCACTTGGAGCAGGAGGTGGAGAGACTGGAGAGGTAGGGCAGCCAGAGCCGGAGGGTTTGCCGCAGGGAGATCAGGATACTGAGTGCGACCAGCCATTGGATATCGAACCAGCCCACAGGGGGTGTGTTGAGCCCACGGCTAATGGAGCAGCTGTAGCACCCAGCGGGCTTGACCTTTGGGACACCCCACTCAAAGTTTGGCATATGCAGTGAACAACAGTGTAATACAGGCGCCTCCCCCCTCACCCCCCAGCCTAGCTTCCAGCCAGAAGGAGGAGATCACCAAGTGGAGGGGGCGCGCCCTGAGGCTGAAGGAGACCCATCGTGATCTGCAGAAGCAGGAGCGGCTGTTGCCTGCCCCCCTCACCCCGACCAAGAGGGGCCAGCTGGCTGCTACTCACGCCCCCTCCCCTAAGAAGAAGCACTCTGATTGGAGTGACCTCCCTGGGCATGAGGACTGCAGCATCAAGGCACCCCCTTCAGGTACGGTGCCTGTACTGACGCGCTTTGTGTGCCGACTGGCTGATGTTCCTGGAGAGCATCAGCATCACTATGCTGTGTTTGCCAGACGAGTCGGATCCGGAGTGGGACCTGGCGATTGCTCCGTCCCCCCCCAGCCCCGGCCCGAGTCCACAGATGGGTAAAAACCACAGATGGCTCTGGTGTTTAAATGGCTGTGGTTCTGGGCAGTATAGCTGGGGCCGGGCACGGGTGTGTGAGGGGTGCAGTCTTTTGGGTTGAGGTCACCTGGGGTCACAACACTGTTTCTTTTCCAGGACCTGGCAGCGGGAAGGAGGAGGACTGGTGGCCCATGTCCCCCAGCCAGGCTGACAAGTGCAAGGCCCAGTGAGCCTTTGCTTGCACTTTTAATGTCTGTCTTTGTTTGGTCTGTTCATGTTTAAGTGTTCAAAAAATAAAACCTTTTATCATTTTGTTCTGCTGTGATTTTATCTTTTATTTACACATTATATAGTCCTATTTTTATTTTTTCTATTTGTACCTACCACTTTTTCAATACTTGTGTAATGGTACTGTACAGCCAGAAGAGAGCAGTCTTGCTCCTCATTCAAAGGTGGCTGAAGCAGTCTGTGATTTAATTTATTTTTTGCCCTTTTCTGTGCCACTAAACCAGTTTGCAAAGCCTGAGCCCTTGTTGGCATGTCCCTGCAGAAGGACACTCTACCGTGGCTGTGACCGTGACCTCAGCTGCTGGGTCACATTTGAGCTATTGCACAGACAGACCCCGCCAAGAGGAGCAAATGAAACGCATCCATAAAAATGTGGCTTTATTGCATTGGGACGGGTGTGCCGCCTGGCTGAGCTCATCCCGCACGTGCTGGGCTCCCCACCAGCCGCCAGGCCTCGGGACCAGGCCGATCGCTCCGGCCCCGCAGGGGGCTCACTGTTTCACTTTGCCCTGTGCTGCCACGGCCTCCATGGCCTTGCGAACGGTCTCCTCGTCTCCCAGGAACTGCATGGGCTTAATGGGCTTCAAGTCCTGGTCCAGCTCGTAGACGATGGGGATGCCCGTGGGGAGGTTCAGCTCCATGATGGCGGCGTCGGACATGTCTGGGGAGCCAAAGGTTACTTGGTTAGTCCAGCATCTGGGACCCGAGTCTCAGATCTGCAGAGCTCCTGCCTCAGAACGTGGACCAGATGGCTGTACGTGTGCTATGGCCTATAGCTAGCCCACGCGGCCTGCCAGACTCGGTGTGACCTTTTGTGAGACGGTCGTATGCGTAACCTGAAGCCACTGGGGTTCCAGCCGGCTGTGCTTATTAATAGAGCGGCCGTAACCCCGGAATGATACGGCAGCCCCTGTGCAGCTGTGAGCCCCGCTCCTCTTGCCCTCACCGGCACAGGCCCGCTTATGTGCCCCCCTACGGCACGTGACCTCTGACCTTTCCCGAGCGCCGTTCCCGAATCGGCTCTCGTTGCTGGCCTCACTCACTCTCCAGGTGCTTGACGATGCCGCGGAGACTGTTGCCATGCGCTGCGATGAGCACGTTCTTCCCAGCCTTGATCTCTGGCACGATATGCTCGTTCCAGAAGGGCAGGGCGCGTGCGATTGTGTCCTTCAGGCTCTCGCAGCTGGGCAGTTCCCCGGCCTTCAGGCCCTTGTAGCGCCTTGACTGGTGGGAGGACAAAATTACAGCCGATTCACACCGGTCATCTGGAGCTGATCTCCTGAACTGCTATTGCTCAGCCGGTTAGTTAACAAGCTTTTGGTTTAGTTCTGAATGGCAGTCGGGCTCCCAAACTGTTGCACATTAAGTTTAAATTTACTTCAAGTCCCATGAGACCGTGATGGGAATGCAGATAGAGGGGATTAACTTTAGATTCTGCAGTTATGTACTTGTTAGTATGCAGTATGGATGACAGCTGCGTCTTAAATACACTAGGAAGGTAACTAAGCTATATAGCAAAGGATTCATACGCTGTCAGGGCAGAGAGGCGAAAAAGGTCTCCTCTCCTAAAGTTGGGAATTTGACCTGAGTTACTGCATTATAGGCTGCCTGAAGACAGAAGCTATACCCAGATGCCCCCCCCCCCCCCTTTAGTTAAGGCTTGGCACTCACTCACGTTGGTTCCTTACATCTCTGACAGATGCTAGGAGCAGCATACTTGACCTGCCGCTGTAGTTTCACCTTTCCATTTCAACCCTCATCCAGCAGCATCTCCGGAAGGATTGGTTCCCCTCAGCCAATCCCTGCACTACAGTTGTGGGCTAAGAACTGCCAGTCCCTTATAGATGTACCGGGCTGCAGCGCTGGCCTCCTGCTCTCACCTCGCTTATGATCTTGTAGTAGGGGTGCTCCTGGTCCATGGGAGGGGGTGGGATGTCGAAGGATCGCCGCCAGACCTTCACCTGCTCCTCGCCGTGCTTGGCCGCCGTCTCGGCCTTGTTGAGGCCCGTCAGGCCGCCGTAGTGGCGCTCGTTCAGCCTCCAGCTGCGCACCACCGGCAGCCACATTTGGTCTGTGCCCTCCAGGATGGTCCACAGTGTCTTGATTGCGCGCTTTAGCACGGAGGTGTAGCATACGTCGAACTTGAGGCCGGCGTCGCGGATGGCCTGGGCCCCCCGCCGCGCCTCCTCCATCCCCTTCTCGCTCAGGTCGGCGTCGAACCAGCCGCAGAAGCGGTTCTCCTGGTTCCAGGTACTCTCGCCGTGACGCACGATTACGAGGCGGTGAGCGGCAGTCATGGCGGCTCCTCGTTTGCTTATGGTGGCCTGACCCTTCCCTCTGGGGCGCCCTAAGCTTCAGCAAGCTTCAGTTACTGCGGGCGCCCTCTTTTTATAGCCACGAGCATGGCTAGCCAGGGCCTGTGCCCCGTCGGCCAATCCCAGCTCTCTAGCTGGAAAAACTGACAGGGGAGCCAAGCGATCCTCTGCACCTAAGGGGCGTCTGTGAGCAGGAAGGGCAGATGTCATGGACAGAGTTAAAATAGCAACATGACTTTTAGAGAGAGAGCTAAAGAACAAACTTGTTAAGTATCAGATGGGGCTGTTAACTCCTTGGAGGCAGAGAACAGGAAGAGTACGGCAGAGGTAGAGAGCCGTAAAGCAGCTGTGCCATGTGATGGGCTAAATGAGCTTGCAATTAGTACAGTAAAGGAATATCTAACTGATCCTTAGATGTATGTGGGAGAACCCAGTCTTTCAGCTGCTGGTACTAAGTGAATATAGTGCGAGATGTTCGATACTTCTATATGGCTATTCTCCTGAAATGTGCTGTACAGCCCTTGAATCTAAAGTCTTATAACTTAATATATATAATAATAATATAAGTCAACCAGCTGCTCAAGCCACAGAGACAACAGCCAATGCCAAGTCAGCGTTTTTCAACCAGTGCGCCGCAGCGCGCTAGTGTGCTGGAAGAAGGGGCTAGGTGTGTCGTGTATTAAATAAGTTTAAAATATTAATAGTTCAATTATGAACATACTTTAAGCGGCCCAGATGAAGACAAAGCTGTGCATAAATTACTTATTTTAGTAATTTAATTGCCTATTAAGCTGCATGCATGTTTGTCACATAATGAAATGCTGCAGAGAATAAGATTGCCCTAGAAGTGGCACCTGCTCATGTACATACTGTATGTTTGACAATTTGCAAATTGCCCGATAGTGAAAACGCGAGATTTAAGTCCTATGGGACCTAAGGTAGGGGAAGAGCACTGTACATTTTGCGTGCATATTTCTTTGGGGGGGGGAGATTGGGGGTTATGGCACCTACAACACATTCCACACATGAGATGCTGGCCACAGTCCCGGCTGGGCAATGGCCTGATTAGCTGGTCACTAATGACCCTGAAAGAGCATGAGGGAGCACATGGAAGGTGGTGGCCGGGGTTGGGGGGGGGTTCAGCAGGGGATTGGGGCTGGCGGGGGCCCTGAGTAAGCACGCCTGCAGTGATGACTCAGGAATGGGCTGCGGCAGGAACCAGCCCCCCGCCCTCAAAGTGAAGACACCCAGGTGACATTCATCCTTCCTGAGACTGCCCTCATGCGGCATCCACTCAAGGTAAGCCAACACACGGCAAGCAGGCAGCAAGGGCGCTTAATACATGGGCCGTATAGGTGCTGGCAGCGTGGGCGAGCTGGGGCTCCCGACGGCCTGCGCAGGCTCTGATGTGCTGATCGCTTCCTCCTGTCACTCTTAGCTGGGGATGCGTGTAAATTGGTGCGCTTGGGGTTTTTGTGCCTCTAGTAAGCTGGAAAAGATGTCAACCCAGCACACACCCCCTCACCCCCCCCCCAACAAGCTGGACCTTCTGTCTCCCTCCACAGCACAGGTCTCAGCCCCGACTGAAAATATCATTGTCTCTTTGCTCTTCCACTGAGTGTCATCACTCTGCTCCCCTTGGAAAGGACAGTCTCCTCCCGCAGATGCCAGGTCCTGTCCTCATCACCTACTCCAGTCCACCATACCCACCAGAGGCTTAGCTGGATTTTATGTAGTATTACTGAAGGAAGCTTTAAACTTCAGCGGAACAGAGAATAATAATAATAATAATAATAATAATAATAATGAATAATAATGTCTATGGAGTTCAGGAAGTAGGTAATGTCTGATCAGCTCTGATCAGCAGGCTCAGGCTGTCTGTCACTCATGGGTAGCAGCCCTGTGGCTTTTAATGCCAAAGTGACTTTCAATTGGTCACCCTCTTCTAATCATGAATGGACATAAGCAGCTGTCGTTCGAGGGATGTCTTCTGTGCCTATGGTGCTTTTGTGGTTTAGTCGCTGATTATTCTCTTCCTGTTTGCTCGATGGTCAGGTATCTAGTAACATGCTGTTAGTGTTGATACTCGATTTCATAATCGAGTATCTGATGGGCTCCCATCCCTGCTGTAGTTGGGTATCTGATGGGTTCCTGTCTCTGTCCATAATTGGGTATCTGATGTGGTCTGCGTTTGAGTATCCAATAGGGTCCCATCCCTCTCCGTGATTGGATATCCAGCAGGGTCCTGTCCCTGTCTGTGATTGGGTATCCAACAGGGTCCTGTCCCTGTCCGTGACTGGGTATCCAACAGGGTCCCGTCCCTCTCCGTGATTGGGTATCGAGGGGGTCCCTTCTCCATCTTCGGTAGCATATGATCAGTAAATTGCATTAAGGTGGTTTTAAATGCTGTACTGTTTGTGGAATGTTTTCTGTAATTTTCAGCGTACTGTAAAGAGTGTATATCAGAGTTCACTTGCTTTAGGTGTGTTTTTAAATAAATAAATCTGTCTCAGTTCTACTGCATAACTTTAGGTGTGCGCATATTTATTATATCATGGTATTCTGTGTCAGTTTAAATTTAGCTTGTTCTATGTGGGGACGATGGCCTCTAAACAAGGATGTTCCTCTTGATCACGTGGGTGTCTTCCTGTGTTCCGATTGCTTTTTCACTGTTCGAGCCTGTGTATGTAACCCTCTTTATGAGACGACCACACCCTTACTCCCTACAGCACCCTGAATGTAAATGCAGTTGCTGAACATTGCTAGGAGATATGGATGTGCAGTGACCTCCTAAGCCCACTTGAGGCAGCATTGTGGCATTCTGGATGCGAGAGCTCCAGTTTTCTGCAGTGCAGAATTTACTTTCCTCCTGAAAACGGGAATGCCTTATATAAATATTCCAGGAGGGATCATGGATGTGTCTCCTCAGGTTTGTGTCCATCAGATACTTTTCTTTCAGTGACCTTGGGTCCTTTTGCTGTTCTGGTGCTTTCCTGCATCTGACAGAAGGTCTCAGGTTACTTCCTGCAAACGGACTTAAAACACCCTCTCAAAGTTCCCTCTTTCCCTCTCGCTTTCTGTCGCTTCTTGCCTGCTTACCTCCCTCCCTCTGCTTTGCTCTCTCTCTCTCTCTCTCTCTCTCTCTCTCTGCTCAGGACTGCATGCTGCTGTATCGATTCTGCGTCTGCTGCTTCAGAAAATGCATGCGTCAGAGATCTGCGTCGTATAAGAGTGGCTGCATCCCTGCAAGCGGCGGCACAGACCCAGCTCTCTGTGACGGCACCGCACCCCAGCACTGAGTGGCCATGACTTCCAGTGGCTACGAGCCCTTCTTCCCCTCCCTGTCGAGGAGACGCTTCCTGGATGCCGGTCCCCGGGTGGCAGCACGGAGCGGCGTGATGCTCTCTTCTCGCTATGCCGTCCCCCAGAGGGTCCCCGTGCAGCTGGGCCGGCCGGTGCCCTCCTCCGAGCTGGACCTCAGCCGCGCCACGCAGGTGAGCGGCGAGTTCCGGGCAGTGCGCACGCAGGAGAAGGCCCAGCTGCAGGACCTGAATGACCGCTTTGCCAGCTTCATCGACCACGTGCGCGAGCTGGAGCAGCGCAACCGCATGCTGGAGGCGGAGCTGCTAGTGCTGCGGCGGCGCCACGGGGAGCCCAGCCGCCTGCGGGCGCTGTACGAGCAGGAGAGCCGCGAGCTGCGGGCTGCGGTGGAGGAGGCGCGGGCTGAGACGCAGGCCGCCCACGGCCGGCGGGAGCGCCTGCGGGAAGAGCTGCGGGGTCTGCAGGAGCGCTACGAGGATGAGGCCCGGGCCAGGGAGGAGGCGGAGGGCCGGCTGCTGGAGGCGCGGCGTGGCGCGGACGAGGCGGCGCTGGCCCGCGCGGAGATGGAGAAGCGGGCCGACGGCCTGCTGGACGAGCTGGGCTTCCTGAAACGGCTGCACGAGAGCGAGATCGCCGAGCTGCAGGTGCAGGCGCAGTACAGCGCGCAGGTCAGCGTGCGCGCCGAGGCCGAGCTGGCTGGGCCTGACCTTACCGCAGCCCTGCGCGACATCCGCGCGCAGTACGAGCGGCTGGCGCAGCGCAACATGCAGTGCGCCGAGGACTGGTTCCACAGCAAGGCGGGGGCTCTGGCCGAAAGTGCCGCCCGGCACAACGACGCCGTCCGCAGCGCCAGGGATGAGGCCGGAGAGTGCAGGCGCCAGCTGCAGGAGCTCACGCTGGAGATCGACGCCTGCAGGGGCATCAACCAGGCACTGGAGAGGCAGCTGCAGGAGCTGGAGGACAAGCAGAGTGGCGAGATCGCAGCCATGCAGGTCAGTGCCGGCGCGGCGCAGCGCAACACTGCGGACCGCCCCAAAACGCCTCCTAACTCCATGCCAAGTGGGAGCCTGAGCCATCTGGCACGGGACGCAGTGCATGCAATAACAGCAGTGAGAAATGGCACTCTGGTGCTTTTCCCTTATACCTTTCTAATGCTGTGTAGATGTAGCTGGGGAAAGATAAGTATTCAGTCAATGTGAATGGATTGGAGTGGTCCCAGTGCTGAGCACCCCGCCCACCCCGCCCCCCTCCACGCCCCCGCCACACCGTACACCACGCTACCCTCCACGCCACCGTCACACCGTACACC
>JAODKK010000114.1:28531593-28544964 GCA_026774405.1 Petrocephalus microphthalmus | reverse complement strand
GAGTATCAGTCTGTCTGCTCTGTAGGTATCAATTTGATGGGTCAGTGGGTATCAGTCTGTCTGCTCTGTAGGTATCAATTTGATGGGTCAGTGGGTATCTGTCTGTCTGCTCTGTAGGTATCAATTTGATGGGTCAGTGGGTATCAGTCTGTCTGCTCTGTGGGTATCAGTCTGTCAGGTCTTTGGATATTAGTCTTACAGGTCTGTGGGTATCATGCTGAGATTTAAGAGCTAACAATTGGACCAGCTAACAGCAGTGATCCAGCTTTACCCCAGAAGTCAGACAGCATATGTTCAGTCCTGCAGCAGAGCACACTTGATACAATCATCCATCCATGGTCAATAATTGCTTATCCAGTACAGACTCAAATACAGTAAGCATGTATTATTCAGCAGGTCACATTCATTATTCATCACTGACCTATGCCAGCCAGGACCATCTCCCCCTGCTTTCCATTTTGAAGTGAGCTCAAAACAAGGGCTGGAAAACGGCATGAGCACCTAAGTGACTGTTACCTGCAGAGGGAGCTGTGAGCAACACTGTGGGCATCAGTGATGTGAGGAGGGGGCCTTGTGTGTGGGGGGCATGTCTGCAGGGGACAGCATGTGTGATGGGGGGGGGGGCACAGAAACTATTTCCATATATCAGTTCCAGATGGATAAATAATTCATTGGAGAGAAAATCTGGCCTCTGCATGATTACATTGTTTATTTAATAATTCATTTTCTTAGCTGTTGACCAGGTTGTTTAAAGGGACAAAATGGAAGAGAAGAGGTGGATAGCAAAGACGATAAGATGAAGCATGAGGGCATGGCGCCAGAAATGGACATAGTCTCACACCCGCCCACTCAAAAAACCCACCCTTCCAGCCCTAATCTGACACACATTAGAAGTGTCTGCTAGCCCCTGCTGGGGCAGTCCTCATGGACGTTCTGTCCTGTGGCTAAGGGCCGGATTTCTAATGGGGAAGGGGTAGGATTGGTCCATTTTGTATGTCTAATGTCTGCTGGGAGAAATGCAGGTGTCAGCCAAGCACATGTGACAGCCCCTGGCCTTCACATGAGCTACTCACAAAGCCACGCCCCCTCTGACGGCCACTCCCACTGGCTTGGAGAGGCGGGTGTCAGGCATAGGGTTAGGGTCATCATTAGGGTGAGGGGGAGGAAAGCCAGGGTGGGACAGATCCTGGAGGGATTTTGGAGCGAAGACCAGGTAAGTTCCAAGAGGCATTTATTTGAATTCCGGCCAGTTTGTTTAGGGAAAAAACATCAATTCATCTTCTAACTGGTTATCCTAGTCAGGGATGTGGGGATGGGGGGGGCGGAACATATCCCTGGCAGCACAGGGCACAATGTCAGGATGCAATCTAAAATGCTTTGCTTAAGATCTCATGCAGGAGCTAGATGATGACCTCACATTGAAGCTCCCCAGAGGGATGAGAGATTGCCTGAGTAGGTCAGCTGGGGCCATATCTCCACCTCTGAAGATCCTGCAGCTCATCAGCGTGACGTGCCTGTGACTGGCTCGCATTCAGACGGTTTCGCTCCTCCACAAAGGACCGATGTTCCCTTACTGGAATGGACATTTCTTTACTTTATTGTCCCAGTGCTGAGCGAATATGTTCACTGCAGCATAAAAAACTCCAAAAAGAAGCAGACGGATGCTGGAGTCAACGGAGTCAGCGCAGCCTCACACACGTATACGCTGACATGCTCGCCGACACACAGCACCTCATACGGGCAAATCGGCCGGCAGAAAGAAGGCCCTTAGAGACAGCTGCTATGGAATAAACAGATTCAGCTGCAAGGAAGTCGCAGAATGAAATTTACCTTCCTGTCAGTGTCTGTCTGCAAATCATTCTCTAACCTGGGTGACTGAATCCTGTACATGCCTAACAATTAATAAGTTAAACTGAAATAAATAAAGAGGATCATTTGTGTGATATGGAGGGGGCCATTGTAGCCTTACCCCACCGGGTTCAGGGGTTTGAAGCCCAACGCTTGCATGTGTATGTGCCACGTTATGGACTTGTATCTTCTCCAGAGTGTATCCCAGCCATGTGGCTCCAGCCTCAAACCCTGAGCAGGGGAGAGTTTCTGCCAAGGTTTGTGTTGCATCACCTCAACTGTCCATTGTTAATGGTTCATTGATAACTTCCCCCTGCTTTAAAGGTTACTTAAATAAACGTGTGTCTGTGATTTTGGCAGGTTCTCTATTTTCTGATTTTCAGCTGCTTTCCTGCAGGGGGCGCTCGGCCGGCCTCCTTGCAGACACCATGAATGAGGCTCCCTTGATTCCTCCCCTCCCCGTCTGAGATGATGACACCGTGGCTCTGCTGGCAGGTGGTGGGGAAAAGAGGGAAGAAAGTCAAGCCAACTCTCATTCAGAGGAGGAGGAGGAGGACAGCAAGGATTAGGAAAGCAGAAGTCGCCTTAATTTCCAAGAATGCAATTCCACGCAGAAGCGTGATTCCAGCCGCTCCCCGCAAAACAGGCGATGGGAAAGACGAGAGGCAAGTGAAAAAGGGGGAGAGGGACCTAAAAGCTAAAAACACTGCAAACAGCAGCTGGGGACCGCAGCTGAAGTGCCGTAGGATAAGTGACTGACCCACATCTGCCCTAGATCACTTTGTGGAGGTAATTAGCTGGACAGTTAGCTGGACCCCAGGGGTTTAAAGTGTGATTCAGGTCTGAAATAAAACTGCAGAGTTGGTAGCTTCAAGCTAAGTCCCACCATCCCTCAGCCGTGGTGTGTGTGACGGACATTAGCTGGACATCCTGATTTTCAATGCATTGCAATGCATCACTAGGTGAACAGGGAAAGGGCTTACAGGTGTGTTTCACCACTTTAACCAATCGCAGTCTTCATTTTATGGCATCACACATTAGTCTGTTTTTCTCATTTTCAAATTCAAGGCTTCCAGCCGTCCAAGCAGGGGTGATGTGAGGCCCAGTGGACTAAGCCTCTGCGCTTGTGATCTGAAAGTTGCTGGTTCAAGGCTGGCCTTGGCAGACTAACCACAGGTCCATGGCTCCTGCAGCAAGGTCCTTAGCCCCCAGCTTATTATTTTTATTGTTGTTATTATTATCATGAAATAAAGAAATGCCCTTACATTGTTTCATATCGCTGCTGCAGGTAAGCATATTCCTGCCATACACAATAGACATGGCAGGTACTTTACAAATCTCTGCACCTTATTGCTTAACAGAATGCACCGGTTTTAATTAACATGGTGATGTCATACACGCACACACGCGCACACCTCTCCCTCCCTCACTGACCCAGGGATGCATTGGACTCAGGAAAATCAGAATGTGAAGCATTATCTCCACTGACACGTATACACCTGAAGCTTTGTCAGTGGCACCAGCACACACATCCCGTCCTTCTCTCTCACACTCCCTTCTTCTCTCTGTCACTCACACACTCTTCTTTTGCACATTCTCTAATTCTCATTGTTCTTCACTCACCCTCTCCTTCATCCACAAACACACACACACTGTCTCTGAGATCGCTAAGTAACCTCTGCCTCACACAGTGTCTGTACTGATCCATTGATACACATTTGCATTTGGTGCTTGTAACATGATTTTGCTTCTATTTATGTGCTTTGCACACCCTTCTGGAGGAGCCGGGCGAGAGCTTGGGCTACCATGATGTCAGCCGAGTGCTTTGCGACCAGCACAACATGCAAATGAGCTGTAGACCCGCCCCCTCGCTCTCTATTGGCTATGACTCACACCGGAGACAAAAATAGCACAAAAAGGGTCTGGGTGGCCAGGCGTCGTCATTCAGCTTCAAAGTTACGCTCCAAGGTGTTTAGACATATTGCTCACAAGTGACACATTTGCTGTGGGCTCTGCTGTCCATCCTCACCTCGGGACTGTGCTCCATAGCAGCGTGCTAAACACGTGCACTAAACATTCAGCAGAAGTGTCGCATTCTTACTGATAGCCCTGCTAAGGAAGCTGCTGAACCTGCCCAGTGTGAACGTCGCTTTGCTGCTTGCCTTAACTCTTTAGTCAGTGTGTGTCTTATTCAAGAGACCTTTTTGGCTGTTTGGAACATAAAACCTCCTGAGGGGGCATTGACCAGTCTGGCTGCATATTAGTGGCTGAGGCAGGGTCACTGAGACTCCCAGGCTGCCCACGGAGGTGCCTGCCTTCCTTTGCAGGGGCATCACGTGCAGTCATATGTCTCACTCATCACACACGCTGAGCAGTGTGACCCTCACCATACACCACCACCACCAGGAATGTGTCACCATGAACTTCACTGAATGATTTCTCTATTTGTGTGACAGGGGTTCTGGGTAATTCCACTTTAAAATGTGAAGCTCACATCTGACACTAGTTTGCAGATTTTTCTATACTGCCACACCTTCCTTTGGCCTCTACAAAGTTTCAACACCTATTGCATCTATTATTACCTATTATAAGTAATTATCATGACATAATCTGACCCCAAATGTCTGCAGTAAGAGTGGGTCCGACCTGCACTGTGCAGTAAGAATGGGACTGGCCTTGAGTACGTGTGGTCTGCAGTGGGAGTATCTTGCAGTGGGAGTATTTGCATTTGGTTACTGGGCAGGACTGGACAGCGGTATTGCTGAGCAGAAAGGAGGCTGTTGGGGGGGGGGGTTATGACGCTCACTGACGAGTTCCTCGCAGTTTCCCTTCTCGCTATGGCGACAGCGTCGTTTCACTTTTATGTCGGAGGGGAAGCGGAAAGCAGGAAGGAGCCGTAGAAACAGACAGGCGCGTCTCCCCCTAAAGACACGCCTGCGCGTGGCTGATCGCATTGATAGCCCGGCCGCTTTCCGTTTTCGCAGCCTGGGATGATGTCCGGGGCCGGTGGACTATCTGCTAGCAATGTTAAGTACTGCCGGGTGCCTGACGGCGAAGACGGCTACATCGACCTGCAGGTGAGGCTCCGCCGGCGTTAAGGCGGGCAGAGCCCGGCAGCGGACTCCAGCCCGGAGTCGCTCCCGCACCCGGATCTAGGAGGTGCATAAAATACCCCGAGTTAGATTCTGATTTTTGTTGAAACTTCCTTCCCCCTATAGCCCTACTGTTGTAGAGCTATAACTTAACTGCAATAAACGGTGAGGATTATTATTATTCCATTTATCTTCCACATCCGCTTATCTGGGACAGGATCGGTCGTTGTACGCCGACAGTGGAGCCTATTTTATCTGGGATCTATTAAAATAGGGGAGAAGGACGGTGTGGGTCCGCTGCCTGTCAGAGACCAGCCGGCTGCTGTCAGCGGAGACCTCGCTTTGTTCGTCGTTTCATAGTAAAGGCTCCTGTTTATGTTTGCAGTTCAAGAAGACCCCGCCCAAAGTTCCATATAAGGCGATTGCCCTGGCCTCCTTCCTGTTCCTGATTGGCTCTTTGATGATTGTAATTGGATCCCTCCTCCTGGCTGGATACATTGAAGTCACAGTAAGTACCCAAAGCCAGAGCGCCCCCTAGTGTATGAATCTATTGTCTACAGCAGGGGTGGCCAGTTTTATCCAGAAAGGGCCGTTGTGTGTGCAGGTTTTCACTGCAACTAATTACATTACTAATTAGAGGACTGATTGGCTGAAGAGTCGTCACACTTGGGTTTGAACAGCTGACCTAAAGGTTATCCCAAAAACATGTAAACACACCGGCCCTTTGCGGATATGATTGGCCACCCCTGCTCTGCAGTAATACCGCATGACACGGGGGTGAAAAGGCTTTTGTATTCATTTTGTATTTTGTATCATTCATTCGTCCTCCAACTGCCTATTCTGGTCCGTGTCGCGCGTCATTGAAACAGTCAACTGCCAGCTTGAAAGGATATGTGTGGCCCACCTTTGAGGAAGCAACCTTTAATTTACACAAAGATACACTATATTTATCTTGCAATAAAGCAGTTGAATCAAACAGCAACAAACCAAACACTTCTTCTGTTTGACGTGCGGTGTGATGAACAGTCTGCGTCACTGTGCATGTTTCTGCATCTGAGTTTCTTTTTACATACGTCTGTGTGCGGAATAAGTCCTCTCCAGGGACCCGCCCCCACCCCAGGCTGACTTTTCCCAACATCCAATGCCTCTGGCGGGGTGGCTTTTGTTAGGCGGAGCGCCGGTGATCGCAGTGTTCCGAGGTCGTGTCATAAATAATGGCGATGTGGGCAGCATTTTGTGGCGGTCCTTGTAATCCTGTTCTGATGGAGCGCCCCCACCCACCGCCACCTTGGTGAAAAGGGCCACCGGCTGGCGGTCTGGGATAAGACAAACACAATGAGGGTCACTCAAGTGCCCTGAGCAGACGATTCCTGGAAAAAAGCTATATAAATAATACGAATTACAGCGAATTTACAATCTCAACAGCGTTCCCAAGGTAATTTTCGTTTCCAAATTCCAGTTGCAAATGAAAGGGAGACGAACGCAAAGTCCCGACAGTGCCCACTTCCAGTCCTGTTTTTATAAACTTGAACTTTACAGAATCGATATCTGACACCCTAGTATCTGTTCTCATTACGCTGAGTGCTTCCTCTCCTCTCGCCTGTCGGCTTGTAAAGCAACCTGTGAGCAATTTGAAAGACAGTAATAGCTTGAATAATATCACTACGGCTAATGGGAACAATGGAACTCGGGAGATATTTTTGGCGCGTCATACTACGGTAACTGGTTAAAAATAAACCTACCTTACGGGCGAAGCAAAGTCTGGGCACTCGCAATAGGCTGCGATGGACATTTTCTTATATTTTGTGGATTAAATGGCACTAAATCTTTTAAGACAAATAAGATAAATGTATCAATAAACAAAACGAGTGTTACGATATTAATAAGTAACGAGAGTATTTTGCTGGTCTGTGACTGATGGTTTTAACGTGTGCTGGGAAGACTTCATAAGGGGAGCGCACATGTCTTAAAATCCGCGGTATCTTTCGGCTCGTCCTCGGTCTCCCTCACACGCCCCCCATTTTCACCTATTTTGTTGCTGATAATTTTTGCTCTCAAACCCGTGATTGGTGAGCAGACAGCGCCGGCAAGACTGCTGTAGATGATGTGAGATCCCCCCCATCCGTAGTCATGATAAGATGACAAGACACTGCGTGTGTTAAAGTGATTTAAAGACGTTCTCCAGCGGCATGGAAGGGATGGAGTGCTATAGGGGTGGGAAATGTGAAACTCTTATTGTCAATATGATTTTTTTATATAGTCTATGAGCCTATCTTTTCAATCAGCCTATAAACCCTAAACATAACGTGTCACAGTCATCTAAATGCGAACAGATGTCCTTCGTTTTTTGTGACCCTACATCTCTTTTGGGGTTCCTCGCAGAAACGGAATTTAAAACTGTGCACTCACGTCAGATTAATTAAATTATCAACGTTTGTATTTCACTTTTAGAACACGAATATCTGGCATGTCACGTTTTTTATCACTGACATTAAATGTAAGGTCACGTATGAAACCTCTAATTCCGGTTAAACCTGGACAACCAGAAAGTGAGTCTGGCATGGCGTGGATCTGAGTCTGCCCTGCGGCACATGTCGCCTGTGTTTTACAGCGTCCAGAGCGCACCGTGCCGGTCCTCGTTGTCGGCGTCCTTGTCTTCCTCCCCGGCTTCTACCACCTGCGCATCGCCTGCTACGCTTCCAAGGGCTACCGTGGCTACTCCTTCGACGACATCCCGGACTTCGACCACTGAGCCAATAGCGCACAACGTGGCCCCTGCTCCTAGCCAATGGCGCACGACGTGGCCCCTTCTCGTGGCCAATGGCGAGGCGAGGTGCCGCCGCATCCTTTCTGCCACCCTCCAGCCCCTCGCATTTCGAGTTTATCTCCCAACCTGACGTCGGTAACATAGACTTTATGCAATCATGTGCATTTTAATGCAAAAGCGTGTTTCTTCTCTTTAGCGTCTGTTTTAAAGACAATTGTTTAATGGCTTATTATAGAAAATGTGCAATCCTGCATTGAAATTCTGTCTTTAGAGAGAAGAACTGATTTACTACACATTGTACAGAGGATACTGGACTCCAGGTGTAAGAACAAATACAGATGGACTGCTGTGTAAATTCTGTGAACAGTTTAAACTCGTTTCTTGTCGTCTTGGTGAAACCACAGGGTGATTCATTCGACCTCCAGAATTAATATTTAAGTTGGCAGTGGTGGTTTCACATTCAACACTTGGTAATAGATGTAATGTAGATGTTTTCTATTTTTGGTTCTCTTGGCTACACCCCCCGTTACTCCAAGGAGCATCACCTTCTTGGGTGCCGTTGTTTGAGTTTAGACCTCCGAAGTAGAACAAGAGTATTCATGTAGCAATTATTAATGCAGGTCCAATTAAATAAGATATCCAACTACGTAGATGTTTAAATTCACCCACAACGTGCCTTGCTGTTGAAATATATTGTTTGTTTACATTTCTATTCTACTAGCTGTAACGAATTGGTATTTGCGAACGATGTTTAATACAAGAAACATCACGTGAATTAAATCAAATATGTTAAAATTTGGATTCTGTCCTAAATGACGCGAACCTAATCGCGTGTGACATACAGTCAGCGCAATTCTGAATGTTGCAGATAAATAAAGAAATTATTTATTAACAAAAATTGTGGTCGTTTCTTGTGGTCGTAACTGTGATGATTTGCTTGGGGACTACTGCTAAATGTGGCACCGAAAAGTAATCCGCCTGCTATTTGTCTGTGTCGAAGCTGGAGTCTGCAGTCATTGCCCAGTTTGGGTCTGTTTTAACACCTGAGAAACACCGGCGTGCGGCCGTATACTCCTGACACTCTGGTGAGAATGCGCATTATGCTTACATATACACATATACTATATACATACTATACACTGCATGTTCTCTCGCCGTGAATCTATAGGGGTCCCTCTGTGAGATGACACACAAAAGAGTTTCTGAAGACAAGGGCTCATGGCTCTCTTTCCGTCAGTGGTGTACATGGAAGTCATGAATCGCTTCACTGATGCCGGGGTCCCCAGTGTGGCAAAGCCAAGACGCCCTTATCGACTGGCTGCAAGGACGCCGGAGGATGTGCTGACAAAACGAGGCAGAATGAGAGGAGCCGGCGCTGGTTACCACGCCCGACGGTGAAGCGGGGCACATTTATGGTCAATATTAACCGCGAGGGGCAGTGGCGAATATCAATACACGCTTCAAGGCACAGACAGCCAGCTCTCACTTTGTTGTTTTTTTCTGGATTTTAAGAATAAATGGCGTATATGGAAAGGTATGTGGAATTGCGCATTTATCAAGCAAAAATGCGTCTATATGATTCTGAACTGGAATGTTCGTAGGTTTCCTAAAACAAAGGGTGAGGAGACATTCATAAAAAGTTGGGGAAATTCTGGGTGGGTTTCTATTGCCATTTTACAGTACATTCCTAGTCAATTTCCAAAATTGGAGGGAATGACATTATACTGTCTCACGTCGTAGATGCTTCTAATGCCCAGAGTATTTTGCTTAAACAATATTGTCTTAGACAAAAGAAAGCATGTACACGATTAAAATAAAGCTGACAGTTATTGATAATAATGCAACAGCTTTGGCCAGCAGTACAAATAAAATTCAAAATGTTAACAGTAATTAATGTCGCATAGAAAAGACTTACACATTTGGTTTGGCTGGGGCATTCAAAATACAGTCAGTGAGCAAAGAGTACTGGTGCTCGGGTTAAAAAGTTATTTTAAAGGCATCCATAGAGCGAGGAAGGCGGGATGTAAGGCTGTAGCGTTTGGGGTCGGTGGCGTGTGTGAGGGTGTATGAGAATGTATCTGTGTGTGACAGACAGTGTGTGTGAGTGTGAGACAGTGAGCGAGCGCGCGTGCTGCCGGTCAACAGGTAAGACGGCGATAGGAGCGGATAGGAGCGCGTGACGACGCCGGACGGCTCGGAGCGGGTGGGTCTCCGTGAACCCGGACGCAGCCGCTCGCTCACAATCAGCCTGGACGCGGCGGAGCGGCGCGGTCTCTGTAAAGCCGGGCGGAGCGGCTCGGTCTCGCCAAGCCCGTGGAATGCTCTTCCTCTTTCGCTGCCACGCACCGGGGAAATCGAATGCGCTCCGCGGCCGGGTGATGCACGCAGCGCAGCTGTGAGGAATGCCGCGGTTCCCGGGTCTGCTTCGGGTGCCGAGCTGCGGGGACTGAGCAGCCAGCGAGGTGCCACTTGCGCGCTCCCGGTCTCTCCAGCCGCCTGGCACCGCTTTGTCTCGTAAGTCACTCGCCCTCGCACATTCACCATTAATACTCAGTTGCCTTGTGATTTTATAGCTCGCACGAAGTGAAAGTTGTTTCCTAACTACAGTACGCGTCTCCTGCATATTCTTGCACAGTTTAAATAGCCATCGACAGTGTGTTCGCAGCACGGTTATTTTAAAACGGCGACATTAGGTGCGGCGCCGAGGTGCGTCGTTAGTAACGCGTCTCCGGAGGTGAAGATAAGTGTGATGTAAGTGCGACATAAGTATGATATCTTTAGAGCTTCGTTATTGTGCCTGCGAGACCTTTCAATCTCCGGCAGATTACTCAGATAACCATGCCGCATAAAAAGCGCATGCACGCATAAAGTTAAATCCCATCAGTGTTTGTAAGGAAATCAGGGGATTAAACGATTTACATTACTATCGCGATAAACTTGTAATGCGTGATGGTGAAAGTGGATAAAAAACATTTAGCTGCATGGGCGATTAAACGGAGCTCGGTCTGCCGGTGTATAACTGCTGGTTTCGACGCTTCATCACTGGAATAAGCCGGCGGACTTCAGCTCGCAGCCTCTTAGTTACGCATCGGCGCCTTTCTGTTTGTGACAATTTAATGAATGCGTTTCTGATTAAAAAATGACTTTGTTGAAGATACTACTGATTAATTAGGTAAAAGAGAAGCGTGTGGCCAATGTGTACTGTTGTAACCCACGTGAAGAACGAGGGAACAGACTGCGCTTATCCTTTTAAGTTAAAAGGTGTTAGTTGTATGACCGAATCTAAGCATGGGTGTCTGAAAGTGCTCCCCGACCCTCGCTTGCCGTCGCCGACAATATCAAATAGCCGCTTTTGTTGTTTTCATTTTGTCTCCCTGTTATTCGTAGAGAACAAAAGTTTCTCCAGCTGTAAAACGACCTGTTGGCTCATCAATCTTGAATGCTTTCATGGTCCTGTGTCCTTTGTTCCCCTTTCAGGCATTGTAGGGTGTTTCTGTGGGAATCCGCCTCCCAAACAAGTATAAAAGGTGCACTGAAACATCGTATAGTGGCGCATTGTTAGAAAGCGGCTGAGCTCCCAGTAAAGTGTATTACACGCTGAAGTCCACGTTTGGAGGTCCCTGTGGTGATCGGCTGCCTGTTCCTTTTACGCTACTCTCCTCAGCTTGGTTTACCATAACGTGTTACTTGTCAGTATTTTTTTACAGCAACAGACTG
Source organism: Petrocephalus microphthalmus (assembly GCA_026774405.1). NCBI lineage: Eukaryota > Metazoa > Chordata > Actinopteri > Osteoglossiformes > Mormyridae > Petrocephalus > Petrocephalus microphthalmus. The sequence continues at coordinate 28,533,540 of JAODKK010000114.1, read as the reverse complement.
CCCGGAGGGGGTGCGTGTTGTAGAAACACCATATACTTTAAAATAGAGAAGCGAACTAGCCTTTAATCCTACCAGTGCCTCAGTAATGGACTTGCTCACCTGCCAGTACAACACAAGTCCTGGCTGCTGAACTAGTTTCCAGCTCCAAACACGGTCACCATCTTGGATGGAATCACCAGCTAAAGCCAAATGGATTGTTCTTGCTGTTAACCCTCACACACACACAATACACACACATGCACACACACCAGACCTCCAGAAGCCAGCCTGTGAGCCGATATTGGTCTTATTTAATTTGTAGATTTGCGTAAACCCGACCAGTTCACTGGACTTCTTTATCTTTACAGGTCCTCACTTACTTTACAGTTTAGTGCTGAACTTTAGAACCAGGCTGGAATCTCAGCCCTGTGCTGTGAGATTATATCGGCTGTGTTGTTGAATATCTACCAAATAGCCCCATCCATTTTTTCCCCCTGAGCAGTAGATGAGTATCACCTTGTTTTGGCTCTTTAAGGTCCGTTTCAGTCCCACCCCAAACATCTTGAGAACTGACCCCCAAATTTAGCAACGTCAGACTCGGAGGTGTGGAAATGCCCAGTGAAGCAGCTGCTGGCCCACGGTAACAGTTTATTAATGAGGTCATGCCAGAAGTCAGGGTCTGCCTCTAAGCTTTAGGGCATTTTAAAATAAAGAGAGCAAAGCAAACAAGAGTTTGTTTATTATCGCAACATCCATCTGGGAGAGATCTCTGGCCCTCCTGTTTTCCTAAGATTAGATGATGATGTTTTACAACTAAGTGGATGTTCTCTGTTATGAAGACGTTCTGCACAAACCTATTCTTCCATCGGAGAAAATGGAGAGCGTATGTTCTGTGGTGGATGTAGGGATGGATTGTATGGTGATTTTGCCATGGTCTTCTAGGATAGCTCTTTATGTCTTCCGGGATAGCTCTCGGGGTCTTCCAGGATAGCTCTCTGGGTCTCCCAGTTAGCTTTCTGGGTCTTCTGGGTTAGCTCTCTAGACCTTCTTTGGGTCTCATGGCACTTTTCATTCCTTGCTTTGGCATCCAGAATTTTGGCATGACACTTTACTTCAATAATGATTCAAACAAATCAAGAGCTTGTAAAATTCAATGCACTTGGGTCAGGATTTCCTTCAATTTCCAATTTAAATGCAGTAAATTACTGTAAAGTTATCTTCTGAAATGTGACTGATTTGCAAAATGCTCTGTTTGTCTCTTCAGTAACGTAAACGGGCATATCAGAGAAGTTCCACTAGAAATGCATCCCTGTCACCCATGACACATGTCCAGGCCATGCTTCTGGTTCTGATAGGGGGTGCTGGAGAGCAGAGGTTACAGGAGGCCCGGGGGAGCGTGTGAAGCTTAGTATGCGGAGAGTGTAGCCTTTCACTGAAATGCTTGGCCAGTGGTGCATGCCTCAGTGAGCGATGCGGGATCATCTCAGATAAGCGGGAACCTAGCAGGGCTCACCTTAACGAAACCGGTGCACAGAACCACGTAGACACGCACTGCACACGGGCAGATATTAACACTGGCAGAAATGCGCGATAACACACTAGATGGCACGCACACACATAGACACAGCAGCTCACACACTGACATTTCAGCTTTCATGAAGCATCCACAACTCGATGATGCCGATCACTGGAAAAACCCTGTAAGGTATCTGTAGGAAAGGGATTAATACCAACTAAATATTGGTAATATATAACTGGGTGAAAGAGGCGTGTTCAGAAAGAGGAAGGGGGGTTAAACTATGTTTAGCAGATGGATCATTGGAAGAGACCCCACCGCTGCACACTTCAGCCTCTCTCAGAGTGCAGTGACCTCCTCTCAGCGCGTCACACTCTGACCTCACCGCTGCACACTTCAGCCTCTCTCAGAGAGTGCGGTGACTTCCTCTCAGCGCGACACACTGACCTCAC
>JAODKK010000114.1:28425272-28437159 GCA_026774405.1 Petrocephalus microphthalmus | reverse complement strand
TAAAATATATTACACCAAAACCAAAAGTACTTGCCCATCATTTTTGATGTTCATGATGTTTAAGCAATTTTACACACTTTTTAATGCAAAGTACAATCAAAATCATTGGAAATTCCAGAAAAACATATAAAGACATTATGTATCTTTTTACCAAACAAAACTATATTATACTAACAAAAATATATTTTTACTGGTAAGGCCTCTCCCCTATGTGAATCTGCTGGTGCTTCTTTAGGTATCCTAAATGACTGAAGCTCTTCCCACATTGGGAGCAATGGTAGGGCTTCTCCCCTGTGTGAATCCGCTGGTGCTCCTTTAGTTTATCTAAACGACTGAAGCTCTTTCCACACTGAAAGCAGTGATAGAACTTGTCACCTGTGTGAATTTGCTGGTGCTTGTTTAGGTCACTTAAATTACTGAAGCTCTTCCCACACTGGGAGCACTGGTAGGGTCTCTCCCCTGTGTGAGTCCGTCTGTGAATATTCAAGCCTCCTACTTGGCTGAACGTCTTCTCACACTGGGAGCACTGATATGGCCTCTCCCCTGTGTGAATCCGCTGGTGGCTCTTTAGGTATCCTAACTGACTAAAGCTCTTCTCACAGTGGGAGCACTGGTAGGGCTTTTCTTCTATGTGAATGTGATGGTGTTTGTTTAGGGTTCCTAAATGACTGAAGCTCTTCCCACACTGGGAGCACTGGTAGGGCCTCTCTCCTGTGTGAGTTCGCTGGTGTGCCTTTAGGTGGCCTGATTGAGTGAAACTCTTACCACATTCTGAGCAGTGATAAGGCTTTTCTCCTGTGTGAATTCGTTGATGTGTCTTTAACTCACTTAATTGGCGAAAACTCTTTGCACATTGGGAGCACTGGTAGGGCTTCTCCCCTGTGTGAATCTGGTGGTGGCTCTTTAGGTGTCCAAAATGACTGAAACTGTCAATAATTTGGGTGATCTGGTAAGACTTTGCATTTGTATGAATTTGCTGGTGCTTCTTTAGGGCTCCTATATGACTGAAGCTCTTCTCACACTGGGAGCACTGGTAGGGCCTCTCTCCTGTGTGAGTTCGCTGGTGTGCCTTTAGGTGGCCTGATTGAGTGAAACTCTTACCACATTCTGAGCAGTGATAAGGCTTTTCTCCTGTGTGAATTCGTTGATGTGTCTTTAACTCACTTAATTGGCGAAAACTCTTTGCACACTGGGAGCACTGGTAGGGCTTCTCCCCTGTGTGAATCTGGGGGTGGCTCTTTAGGTGTCCAATATGACTGAAACTGTCAATAATTTGGGATATCTGGTAAGACTTTTCATTTGTATGAATTTGCTGGTGCTTCTTTAGGGCTCCTACATGACTGAAGCTCTTCTCACACTGGGAGCACTGGTAGGGCCTCTCTCCTGTGTGAGTTCGTTGGTGTGCCTTTAGGTGGCCTGACTGACTGAAACTTTTACCACACTCAGAGCAGTGATAAGGCTTTTCACCCGTGTGAATTCGTTGATGTGTCTTTAACTCATCTAACTGGCGAAAACTCTTTGTACATGCTGAACACTGGTAGGGCCTCTCCCCTGTGTGAATCCGCTGGTGAATCTTTAGGGCTCCTATTTGACTGAACCTCTTCTCACACTGGGGGCACTGGTATGGCCTCTCCCCTGTGTGAATCCGCTGGTGGCTCTTTAGGTATCCTAAATGACTAAAGCTCTTTTCACAGTGTGAGCACTGGTAGGGCTTTTCTTCCATGTGAATTTGCTGGTGTTTGTTTAGGGTTCCTAAATGACTAAAGCTCTTCTCACACTGAAAGCACTGGTAGGGCCTCTCTCCTGTGTGAGTTCGCTGGTGTGCCTTTAGGTGGCCTGATTGAGTGAAACTCTTACCACATTCTGAGCAGTGATAAGGCTTTTCTCCTGTGTGAATTCGATGATGTGTCTTTAACTCACTTAATTGATGAAAACTCTTTGGACACTGGGAGCACTGGTAGGGCTTCTCCACTGTGTGAATCTGGTGGTGGCTCTTTAGGTGTCCTATATGACTGACACTTTTCATAAATTGGGAGAACTGGTAAGACTTATCAGAGTGAATTTGCTGGTGCTTCTTTAGAGCTCCTATATGACTGAAGCTCTTCTCACACTGGGAGCACTGGTAGGGCCTCTCTCCTGTGTGAGTTCGTTGGTGTGCCTTTAGGTGGCCTGACTGACTGAAACTTTTACCACACTCAGAGCAGTGATAAGGCTTTTCACCCGTGTGAATTCGTTGATGTGTCTTTAACTCATTTAACTGGCGAAAACTCTTTGCACATTGGGAGCACTGGTAGGGCCTCTCCCCTGTGTGAATCTGCTGATGCTTCTTTAGGATGCTTAAATGACTGAAGTTCTTTCCACAATGGGAGCACCAGTGAATTTTCAGCATTACGCCAGGGCCAAAATTCTCAGGGTGAGATCCGTTGAGGTGTCGGTGGAGGTAAGCCTCTGATGTGTAGGACATGGGACAGTGAGGACAGGGGAACTTGTTCTCTCTCCTCCGTGGTACGACAGCTTGGACTGAATAATGAGGCACAGAGAAGAGCAACCATAAGTTTGGAAATGGGTGATGGGAACAAAAGTGATGGATTCAGGAGAAATAAAAGTCCATTGCAGTAGTGTCTAATGCAGTGACGTGCGGTGAGGTTCATGGCAGGTGAGGCAATTGCTCTTTCAGAGTCAGATTTATGAACCCAAGAGTATATGAAGAGAGTATCTTAAATTCACAATTCAACCGGCAGCTTGCACACTGATTCCTGGTTGTGCTGCGTATCAGCATTCTTTATACACACATAGGTAAAGTACATATTTGGCCAAGGAAGAACGTTAAATTTATAGCAGCTCAGAGAAAGAACACATTTGCTCTGCACCCTTTTGCCATTGCAGTTGTACAATTCATACAGTGTGGGGTACAATCATGACATTAGAAAAAAAATGTTAAAAGTGGTATTATGGAAATATTTATCATTACTCGACAATCTTTTCACAAAATTTTCAATTACATTTGGAAAAACTCATACATTTAAAGGTTCATTTAAAAAATGTAATAATTTTCCTCGGGTGGTTATTTTTAACAGAAAATACTAATTTTTGTTTTTTCATAAATGGTGTGAACCTATGATTTTGTCTTGCACTGTACTCATTCAATACAAATCAAAGTATATACCGGCCTTATGTTTACTTGTAAATGAAGTCCATTCGCCCATCCTTCTGTACAAAAATCTCTGTGACTTTGTTGTAAAAGTCCTCCTTATTTTCTTTTAGTTTTAAAAGTCTCTCTGTCTCAATAGAGATTATTGCCAAGGATGAAAGTCGCCCTTGGTCAGTCGGATTCCGACTGTATGTTTTGAGTCTTTTTAAAGCAGAGTGTGACCTTTCCACAGACACCGTTGTAACCGGTATAGTGAGCACCAGCTGGAGTAATTTTGTTGCCTCAGGAACAGTCTGCATCAGATCATTCTGGGCCAAAAAGTTGAGAAGCTGTCCAGGGGATTTACATTCATTCCTCACTGTATGTGAGCTATACAGTCCAATGAGATCAGCCTTAAGTCTAACAAAGTCAAAGAACCTAGCATATTTTGACAGGCACTCCAGTTTGGTGTCGTCAAAATGCTGTGACATTTCATTAAATTTTGCACAATCGACCAAACCGAGGAAAGCTAGCTCACCAAAATGATCAAACCTAGCTTTCAGTTGAACGCTGATATTGTCCAGAATGTTATAGAACATTAGTTTCCTCTCATCTCTGACTGACTGGTCACTTTTAACACTATCTGTCAGGCCAAGTGTGGCGCATTTCTGCTCAAATCGCTCATAGAAACGGTCAAACTCCTGTCTCTGGCGTTCCACAACAGCAACTGTGTTGTGGATTTGGGCACAACAAAATCCAATGTCCATTACTTTGTTTTGCAGCACCCTGAAGAGTGCATCGGTTTCAATGAAAATGTCTTCATATGCCATAATGAAAAAGAATGTTGATGCTTTTGACAGCCACCGATCATACCCAGCAGCCATCATTATGGTGTCATTTTCCCAACTGTCTGGATTTTCACTTATAATATGGAACACAGCACGCAGGTCAGATTGGTACATGCTTATCGTCTGCAGCAGTCTAGAACTTGAGCTCCATCTCACAGGCGTTGCTCTTGGTAAACGTTGCTTCACAACATCATCCAGTAAGTGGGTGCGTTTCGTGGACTTACTGAAAAATGTCCCTAGTCCTTCAACTGTTTTTAAAAAAGTTCTGCACTCAGGCATGCATTTTGCCGAATCCAAGAGCACCAGGTTCAATTTGTGTGTGTGACAGTGGGTAAACATGGCCTCGGGCACCTTTTCTTTAATCCTGGCCTGCACCCCATTAAGCTCTGATGCCATCACAGATGCTCCATCATAAGTCTGAGCAACCAGCTTTTCGACACACTTGTATTTCTCCAACACTCCCAAGACATATTCAGCTAAAGTAGGGGCTCGTTTGTCATTACTCACATCATCAAATCCCAAAAACGCCTCCCTCACCTCACAGGCCATCTCACTTTTAGCCACATAACGCAAAATTACAGCAATCTGGGCTTTGTTTGTGACATCTGATGTCTCATCTACTTCTACAGCAACGAACGGGGCTGCATTAATCTCCTTTCTGATATCATTTCTAATCACATCACCGACTGCTTCAATTAAATCGTTCAGTATTATATCGGACAAGCCAGAAAACACAGTGGAAGTTTCCAAATGTCTAGCTAACCTTTCATCTTTCTCAGCAAAAGCATGTAATAGTTCTACATAGTTGCCATGATTATAAGAGCTTGTACTCTCATCGTTACCATGAAATGCTAATTCCTGTTTGGCTAGGAAGCAGGTAGCATTAATGAGATCCTTTAAAATCTCACGGTTTTCCTTTACTTTAGCATTGTGGATGCTAATATTCAGTCTCCGCTGTTCATTAATAGCCAAATCTATTCTTGAAGTTCCAAAAGTTTTTAAAGCAATTTGGCTTTGAATGTGAGTAGTTGATCTTTCATGTTTGCTGAGGCTTCTTGGCAGATTTTTCAAGTCACAAAATCCCGTCTTAGTCCAGACATTTTCACACGTTGAGAACAAAAGACAGGGAAAGCAGTAAAGGCGGTTTCTCGTGACACAGCCACACAGCCAGTCTTTTCGGGTATACCACTCCGCTTGAAAAGATCGAGTTATCTTCTGTCCCGTCGTTTGAAGCAAACCTTTTAGCTCCGGTGTTGGTCTTCCATTAAGTATCACTTCATGTTTTGATTGAAAGTCCAGTTCGGAGAAATTTTTAAGCTTGGATATAAAATCTTCAATTTTGCAGTGTCAGGAAAAAAAAATATATAAAAAAAATATTCAGCGTGCTGCAGTGAACTTGATTTTCTGATTTAATGGCAACAATCCCGTGGGCTCATGCTTTTTCGTTCTGCTTTTATATCTGATCAGCAAGACCAAATTTGTTATACAAATATGTGAAATACATTACCTACCTATTCTATGGAAAGTGAGGACATAGGTGTGTACAAATATGACACTGGTGACAGTGAGAAAGCAAAAGGCATGTGCACAATGCAGTTGGCAAAGGATTGTGCAATGGGAGATGAGGCTCAGCTCATCGCTGCCTCACCTCAAGCCTCTGCCTCACCTGCCTCCCCTGACCGCACGTCCGTTGACTAATAGCACTTTTCCACTGCTACTATGAGCCGAGCCATACCCAAGCCAAATCGCAAAGAAATGGTTTCCCATTGTAATTTAGGCAAGCTGTACCCAACCCATATCTGCACTGACCACATGACTCAACTGAGCCGGTTGCATCACCACCATTAGGTTGGTTGAAATCCACTGAGACTTGGAAGAACTGATTATCTGCGTCTATATCCAAGAATAAATATTATAGCACATCACAATGTATTCATGCATTCCTGGTAAATTGGAACTTGAAAATTTCCAACTTGAAAAAGTACTACAGAATGGCTGAACAGAATGGACTTTCAATGCAAATTTACTAGTGTTGTAACGGATTGTGGTTGATCTATGATCCGTACTGATCCCCCCCAGGATTCAGCAAGTGAACTGTGGATTAATTGCAAACCACAATTAACCATAACAGTTTGAAATACAGTTTTACTGCCGCTGTTACTTTTTAAAGTAACAATTCCCTATGCATTCAGAATTCAGGGAGGCTGCGCCCTTTATCAACAGAAGAGAACGCTGTAATTATATGCTGTTTATTAGGACTTATGTCTTGCATGTCCTTAAATTATTCTTGCAGTACTGTCCAACCAACCTCTATCATAGTATTTGTATGCACAAAATACCACATAATGCATTATCATCAACTGATATTGCTAACAAAGAACTTGTTTAGAACTAGTATTGCTAAATGGTTTTCCAACTTGTTGTACTGTAACACAGTTAACTGGGGTGTGATGTCAATCCCAGCTGTGACTTCCGACCTCCAAGGTAAAGGGAATACAGCATTAGCATATAATAAATTATGGTATAAACCGAGTGAACAGTAAACAAATGTTACTTCGGTTTTACATCACTGCTACTTTCCAAACCCAGCAAAACCTTTACTGAGCTGACCCTTCAACAGTGGAAAGTCAAAGCTGGAACTGCACTGTACTAGTGTCTCTTTGTGGTATGGGTTGGGTATGGCCTGGTTCCTGAATGCCAGTGGAAAAAGCACCATAACGCAGCAAGAATTCAGTAACACTAATTGCACACAGCACTAGATATCTGTATGATGCAGCATATAGAGTTTTCTGGAAGATTTTTCTATAGTCACCTGGGTCATTTGGAGGTCTGGCAGCCAGCTTCTCCTCAGTCACGTCCTGAAACACGGTTTCTTCTTTCACCTCCCGGTTAAAGACGGGATACACTGTACTCTCTGTTTTCTAAACACAAGATAACAGAGTCAATAAAATAAAAAAACACAAACTGCCCTCAAGTTGCTTGCAGCCCACTGCTGAAGGTACTACAGGGTAAAGGCACAGGTGACATGACTACAGGCTTGAGAAGATGTCGTGATACATGTTCACTTTCACAGTTACATGACTGGAGGCTGGACACACAGAGACCGTTTAAAAACCCACATGACTTCAGAAAGGTCAAGGTTCATGCAGTTGCTTGGATACTACCAAGCAAAGTAAGCAACATGTGAGTGCAGAAGGCAGCGGGGCCCCACACCAGCAGCGCTCCATCTCACCTGGTCAGGGCTGCTGTGCTCGGCCCAGTCTATATCCAATATGAGGATATCCTGCACTTCCTCCTTCACATCAGCCACACTTAGCTGGGGAGGTTTCTCATCCATGCTGCAGCTGGCCACAGCCCTGCAGGGGGGCGTCTGTGAGCAAAAAGGGAACAGAGAGAGAGAGGATATGTGAAATGTGAATATGTGAAAAATACAGAATTAATTTATACTTATTTATGACAAACTAACATGACTGGATGGACTTCTGAAGAGGATGCAGTCCTGGAGGCTGAAGCTGCCTCTACTCGATATGTTTATGGCCTGACCGGAGATAACAAAACTAAACCTGGACTTACCTGACTGGGGTTCAAGTGCAGCCAGCCTTTCCTTGGCTTCGGTGAGAAGCCCACAGGTCACGTTCAGGCTGCTCTGTTAGCAATTGCTTTTTATCTCCTCTGTCTCTGGTCCTGGATGCAGCTAAATAAAGTTAACTTGGCTTGACACTTGGCATACACACCAAGCCATAGCTAGAAAGTACATAGCTAGAAAGTACACTACCAGTGTACTAAAGAAACCAGCACCCCTAAACACTGACAAATTAGATGTGGTAGGAATGACAAGTTTAGGCCAAGGCTGCTCAATCGTGCTCCTGGAGATCTACCACCAGGCAGAGCTTAGGTCAGGGGTGGCCAGTCTTATCCAGAAAGTACTGTGGGGTATACAAGTTTTTTGCTGCAACTCCCAAATTAGATTACTTATTAGAGGACTGACTGGCAGAAGAGTTCTCAGGTCACGATGGTCAAACACACTGGCCCTTTGCAGGTAAGTCTGGCCACCACTGACATATGTGCAGCTGTCATTTAACACACCTGATACAGCTTAGCTTCGACATTGCTGGCTCTAATACTTAGATGCTATCAGAATCAAATTTACTGGCCAAGTATGCCAAATCACACAAGATATTTGTTCCTGGCCAATGGTGTCTCTCAAGCTATACAATATACGGACAATGAACAAATACATTTACAGACAATACATAATATACCAACAATATACCAATTATATACAAGACAAGTAATAAAGTACAAACAACAATAATGAGCATGACATATGGGAATCAGATTGCGGACCTAATTATCTATGTCAGGTATGTTAAATCAGAGCTGCACCTAAGATCTGCAGGATGGTAGATCTCCAGCAGCAGAGTTGGGCAGCCCTAGTGTAGGCCTATTCCCCAAACAGCACTATCACCCACTCTCCCCGATTTAATCCTTACTCCTCCCACACCTCCAGGCTCTACTATGTCTAGCTCCCCTATATGCTCTGCCCACCTCCCCAAAAAATCTTTACCAAAAGCCCAACTCTGTGTTACTTGCCTCAATGCAATCAGGTTCAGCAGAGTACAGGCGTCTCTGGGAGTCTTCTCTTGTGCGACCACTTAGTGACACTGCTTTTGGTGCGATTCGTCTCGAAATTTCATTTCCAGATCTTCATCTATACATTGCATCTGCAAAGTTCACAAAAGATCAGTGGAATACTGTGAGTTAACAATAACAGGATAAATGTCTGCCATGGCTGTTTCCAAAACCACATACACTATATGGACAAAAGTATTGGGACACACCTCTTAACTGAATTCATTCCTGCATTGTGCCAGCTATAAAAAGTTTGCTGAAGGAGGGAGAGACCCCTTATTTCCAGCCAAGGGAACTCTAAATGCTTCAGCATACCAAGACATTTGGAAAATTATAGGTCCATAAAGACATGGCTGGGTGAATCTGGTATGGAAGAACTTGACTGGCCCACACAGAGCCCTCAACCCCATCAAACACTTTTGGGATGAACTAGGACAGATAATGCAAGCCTGGCACCAGTGCCTGACCTCACAAATGATCTTCTGAATGAATGGGCAAAAATTCCCAAGTTCACACTCCAGAATCTCATGGAAGGCCTTCCCAGAAGAGCAGCAGTTGTTATAGCTGCAGAGGCAGGACCATCTCCATATTGATGCCTATGGGTTTAGAACGGCATGTCATAAAAGTACCTGTAAGTGTAATGGACAAGTGTCCCGATAATTTTGTCCACAGTGTATTTTCCCATTCAGGGAATTCAACAATAAATCCACAGTAACAATGGAAGCTTTAATATTATGTTTAAACTGGCTGCCAATGAAGCTGCTCTACAGAGGCAAATCTAAGAGGTCATCTCTGACGCTCTCACACATTGATAAATCTGGCTGATCAATCTGCGGGCACTGATCCCCAGCCTCCCCGGATGCACGATTAGCAGATTACAGGCGTTACATCATTTTTGATTCTCTCTAGTTTCTCTTTTGGCTATCAAACAGCAGACCCACCTCTGGCCACCCCCGGAGATTTAACTGGCCCCTGATGCCCACCCTAATATAATTTGTCTACAGGTGCCGCTGCTGCGCTATATTCACTAAGGATGAGCAGATCGATACCAAAATATTGCTTCTTTCAATCTGAATGCTTATTTTTGAGAATTGATTCTAACATTAAGATATTGATTTGTTACTTGGTATTTTTTTATTGTTATATTATTACAGGGATCCGGTGGGTATTCCAGAAAGCAGGCCTAGCACACAATCACAATTTAGTATCGTAAACTTCTCTTACAATAGCTGAGATTAGACTGAATGTCAACCAATCACTGTGGCAACTAATTCTTAGAACTAAACTGACACGAGTGCAAGCTTAGCTGACAAAAATTCAGGATTTAAAAGGCAGGGCTGTGGTAATGTCTGCAGAGTTCGGCAGTTTGATTTAGCATGCCAATTTATTGGAGAGATGGTCGACATAGAAGCAGAAATCCATCTCCGCTTAGATATTCTATAATTTCCAGGCAAATATCTTTGCAAAGGCCGTTTCTCATCCCAGCCTCTGATATCTTTAATAATGCTTGCCTGAGCTCAGGTCAGCTCATTTTTTTCCTTTAGAAAAGATTAATATTCTCTCTCTGGAGATCACACTTTCTTATTTGTTTCTCCAGACAGACATTGTATAGTCTTTTAACAGGCAACTGGGAATTCTAATCCTAATTAGAGCTGTCATGATTACTCAATTAAACTTGATCACTCGATTTTAAAAAAGCATCAAAAAATATTTAGTTACTTGGCAACATGGCTGAAAGATGACAGAGCATAGTGCACAAAGGTCCCAATAGAAAGAGAGTGAAAGCCCCTGCGGTGTGCAAGCAATTCACGTTAAAAGTGAATGAAAACGCATTAATAGCAAGACTTCATTATTTGTTGTTTAACCCATTTTCACAACATTACATCGTTTCAAAGCATTTTACAATATCCCTACCCAATGCTGGCAGAGAGTAAGCCAAAGGCGACTGTAGTTCCCTCATAGCATGAAACCAGACTCATTGGAGGAGCCCATCCTCCCGGGGCCAGCAGAGAAAACCCAAACTAACAAAATAAATATATTTTTAAAAATAATAATGGTATGAAAAGGTTAGGTTGTGTGAGGTTATGCATAAGGCGATTTCACACGGCAGTAACTTTTTCCAGGAACTTTTGTCCCGTTTCTGGAACCGATGATTATGTTTAGGTCATTTCAGGCGCATTCAAGTGAGGTTTTAACTCGATTTCTGGAATATAACCCCAGGACATGAACTCCTGCCAGATAGTGGCGCCCGAAAGGGGTAAAGTGATGAAGGGGGACATTCAGGGGCCCGGCGACATCCCCCTCTCATGCCCTCGGCAAATTTCAGGTCAGTTCTTTATTACCGTCATTGTGCATGCCAGCACAACGACACTGAGTCAGCAATTCCCAGAACGGGGCAAACAGAGACAGAAGACAAAACGCAGTATGTAATTAATACGCACAAAACGGCCAAAGAACGTGTGCATAAATGTGGTAATACGGAGTGGTGCGGCGCATCATAGATTTGTGTGATAGTCTCTTAGTGCCCGGTTCAGCGTTTATTCCCCACCGCAGATTTAACGCGCCAGCTACCCAAATGTTGTTTAGAGCCCCGAAGAGGTTTGGGTCCGTACGGAATATTGCCATCGGGATATTAACCTTAGTATTATTTGGTTTCGTCCGTACATAATACTCACCTCAAATCCCTCATATTCCTTCCCGCTACTCCGCTGCCGAGCAAAACGAGCGTATCAACGTCTTGCGTAATACGTTTAACGGCATGACGTCACCCGGCTGTCGCTGTGTCTGGCCACGCCCCATTTCTGCCGAATATGTTTTCTGTTGGACGGCGTTGAATTACATAAATCGAAACGCTTCATTTTAATTTGTTGTATCAAGTATTAATGAAAGTAACCGCAGTTGTTTAATTCCATATACTTTTACTATAACTACTTGGGCTTCTGTACGCTTCAGCATTTTAATAAAATCATACGTTTATTAAAACTGACTAGGGGTGACTTTCCCAAAAGCATCGTAGCGCTACGTAGTTCGTTATCGAGGACGTACGATTGATCGTTAATTAACGTCCCTTTCCCGAAACCCTTCGTAGCTCACGTAGTTCGTTATCTCGTTCGTAGATAACGAGAGATCCGACCCATTCGTTATTTTCTAAGTAATTCGTTGTTTGAAATTGTCCTGTCACAGGGACGCAGAGATCGGCAAAAATACACCACGAAAACACACTGGCGGTCTTCCTTGGCTAACGTAATAATGCCGATGATATAATCAGCGGTCAAAA
>JAODKK010000114.1:28395736-28406881 GCA_026774405.1 Petrocephalus microphthalmus | reverse complement strand
TACAGCAGTGCCCTCTCCCTGGTAATATAACACAGGTACAGCAGTGCCCTCTCCCTGGTAATATAACACAGGTACAGCAGTGCCCTCTCCCTGGTAATATAACACAGGTACAGTGATGCCGTATCCTTAGTAACTTGCCACATGGATACTGCGGTACCGTCTCCCTAATTATGCGGCTGGGCTACAGTGCTGCCTTCTCCCTGCTGCTGTGCTGCAGTTTCCCCAAAGCACTGAACTAATCTTCATATCGTCATGTCGCATTACACAAATTAAAATGCTGAATGACATGTCGTTGTCGGTGCAGTAACACAAATTCTTATCCGTACACCACAGTCCAAACCAATAATAGTTTCAGCTGTCGTGAATGTATTTAAAATAAAAGCATTGTGGGTTTGCCAATAAAAATAAGGGGTTATCACCCTTACGGAGATTCACTATGGTTCCTATGGTTTTTCGGGTTTTGGGTATGGGGTTTTTATAGTAACCATGGTTTTACTATAGTACCTCATGGTAATTATGATTACTAAGCTCCTACCCATAGTATTACAATGGTTTACTTATAGCACTTCATGGTAACTGTGGTACTACTATGGTTTACTTATAGCACTGCATGGTAACTGCAGTGAAACCATGATAAAACCATATTCATAAACTCATGGTTACCCAAAAAAACCATAGTCAAACCAAACCATGGGCAGGGTGGAGGTATTCTCTCGGTACATATGATGATGAAACACCTATGATGCAGTTTATATTTTTGGATCTTAATATATATACTTATGAATTTCCATTGCAGTCTAACACTGTATTTAGAATGTCCCTTTGTATTGGGCTAAATTAGGGCCAAAGGTTTCATTAATTTGAAAAAAAATCTGAAACTGAAAGTTCAAATTTTGCTGTTGTGCAACAATGTATTCGAACTAAAAATACGTGTTTTAAGTTTTTTTTCCGGAACTTTCAATTTCAGATCTTCTCAAATTAATTAATTAATGTAGCTCCATACCTTTGCGAAGGACGCTGTACACAACGCAGGTAAAGACTCTCGCGGTTTTCTATTTGTTACTTTGTGGTTTGTAAGTTTCCAATATCGATCTTACGTTCGAAAGCATGCGATGCACTGAATTATCTTATCTTTGGGGTATTCATGCTGAAATTGTTGCAGGGTTTAAGGAGATGCGGGCACGCTCCGGGTCGTTCGTGCCCACAAAACCGTTTCACACCGGGTCCACGCCACCACAGCCGCCCTTTCATATTAAAATCATATTATAACTTGCCCCGACTTGCCGTCCGACAGTCCGTGCAGCTTCTCGATTCGGACGTGCGCGTTTTTTCATTACCAGCGCCTCGCCATCACGTATATACAAATAAAAGTTGCCTTAAATTTATGACCACACTAAATTTCGCGTAGAATAGATTTTAGTTCAAAACTGAGTACAAGAGGCAGATGCGAGGCGGTATATTATTTTATAACTGTCCTCATATGCCTTTCATGTTTGTGATATCACTGTTTTTACCTTGATAATTATTTTTGGAGTACTTTCTCTCTTAAACATTTTTGTGGCTAAGTACCCCAGACACATAATTAAAGATTCTTTATTTGCCTTTTGTGCATAAGTACATGGAAAATCTTCCTCGTGCCATCCAGTCAGCAACAAGTAACGTAACAGGATTAGACAGCACAAAACAAAACCACGGCACTGGCAAAACATAAAAGTGTGGCTAGGTACTGTAGGGACATTAAACAAAGAAACAGATATAACAGATATAAAAATGTTAAATTGCTGAAACATTGCATATGGCTGAAGTATAAATATATGAAATAAAAGCAACGACTGAAAGGAGGTGAATTGGCTGGGAGGGGGGGTTGTGATGCAGCCCCTAGGGGTGGGGCTGTAGGCAGGGCTGGCGGGCTTTAAAAGGGGCCAGCGTGCTCAAACGCCTGTCCCTGTTGGCCTCTGGCTGCTGGTCGCTGTCCAGTGACCGGAAGGTGCTTTTACTGTTTGCAGGAAGAGCCTTTGTTTTCTGCTTCATTGTTTCTTGTGGTTTCTCCATTTTTTTCGTTCTGATCAGACAGACAGCAAAGGAAAAGACGCACTTTCTTCTGAAAAGTAACAGTAGCCCAATCAGCCAAGATGGAGATGGACGAATATGAACTGGACAACGATACCTCGTGTGAGTTTTCGGACTGGGGACCTTCCTACTCACTCGTGCCTGTGCTCTACATGGTCATCTTCATCCTGGGGCTGTCGGGGAACGGGCTCGTCATCATCACCGTCTGGAAGTGCGAGAGCAAGCGCCGGGCGACCGACGTCTACATCGGACACTTGGCCCTGGCCGACCTCACCTTCGTGCTCTCGCTGCCACTGTGGGCGGTCTACACCGCCTTCGGCTACCACTGGCCCTTCGGTGTGGCCCTCTGCAAGCTAAGTAGCTACGTAGTGCTGCTCAACATGTACGCCAGCGTCTTCTGCCTCACCTGCATGAGCTTCGACCGCTACCTGGCCATCGTGCGGCCCCTGCCGGCCGGGCGGCCTCGCTCCAAGAGAACCATGCTGGTCTCCCTGGGGGCCATCTGGCTGCTGTCCGTGACGCTGGCTGCCCCTACCCTGCTCTTCCGCACCACGTTGATCGAGCAGCCTGACCATATCATCTGCGCCATGGACTTCAGTCCCGTGATGACGCACCAGGGCCAGGAGGGAAAGTGGATCGCCGGCCTCAGCCTCTCCTCCACGCTGCTGGGCTTCCTGCTGCCTTTCCTGGCCATGACCGTTTGCTACTGCTTCATCGGCCGCGCCGTAAGTCGCCATTTCGCCGCCGTGCAGAAGGAGGACCAGCGACGCAGGCGGCTACTGAAGATCATCAGCGCCCTGGTGGCCGTGTTTGCCTTCTGCTGGGCGCCCTTCCACATGTTGAAGACCGCAGACGCGCTCTCCTACCTCCAGCTGGCTCCCAACTCCTGCGGCTTCCTGAGCTGGCTGCTGATGGCACTGCCCTACGCCACCTGCCTGGCCTACGTCAACAGCTGCCTCAACCCCTTCCTCTACGCCTTCTTCGACCTGCGCTTCCGGGCCCAGTGCCTACAGCTGCTCCGCCTGAGCAAGGGGCACGAGGCCCCCGTCAGCTCCCAGTCCTCACAGGCCCAGAAGTGTGAAGCCCACACCGCGGCCACCAAGGTGTGAGCCGCTGAGGCGGGGGTGGGGTGGGGTGGGGGGTGGACTGTTGTTCTCTGGCCTGAGATGACATGCGTGGACAAGCCTGGCTCAGGACCACTGCTGGCCCGCACAGAAGGTGACCCGACGTCCAGGAGAACCGTGGAGGAGCACTGTGAACCGGCGCCTGCCGGCTACTCCTCCTCACCGCGAAGAACGTTTCCTCCCAAAGAGGCCCTGCGTCGGCTGTAGACCAAGCAGGCATTCTCGAGCAGAACCTCGTCCAGCGCAGGACTTTGCTGGAGACGGACATGTATAGTGTATGTATATGTATATATGTGTGCATATGAAATATTGGAGAAGATCGGGCTGCTGTACTGAGCTCTCGCTCATGTTTTCAGCACTTGTGTAAAGAGAACCTTAATCGATCTAGAGCAGAGAAGCTGCGTGCTGTCTGACCCAGTAGACAGGCTCTGATAACCTTAATCAGCACTCAGAAGCTGTTCCTATCAGTTGTTATATGATGTAGCTGTATAACTAAATACTGCATGTCAGTGTGATGCTTTGAATAAAGCATGTATACATGGCTCTGCGTTGCTGTGTTCAGTCTGGGGGGGTCATGGTTGTGCAGATAATAGGGGTGAGTGTCTTAGGAAATGTGCAGGATGTCTGCAGAATCCCTGGGGGCCGCCCCTGTACCACGGCAACCCCAGCACACACCGGGCCCCTTCCTGCACACAATCAGCGCTTCCGGGAAACGCCTGCCTCTGTCTCTAGGCTCCTCCAGAAGCCCGTTAATGTCTTTGCCGCACAAAGCCAGTGGCTCTCTTGGCCAGCAAGTCAGGAGATGAGAGTTCCAGGCGCTTCCTCTGCCCGCCGGGCCGCGATGCCAGGGAAGTGGGAACAGGATGGGCAGACACTGAAGTGCGGGCAGTGGCCCCGCCCTACTGTCCATGCTGTGCTGCTGTCTGTCTGTCTCTCTCTGTCAGTGCGTCTGCGAGTGTCTGCCGCTCAAAAAGAGCCACATGGTGCTTCATTCTCTGACTTGCTGCATTATGCTTTACTTGTTATAAATACTAAAGCTTCTCTTTCAAGGGTTGTGTGTTGCCCTGTCGGTCAGAAGGGTCCCGGTTTGAATCCTGGGGTTGGCAGAGCGATTTCACTTTTGGGTCCTTGAGCGACTCCCCTAACCCGCAGCTGCAGGGGCGCTGCACACTGGCTGACCCTGCGCTGTGACTCCCAAGCTTGCCCTCACCTCTCCGCGGCTCTGTTGGAGAGCAACGCGGGGTATATGAAAACACAACGTCCCACCAGGGATGTGTGAAGTGATATTACTTCATAAAGAGTTTTTACTGTGACTATTATAATGCTCCAGTGTCAGAGGGAAAAACCTCTAATTATGGCAAGGCGATGGACATTTGATAATTGGTTTCATTATGTACATTTATGCAGGGTGCATTTATAGAACTCTTTGTGCATCACTGCAAGCTCCACCCAGCAACTGGGGGGCAGGGGCTGGTGGTCCTCGCTTAGGTCCGTCAGGCAGGCAGCATGTGGCTCTGAACCCAGAGCAGGTGGAGTGGCAGAGAAGTAAAACAGGCCACTTTGTTTAGTGTAAACTAAAGGCAAAAATGAGGCCAAGCTGCTGTCCATGGGGTGACCCCCCTTGGTGTGAGGGACGGGGACGGGGGGGGGGGGGGGGGGGGGGGGCGGGGGGGGGAATTGGTCGCCCATCCTGCCCCAGGACTGATCCGGGCTTAAACGCCTCCAGCAGACCGGTCTAGACTGCAGAGCCTCTTTGCCTGAACAGCACAGGGTGCAGCTGTTCCTCCAGGGTGGGGGTCACGGCTTCGCCTGCACCAACAGCTTAGGCTTGTTATTATTATTACCCTAACCCCCAAGTGCAACCGGGCTCCTCCCTGAAGCCAGTGTGCAGCCCCTGCTCCAGAATGTGCTGCCTTCTGCCCAGGCTCCTTGTAGTGGCGGCGAGGCCGCCCGCCTTGCTCCTGGTCGGCCGCTTCCTTTTCCGCCTTGCAGCTTTCCCAAGGAACCCTACGGCTCCCCCCTGAAATGTGAACCAAGTGCATTTAGTTGCTGCGGACCTGCTCCTTGGTGTCTCATGTGCCCCCGTGCCCCGTCCCGCCTTACAGAGCCCTCTCAGGAGGTGCGGTGTGGATTAATGGCTGTAATCTGATCGGCGCGGTGTGCTGCCCGCTGGCCTCAGCCCATGCTTTGTCTCAGTATTTCCCCAGCAGGGCGACACTCCCACAGGAGTGACCCTCTCTGCCGCCCACGCCGTACTGAGCTGCATTCCTGCCTTGAGGTCAGGTCGCCATCCCGCACAGGTATGGGTCTGTCCCCATTCTGGATCCAAGCAGCCAGCAGGGGCTGGGGTGGCTGCCGCACTCTCCTCAGGGGTGCCAGGGCCATTGGCCACACCCACCGGCCGGTAGCCAATGCCATGAGCTGCTGGCACCTCCTGTCTGAAGGCTGTAATGTGCTGCAGGATGTGGTCGCCCTTCTCCGGGATATCAGCTGTGCTGCTGACTGAATCCCCTCACATTAGCAGCTGCTTAATTCAGCGTCTTGATCTTTAGTTCCTGCCGTCTCGGCTGCAATGAGACGAGCTTTTGGTCTGTTAGAATACACTCCCACTCGAGTGTGATCTTTCTAGGGGGGCCCTCATGCTCTCCATTTGATGATCTCATCGTTAATTTGACACCTTCTCCCCCTGCATGTGACTTCTGTAGTCTGCAGTGAGTCCCAGTAATGGTAGGAAGCATCTAACATCTCTAACATCATTTCCACTATGAGTTGTGTTAAATATCCCAATGTTCTTCTCAAACAAGCCATAATTAATGAGCAGGCAGCTTGCCTGCAGGCCTGCCAGGGAGCTGGGCAAGCTCTCGTTATAGGCCTTTTGCTAATTGTTATTACTCTGTGTGGCTACGCCCCCAGTCTATCGCCATGTAGTGGCTGTTAGGATTTTCCTAAACCCAAAATGACAAAATGCATAGCAATATTTTCAGTGACCAGTATACTGATTTAGAGGCCCAATTCCACAACCAATGAAATGGGTAAAAGAAATTCCTTTGTAATTATCATTAGGCTGGTAGAGTGTTAATGAATGCTAATCAGCACCAAGCTTAGAGTCCCAGCCAAAGCTTATCACAATGTGGCTAGCAATACACATTCAGGGTAATACACCAAGATGCTACTTGCTGAAGTGGTCTGGGCCGCATTTGGCCACGCATTTTTCATAGTGTGACTGCTAATGCGTCATGATGTGTCCCCGACAAGGAAGTCACAATAACTGAGCAGTGCCATTTAACCATTAAAGTAACGTAGGCAGTAACAAAACCTGAATACGAGTGGCCATCTGGACACCTTGGAGATGTGTGACGGACACAGGTATTAATGGTGATGTGTCTCGACTGTCCACCTGTGATCCGGTCACCCAAGATGCATTTTTAAAACCAAGTGTAAACAGGGCCACTCTCATTCACACACAGGCTCTTGTTCTCTCTCTCTCTCACACACACATTTGTATTCATGTCTTTGTGGGGACTGTCCATTCATTTATATGGGAGAAACCTTCTAATCCCAGCAATGACCACCTTAACCCCTACCCAGCCCTAACCGTACAACCAAAGAAAATAGAAGACTTTTGACATTTTTATTTTTTATTGCATTCACAGTTTTTTTTTTTATGAAACTGTTTTTATTAAACATATTTATATGTTTAAAAAAATGGGACAGAGTCATGTTGACCACTGTGTTGTTGTCAGTGTGTGTTATGTGTGTGTGTGGGGGGGTATGTATATATTACAGTTTGGGGACCAAATGCCCCCACAATTTGATAAAAACCTTTCATTTTGTCTATTTTCGTCCCCACAATGTAATATATATATATAACACACACAACTCGCCTTTGTTCTGCAGAGTCACTTCACCCCAGTTGCAAGCTGATCTTACCTTGTAAATCTGAAACTGGGAGATTCCATTGAGAGTTTCTCTCTGCCTGCTCTTACGGGTCAGGCCCTGGGCTCCAAATGACCAATTACACACCCAGCTAGTCTTCAGTCATACTGGGCTGAGGTGAGTAGCCAGCATGGATATGATGCTCTCTGACTGCTGAGGCGAAGACTAAAGGTCATGATGAGGGGGGGGCATTTCTGCCCCCAGTGACATAAGGTGGGACCCCCCCTCTGGGGACCTCAGAGCCATCTTCTGGCTCAGGCTTAGGATAGAGCTGTTATGAGCTGAGTGCCAGATAAATTTGGCTATTTCTTGCCTAGAGACAGAAGCAGGACAGCGTGAATTGCTCTGGTGTTTGACAGCTAACATTGACGGGCATGTCAAACTTTTCAAGTTGAGCTTGGTGCCGCTGAAGGATGCTCTCCTTCCAAAAAGCAGAGTTCCATGTTACCCTGTCAGGCTGATTAGCCCTATCTGCCACATGACAGGCCATCCTTTTCCTAAAGAGCATTTCCCACAATGCCTCTGTGGGCCTGCACTAGGAACAGTGTGGGACCTTCTTATTATAGATCTATTTGCACCACCCCATTGTGCTGCCGCTGTGTGATCTATTGTTTACATACACATTGCACGACATATATGATTCCTTGTGTCCAGCACCCCTGTTTCGTACTGTCCTGTTTTTGTCTTTTGCAACCCCCCCAGTCATTCGCTATTTGAATTTTGCACCCCCCGCCCCCAGAGTACCTAGGATTTCTAAACCTCATGACAGAATGTCACCTTGGGCCTCCCCACCCAAATTTTACATGTAATCTTGCATATTCAAGGGCCCCAGACAAGTGCTGGGCCCCCTGGATCTGTGAGGGTATCCATGCCCCTTCGGCGCCCCAGGTCCTTGGGCAATGTTATTTATTGCCGTTTGCTTATCCGTATTTGGATGGTATGACAGTCAAGCCTACTGACTTGAATAGAAGGCACCAATAAAAATAACCAAGGAGGAAGTAAATGCTGGCGTGCCCTGGTGTTGGACACAGGATATGTGGCACCAGCCCAAGGCCAGGACAATCGAAGTAGGAGAGGCAAAGGGAGGATGCACAGGGACGGGGGTCTGCCTAATCTGCGGGGGAAATCCTGTCCTTTTCTTTATCCATTTTCATTGCCATGGCTGAGATAATGTGTGTATTCCAAGCAGCATAAATGTACAGAATTTGCAATCCATCAAAGAAATTTGGCAACGATAGCTTTTCTGCGGTACGACACAGCACATGAGGTATTTTCGGGAATGGCACTGATGCAGCTCCTGACCTTGGAACGTGAGGCCACGTCCCCCATCCCATCTGCATGTGCTCCCACACTACTGGGTCACGTGACTCACTGCTTCCAGGCGCCAGGCTTCCTGACAGGTGGCCCATGAAAAGCCATCAAGCACAGAGCAGGCAGTCAAAATCTTTGAGATTGACAGAGGAGGCTCAGGAAGTGGGGCTGGGGGTTAGGAATAAGATTCTGGGGAGAGGAATGGAATTTCAAAAGGTAAGGAGTACAAAAAAGACATTCACAAATAAAGAACCCAAGTCAAACACCAACTAGATTATAATATTAATTTGCTATAAAACATCCTATACATAACATATGCAAACCTCTTCAGGGAATTCAGTGGTATTTTGATTACATTTACGTTACCATTTACGGAGACCTGGAGGGAGCACGGGACGTTTATTTTAATTATTTATTTCGTGCGCACAATGTACTAAACGGCAAATAACAGAAGCATAAGCCCAACAATTAAAGCAGGAGTTAGAAATTGCAATTTGTAAAGCACAACAGAAGTAAATCGTGACTTCAATTTAGAATTTCTTGAGTACGTTAGACTGAATTGTCTGTGGCGCCTCCGCAGCTCTGTATTGTGCAGTTGGGGCGTTTCAAAACGCTGAAACGACTAGACCAGTGCTTCTAAAGCCCAGAGAATTCGCATTTTATATCATGGACTGTCTTGTAGGGAGCTGGGAGGAAGAAAAAACATGGACCATCTGGACTAGTCCGACGGGAAGATCGGAGGGGGAAAACAAAAAATAAATAAATCTGTCAGACACTGCCACCTGCCGACTACAGATAACAACTACAACTTAAAGTCGCGCACATGAAATGCAGAAGAGCCTTTCCGACGAATCGGTGTCACTTCTGTCCCCAGA
Organism: Petrocephalus microphthalmus; assembly: GCA_026774405.1. Taxonomy (NCBI): domain Eukaryota; kingdom Metazoa; phylum Chordata; class Actinopteri; order Osteoglossiformes; family Mormyridae; genus Petrocephalus; species Petrocephalus microphthalmus. The sequence goes on along the minus strand of JAODKK010000114.1, from coordinate 28,397,565 downwards.
ACTGACGTGCGGTGAGGTTCGTGGCAGGTGAGGCACTGGTTCTTTCAGAACCAGAAACAAAATAAAAGAATACTGAGTGCTATGGTGAAGTTGATTTTGTGATTTTTGGCCAGCGTACCGGCAATAACAACCCCGTAGGCTCGAGCACGCCCCCTTCAGTGAGGCAGAGGTACGCTCAGCATCAGCAGTAATAAATTTGTTACATACATGACAAAATTATCATGGCCTAGTCAATGGATAGTGAGGACATATAATATGGGTGCGCAGAAACATGACATTGGTGACATTGAGTGAGAAAGCAGAATGCGCGCGCACAGCGCGGTCAGTGAAGGGGCGCGCGCTGGGAGATGGGGCTCCTCTCTATCAGAATGGGAAAGGCGCAAATTCAGTGATTTTCATTTTAATAAATTGGTTTAAATGATTAGAATCATACAAAAAATACCTTTATAGCACAGAGGCAGTCCATCACTAAACGGCATGAGAAACACAGCCGTGACGACATCCAGCCAATGGCTGTCACGCTTAAGTTCACCAAGCACCTCTAATTGACCGTACAGTTCCACTGACCTGAGATCAGTGACTATAATGACCCCCACAATGTAAGCGCCCCCACTGGTCTGAAGTGTTACTGCAGTTCAGGACGATTCGCTGAACTTGAAGACCCGCTGATTACAATGGTCATCGGATCCGGTCGTTAACCAGGTCTTCTTGTTCACCGGGTCATTGCATTCACTCGTTCGTTCAGTGGTTCAGTTCCTTTGGTTCACATGGTTCATTATTTCGTTGGTTCGCTGAGTATATGGACCCTATACTAATTACGTAGTGCAGTGACATCTATTGGCCAGAATAAGTATTGCCACGAGTGAGGTCCGGTTTGTACTGCAAAATATTCACTAAACCTTTGATTATTATGCATGTGTTTGACTGTGTTCTGAATATTTATTTGTAGCCTATAGTAACAAAATGAAAAGAAAATTATATTAACAATTAATAATAAATGTATTATTAATATTATACATAAAACAATATTGTTTACAGAATTTCACTTCTAAGTATTATTATTGAACGAATCAATGATTCAAAGAACAGGATCATTTCAGTGAACTAAATGAAATGAACAGAATCAGTAAAAAGATTCAGTTTGCACATCACTAGTGGATATTGAGGAGGGCAACGATTCTGTTGAGAACATGCTTGAACTGGTAACCTTCCCATCCCAGGCATAGGCCCACTGAGCCTCACACTGCCCCCATCCAGTTACCATTCAAATTAGTGCAAAGGGCAGACTAAATGGACTAATAACTGTAAAACCAAATGAGACAGACATGTCCAGCAAAGTGTGGGGTTCAATTTGTGCCTAAAATATGTCGATGTGCTCACTTTCCATGTTCCATGTTGACATGTAGCAAAGCATTTGTCTTTGTGTATTCAACTCTGAACTGAACTTCTATGGGGTTCCATGTCCCATCACTAGCAAGGAGCTCATAAAGACACACAAACAAACAGATAAATAAATAAAAGCAAATTATATTAAACATAAATTTTATTTGACAAGATAATTTAGTTTTGAAACTCTCTTGGACATACTAAAAGCAAAGGTATTCGGGGGAGAACCGAAAAAGCGCGACGCGTAGTTTCCCCCCGGAAGCATTTTCTGTCTGCACCACATTGTTGACGCTTGAAACTGACACAATCTATCCAGAGTTTGGGAAAAAACGTTTTACTTTGTCGAAAACCTGGCTTCTTATGGTACGTTCCATTTGTACTCGTAACTCGTAAATTACGAGTTCACGACCGGAAGTTGCAACTGGAACGCCCCCCGAAGTCGA
>JAODKK010000114.1:28354029-28370715 GCA_026774405.1 Petrocephalus microphthalmus | reverse complement strand
CTGCCTTCCTTGCCTTCGTCCTCTTGAGCTGGCTTCTCACCTGATCGACTGTGAGGCAGATATCAGGCTGGGCTGGGCTTGACTTTTGCACAATACTGTATATATATTTTCATGCATATATAAGTTTAATAAAGGGGTTACCACACCACACAATGCAATGCAATTCAATGACCGACTAGAGAAACAGACAAAGGCAAGTACAAATACCAAGAAACACCAGGGCAAACAAGGAAGAGGTGCAACTCAATTAACCAATCAAGGAGGAGCACAGGAACAAGCAACAGGTGGAACAAATTAACTCACAGACCTAGGGAACACTACGGACACCGAAACCAGAAAACACCAACCAACACTAGAACACTAGGAATAATGAATTGAACAGAGCAGCCAAAAACACAAGGAGGGAAAACCTAGAACAGAAAAACTCAAATGGGAAAACCGAACACTAGGGAACACAAAAAAATACAAAATAACACCCATGACCCAAGAAATAACAGCTCACTGAGCTATGCAGCAGTCCAGGGAGCAGGGGCAACACAGTAGGGGACTAAGGGAAGAGGACAGGATGGCCAGCAACACCTGCTGGCCAGAGGTGGGCAGGAACACAAAAGGGGTCGGGTTGGGCGGGTGCCGACCCTTACAATAGCAGCTTAATTAGACAGCAGAGGTGGGAGGGAACACAAGGAATCTCTGAGCACCAGTGCTCCAACATCACATGGGACACATAAAGCCAGAGTGACTGCACTGGACACCCAGTTCATCAAAAATCAATGACACTGACCCTCAACCAACTCTGAGCTGCAGACTATAACCCTAACTGGGGGTGAGAATTAGCTACCGGCTTTGTCAACGTATGCTAGACTAAACAAATGTGTTTTTAGCTTTGACTTACTTGTAAATATTGAGAGTGTGTATGAATCTTGGACATTTGCTGGTAGACTATTTCATGACTTTGGAGTCCTGTAACAGAATGCTCTGCAACTGAATAAAGATCATTTCACTCTACGCACTGCCAAGTAGCCTGCCTCTTGAGAACAAAGCAAATGAAGCGTATTATGTGGAACCAGTAAACTGCTAATATACTCTGGTGTTAGACCATTCAGTGCCTTATAGGTATGCAGCAGCAACATGTAGTCGATAGGAGACCTAACTGAGAGAGAGTGTTTCCTAGTCCTTGTTCTGACTCAGTAGCATTCTGCACCAACTAATGCTTATTTTTGATGTAGAGGTGCACTCAACCAACTGGGTGTTGCTGTAGTCCAATTCTTTGTTGTAATGGAGATTACATGTTCATGAATGCAGTCTGTTAGTTAAGGTGACTATGAGGATTTAGACCGAATGAGCTACAGTGATGGACCCTCCATCTCTTCAACGGGGCCAGATCAGCTCCAAACACATCTACTAAATGGTTCTGCAAAGAATTACAGAGTGCATGAGACTGACTATGAGGGTTGGGTTTAGGATTCAAGATAAATATTTACGAATAAGTGATACATGTTTGTAATAATATAGTTATTAAATGAACTAAAATATAATAATCATAATAATAATCAACATAGTGCTGGGGTTATTTGAAAGATCATTTCCTCTGAGATTAAAATTCATTGCATCATAAGCATCCTGTTGCTCTGTGCTTTGATGGCACCTAAGATATTTTCACTTCAAAAACTGCTGTTCAGTGGATTGTACACTCTGTCCTATGTAGCCCCCTTGAGGGTCACATGGTCTGTGTGACTGTGTGAGAATAAAGGCTGTGGATTCCAGCACTTTGTCTAATTGTACCACTGTGAACCTGCATGGTTTACATCACATACAGCTTTGTTGTTCTGCATATCTTGGGTCTCTGTGTTTCCTTACATGCTAAAACGAAATCTATTCAGGTTCACCCTTCTTTGAGATCACATTTATTATTTGTAGATTTTACTTATGCATTTTAATGTTATTTAATTTTTAATTTTAATTGAATTAAATTAAATTGAAAATAAATGAAATAATAATTGTAATAAGAGCGAGATGGGGCAGGACTGGGATACATATTTGACTTCACTGACATTGTGAGGCTGCACAGTGGTATTTAGAAGAGCTTTTGACCCAATAGAGGAAACTAGGCAAATTTTTCTATCCATCCACTGATCTATATCCTGTAATCTTTTGGGGATTCTATCCTCTACCCTGAGGCAGTGAAACTACATTGTTAATTCGAATATCTCATTATTATTAAAAGGTAGCTGATACAGCCAGAGTGGAAATAAAATGATAATCTGCAGTTTCTGCTTTGTGCATGAGCGTACATTATGGAGGGGGGAGGAATCAGAACCAGACATTGAACCCCCCTCCAAATAATCCAAATATTCCAAATAATGTTGAATGGGTGGGGACACCAACCGCATTGAGGCATCAATAGTCCATGCAGGACCATCAGGCGGAGTCCTTCTTCTGGATAAGGACTACTGGGGCTACATACAATTTTTGCGGCACAAAACAGCATAAACGTAGCACTAACCAAACAATGGATTTCTAAATTAGTGCTGACTGTAGCGGGGCCAGCTACACGGAGCTTAACCAGCGACACTTATTTTAACCTCCTCACAGTTTCAAGCCATCTGCTGGTGTAGTTAAACAACTGCACCTTATATTTGTGGATTATTTTTTTTTAGCAGATCATCTGCGGTAGGAATTGGGCAAAAAATAGGAATGAAGTCACAAATGTGGCATTCACAAATGTGCAAAACTCGTTTGAGGTGTACAGATTGCTCCATATTTTTGTGATATGATTTTATATAACGCAAATAAAAATACATATTTGTAAATAGTTACATATTTGTGGAGGGGCGGCATGGTGGTTAGCACTGTCGCCTCACACCTCTGGGACCGGGGTTCGAATCCTGCCCAGTTCCATGTGTGTGGAGTTTGCATGTTCTCCCCGTGCCGCTGTGGGGTTTTCTCTGGGTACTCTGGTTTCCCCCCACGGTCCAAAAACATGCTGAGGTTAATTGGAGTTCCTAAATTGCAGAGTTGTATGTAGGTGTGCAGAGTGAATGGTGCGTAAATGTGCCCTGCAATGGGCTGGCCCCCCATCCTGGGTTGTTCCCCGCCTTGTGCCCGTAGCTTCAGGGATAGGCTCCGGACCCCCCACGACCCTGACAGGAAAAAACGGGCTGGAAAATGGATGGGACATATTTGTGGATCATAGTATATATTTGTGGATTGTCTTAATAACAAATACAAATTAATTAACAAATAATACAGTGCAATAAAAACTTCCATGCATGTCCAAGTGTGACAAGAATGACGACGATAGGGTTCCAATAACTATTTTATTGCTCAATGACATTAAAATAGCTCCATTTATCAAACAATTGTATACTTCGCACTCGAGGTTTTCCTATAACTCTTTTATTTCAAATAAATGAAAAGGCTTTTCGTGAAATATGATATATGATGCATTTAGCTGAGGTGTAAATTCAAGGTCCAGAAAGTAAAAATCCAGATCAATTTTGTTTCAACCGACCAGTTGACCATAAAGAGTCACAGTCACAGAGTGTGCACTTTTTTGGTTGAAACAAAATCATGGTCTGGATTTTTTACCTTTTGGACCTGAAATCTATACCTCTGGCTTTTAGTATGTTTGGCCGTTAGCTCTGCATGTTTATTAAAATATGTGACGTGCAGAAATCAGCATTCGACACATAAATCGCAGCTGATTAATGAAAAATATAAACGAGGAGAATAAACAGCGCGGATGGTGCTTGGGAGGAGGTAGCGGCGTTGCTAAGCAGTAACTGGGACTCGGCTCTGGAGACCATCATAGCTGCGCGGCGGCCTGCGGAGGAGCGGGTACAGCAGGGGTGGGGATGGATGGGGGTCGTCCGCAGTTGCTGCGAATCTGTGATGCCCCGAACCTGTGTCTAGCACAGATGAAAACGGTCCATTTTCCAGCGCACCGCTGCGTTCAATGAAACGCCGTCCAGGAAGGGAGTCGGAGCTCCATGAAAGCCGTGCTGCCGACCGACCAACACCGCATTCGTCCCTCTTTCGGTGAATATTTCAGCCGCCGACGTGTTATGAATGGTCAATGGCTGCTATACGTGCTGTATTCTTGAAAGATGGCATCCGCTTTGTTGGAGACCTATTAGTAACCCATTTTACCGTCGGACATCTGCTAATGCGGGTTGTCTGACGTCGCAGTTTGCGTGTGGATCGGTTCGGTCAGACACAAAATATATATAGAGTAGGCATTTCTAATTTGACATTTTAATATTATGATTTTAACACGGACTCATCATCGTGTCGTTGTTCATTTGGTCGGTAGAAATAGCATTTGGTAAAACGCAGGTCATGATTAATTCGATTTATTTAGTTGTTTGTTGGGATGATCAGTTGGCCGTGTACATGCAGGCGTTCTGATCCAGTGTATGTCTGTCCGTCCTTTTGCCTCTCTGTCCGTCTGTCCTTCTGCCTGCCTGTATGTCCATGTACCTGTCTGTCTCCCTGTCTGTCCCTTGTTCTGTTTGTCTTTCTGCCTGCTCACCTGTCTGACTGTCTGTCTTTCTGTCTCTCTGTCATTCTGTCCACCTGTCTGTCTGTTTGTTTTTCTGTCTGCCTGCTTGTTTGTCAATCTGTCTGTTTATTTGTTTGTTTCTCTGTCTGTCCATCCACCTGCCTGTCTCTCTGTCACCCTGGCAGCTTCGTGTACTGTGAGACCTGCAGAGGATGGGGTCCCCTTTCCGGAGTGAGGAGATGTGCCTGGCGCAGCTCTTCCTGCAGTCAGGTTCGGCGTATGACTGCATCAGCGAGCTGGGGGAGCTGGCCCTGGTCGAGTTCCGTGATGTGAGCACCTCCCCTGGCTGTTCCGTAATGCAGGGACACAATGCCATGCGAAATGGCTGCTGTTTAAGGTCACATTTGTTCAGTTTTTGTGTTTCAAAGAGGAGGGAGGAGTGTGAGGTCAGGTCCCATGGCCCCCAGCCACACAACTAGGCCCCCGGCCGCCTCTCATGCTCTCTTCTCTCTCCTGCCCCAGCTCAACCCCACTGTCAGCTCCTTCCAGCGCAAATTTGTGGGGGAGATCAAGCGCTGCGAGGAGATGGAGCGGATCCTTGGTGAGGCGTCTTGTGTTTCAGAAAGAGCTCAGACCTGTACCCCACTCTGTACCCCGGCCTGTGCCCCACTTTGTACCTCATCCTATACACCTCTCTGTACCCCACTCTTTACCCCGCCCTGTATCCTGCCCTGTGCCCCACTTATCCTATACACCTCCCTATACCACACTGTGTACCCTGCCCTGTATCCCACTCTGTACCCCACTTTGTACCCCATTCTGTACCTCATCGTATACACCTCCCTATACCCCACTTTGTACCCTGCCCTGTACCACACCCTAACTTCACTCTGTACCCCATCTTATACACCTTTCTGTACCCTGCCCTGTACCCCACCCTGTACTCCACTCTGTACCCTGCCTTGTGCTCCCCTTTTACACGGCCCCTCAGTGCCCTCAGTGCCTGCTTTACACTGCCCCTCAGTGCCCCACAGTACTCCTTTACACTGCCCCTCAGTCCCCCCTTTAAACTGACCGTCAATGCCCCTCACTGCCCCCTTTACACTGCCCCTCAGAGACCCTCAGTGCTGGCTTTAAACTGTCCGCCAGTGCGCGCTTTACACTGCCCCTCAGTGCCTTCACTGCCCATTTTGCACTGCCCCTCAGTACCCCTTTTACACTGGCCATCAGTGCCTCTCAGTACCCCCTTTACACTAACCCTCACTGCCCCTCAGTACCCCCTTTACACTGATCCTCACTGCCCCTCAGTACCCCATTTATTCTGACCCATACTGCCCCTAACTGCTCCCTTTACACTTCCCCTCAGTGACCATCAGTGCCTCTTAGTACCCTTGTTACACTGTCCCTAACTGCCCCTCAGTACCCCCTTTACACTGGCCATCAGTGCCCCTCAGTAACTCCTTTACACTGCCTTTTAGTTCCCTCTTTAAGGTAAGCTTATGGTAAAGTAAGGTTCACTTTGTCATCAACAACTGTGTACAAGTACATAGTGAGCTTAAACAATGTACCTCTGTGATCACAGTGCACATATAACAATAATAGTATACAATAACTACCACGCAATAATAATACCTATCTAAAGTGCACACAGTAGGCATTAGACATAAGACACAAGACAATATATCAATGACAATCCATTTGCATTTGGAGTTCATGTAGATGTAATACAAAAGAAGCTTTTTCCTGCATGTCTGTAAATATTTGGTGATCAAGGCCACATCGGACAGCAGAGTATTGCACATGTAATAGTACGAATAGAGTTGAATAGTGTGTTGCATGTAAAGCAACTGCCATATCAACATGTGGAAATTAAAAGAGACTGAGGAATATGATTGGTTGTTTGGAATTTATAGTATAATATTGCATATGGAAGGACATTAGCAGCATCTGAGCTTATATTGTATTCATGGCACATGAGATATTGTGTAAGAACAGACATTCAGCAACATATCTGTATTGCTGTGAGGTATAGCCCCCGTCTTTTGGCAGCATGTGAGTGGAGAATATTCAGGTTCCTGGCTACTTATTCAGTATATAGTGAGGTAGGTTAGGGTAAAGTGCAAGTGCGGTTCAGGGACCAGCTGCAGTCAAGTGAGTATACAGAAGTGAATGGAGTTATGTGGATAAGTGTGTTAGAGCCCTTGTCAGAAACCATGTGTGTTAAGAAGTCTGACAGCTTGTGGCATGAAAATATTACGAGGTGCCCAAGCGGATGCAAAAGATGGCAAAAGAGTCGAAAAGACTGTATAAGGGGTGAGTAACGTCCTCCACAATGCCGCGTGCTCTTCCAGTGCAGCATTTGTGGTAGGTGTCCTGCAGGGAGGCCCCGACGGACCATTGCGAGGTGTGACACCTCCTCCCTGTATGCTGTCTCGTCATTGTCGTCGATGAGACCCACTACTGTCGTATTGTCTGCAGACTAGATGAAGTGATTTGTGCTGAGCTGCGTGGGTTAGCCGAGTGAAGAGCCATGGGCTGAGGGCACGGGCCGGGGGTGCTGATGCCGGAGGTCTTTGTTGACTGATTGTAGCCTCTCCAGTAGAAAGTCCAAAACCCAGCTGCAGAGGGAAGTGTTCAGGCTCACCGCCCTCAGCTTCATACTCAGCCACTGTGGGATTGTGGTATTGAAAACTGAGTAATCGATGAACAGCAACCCCACATATGAGGCTTTCTTTTGCAGATGTGTCAGTGATAGGTGAAGTGCAGTTGATATGGCATCTTCAATGGACCAGTTAGGGCTGAGCTGAGCCTAAGATGAGCCTCTCGGAGCACTTCATAATACTGTAACTAGAGTGAGTGCTACAGGATGGTAATCGTTCAGACAGGTTATAGTAGATTTTCTTTGGGACTGGAACTATAGTGGTGGTTTTTGAAGCATGATGGGACGATCGCTTGGCTCACACTGCACCTTAGTGCTCCTCAGTACCCCCTTTACACTGACCCTTGGTACCCCTCAGTAGCTCCTTTACACTGCCCTTCAGTTCAGTACCCCCTTTATACTGTCCCTCAGTGCTCCTCAGTACCTCCTTTACACTGCCAGAGAGGTGTGTACAACTTTACATGCAACATGCAAACTTCCTTTCACGTTTATGCATGTTTTATGTGTTTGATACCTGTTTACTCCTGGTATACCAGGAGTGTGTGTGTGTGTGTGTTCAGTGTCTGTGTCTGTGTGTGAGTCTGAGTGTGTGCCCTCCAATAGACAGGCATCCCATCCAGAGTGTATCCCAACTTTGTGGGATCAGCTCCAGGCTTCATTTGACTCTGTACTGGACTCTTTTGGGGATATTGCTCCATGGTGTTGTTGCTCTGTTTCTGTGGTTGCTGGTAGTATAACACAGTGTGTCCATGACAGGGTACCTGTTGATGGAGATCAGGAAATCCAACATCTCGGTACCAGAGGCTGAGGTCAGGCCTTTGGCTCCCCAGCCCAGACATGTCCTGGAAATAAGGGTGAGCTATGTCTGTCCATACGCCTATCTGTCTGCCTGTCTGTCTCTCTGTCTGTCTGTGTCTACCAGCCTGTTTTGGTGCCTGCCTGCCTGTCTGTTTGTCCATCCTTGTTAGTCTGTCCACCTTTTCAGCAAGCAGCCGGTTGGAGGCTTTGACAGTGTGCAGCATGGCTCTGATTGTTTGAACTGCACTCGGTTCAGGAGCAGCTCCAGCGACTCGAGGTGGAGCTGAGGGAGGTGGCTACGAACAAGGAGAAACTGCAGAAGAACCTTCTGGAGCTGACAGAGTACACACACATGCTGAAGGTCACCCACACATTTGTGAAGCGCAATGCTGAGGTGAGTGCGAGTCTCCCTGTGACTCGGTGACCATGACTTTGTAACTGTGAGCTTCCTTCTGACTCTGTGTGTCTCTCCCCCTTCAGCGTGAGCCTTTGGGTCCACAGTATGAAGAGTTCCCTTCGCTGGAGAAGGACTCTGTGACGGGATACACCAGCATGCAGCGTCTGGGAGCGAAGTTGGGGTAGGCGGCTCACAGTTACGCAAAAACACAGACATGCAGAAACATAGACACAGAGACCCAGACACGTGGACACAGACACACAGAGACAGAGAAACACAGTCTTGGGGGCTAGGGTTAGGACATGCTCACTCCCCTCCTCATGGCACGCTGACCGTCTTCCTGATGCAGGTTTGTCTCTGGGCTCATCCCACGTGTGAAGGTGGAGGCGTTTGAGCGCCTCCTGTGGCGGGTGTGTAAGGGATACATGATCTTCAGCTGCTCAGAGATGGAGGACAGCCTCAAGGATCCTGTCACGGTGAGATCGGCGGAACTCACTCATCCCAGGAGCTGCAGAGTATTACGCAGTATTTACATAAATATGGTGAGATCAGTGAACTCACTCATTCTAGGAGCTCCAGAATATTACACAGTATTTTTATGAACATGGTGAGATCAGTGAGCTCACTCATCTCAGGAGCTGCTGAGTATTACTCTAGGTTTAACCAGAAAGCACACACGTGACCTTGAAAGTATACCGAGAGGAGTACTCCAGTAGTGCCATGTGTATTTATGTCTATGGCTTCTTACTCTGCCCAAGCTGCATCCCTAACTTTGTGTAACTTTCAGGGGGAGAGCACGGAGACTGTTGTGTTCCTCATCTCATTTTGGGGTGACCAGATTGGGCAGAAGGTCCAGAAGATATGTCAGAGGTCAGTCGTCTTATCCTTCTGGGCCTTCAGTGGAACTCTGACCTGTTTAATGAACTCATGCAGGTCTCACACAGTGAGATGTTTCTCTTAGCTACCACTGCCACCTGTACCCACACCCCGAGAGTGACGAAGAGCGATGTGATATGATGGAGAGCCTGGCCACCCGCATCCAGGACCTGCACACTGTATGTATGATCTTGGCTGCTGTTAGCGTAGTTGTTGGCGCATCGTCACTCTTCTTGGGAAGCTCTTCCTGATTTCCGACGCAGGTGTATCGCCTACTTTGGAATGCCAGTCATTTTGGGCCAGATTTTGCACTGTTGTGAGCCAGGAAATTACTGACCCCCTAAATACCTTTGCAGGGAATATTGCCCTGTTTCTGTTATGCGGAGTGGTGGCTCTGAGGCTAGGGATTTGTGCAAGCAATTGGAAGGTTGTTGGTTTGAGCCCCATGAATGCCAGGAGTAGTTCCACTCCATTGGGCCCTTGAGCAAGGCCCTTAATCTGTGGTTGCTTCATCCTGGGTATGATGTTAACCTACATCCTGCCCAGCAAGCAGGACCTCCAACTTCAGGGAAAAATTTGGGGATTGCTGGCAGAATTGGCACTCCAGCCATTGGAAGCAGTGTGGTGCTAAGGTATCACCCACTGCATGGCTGCATCCAGGTTCTCATCCCTGAGGAGGTTTGCCATGTGATGATCTGTGGCAACGTGCTGTCTCGACGTATGCCCCCTTACCTCTGTGATGCTATTTGGGGCAGTACTCCAGGCCTCCTACATTGCACTGCCATTTTTGTTTATAACTTACTTACTACAGTGTTACTCATCACACAGATGTTAATGTCCTTGCATTCACGCATGCTTTGGTCCAGCAGGAATGCCTGGTTAACCTCTGTATGGTGTGGGCCCCCCTTCTCTCCCAGGTGCTCAGTAGGACTGAGGAGTACCTGAGGCAGGTCCTGAACAAGGCCTCAGAGTCTGTCTACACGTGGGCAATCCAGGTGCAAAAGATGAAGGCCATCTACCACACCTTGAACATGTGCAGCTTTGATGTCACAAACAAATGCCTGATCGCAGAGGTGTGGTGCCCCGTGTCGGCCTTGTGCACACTGCGGGGGGCCTTGGAGGAGGGCTCGGTGAGTGGGGGTCCTCTCATGAGGCACACTCATGATGCTTTCGGGCGTTTTTCTGGTTTCATGGCTATTTTTCCAGACACATTTATTCCGGACGGATGTGCAGATGTCCTACCATGACTGTCCTACTTTCAAAACAACCTCTAATGATTCCCCTCCCCCCCAGAGAAAAAGTGGAGCTGTGGTTCCCTCCTTTGTAAATCGGATCCCATGCAGTGACACTCCCCCAACCCTTCTCCACACCAACAAATTTACCTCCGGCTTCCAGAATATCGTAGATGCTTATGGAGTGGGGAGCTACCGGGAGATCAATCCGGGTGAGACAGGCCGGGCCGGGCTGGGGAGTGGGGCTGAGGGCGGGCAGTTCTGCGGGATGTGCTCAGCTGACCTGCTCTGCTGCTCTGTCCGGTTCCCAGCCCCATACACCATCATCACATTCCCCTTCCTGTTCGCCGTCATGTTTGGGGACATGGGTCATGGAGCCGTGATGACCGTCTTCGCCTTGTGGTTACTCGTGCAGGAGAAGAACCCGACTGTGAAGCACCACAGGAATGAGGTGAGGGGGTTTCTGTGTACATGGCCATCTCCTGGGCCTTCCGTGGTCTTCCTTGATTCTTTTTTGCTGTTATTCTGGTGTTGATTGTGTGGTTTTGTAGTGCTCACACAAGTTTACAAGACTTTTTCCAAGTGCTTTTGTTTATCCTGTGTTGTTGTTGTGAGTTATTTCTCCAGAATCTTTTCCTTCTGTCTTCTCTTCCTGGTGCTACCCTGTTTGTCTAGTGTCATTTTCCCGGACTTGTTGACACAGTTTTTTTTCCCTGCAGTTCTCTGCAATTTCACTGTGTCTGCTTCTTCTGCAGATATGGAGAATTCTTTTCGAGGGGCGCTACATCATCCTGATGATGGGATTCTTTTCCATCTACACGGGGCTCATCTACAATGACTGTTTCTCCAAGTCACTGAACATCTTCGGCTCAGGCTGGAGCGTGAGGGCCATGTTCACCCAGGGCCCGTGGATGTGAGTGCCCCTCTCTCGCTCCATTGGGGGGAAGCCAGAGAGGGGCCGGGGGGCTTTAGGTTTACAACTCGGCAGATGGCTCCACCAGCAGCCCCCACTTTCCTATATAGCATCAGTTTATATGATTTAGTCACAATGATAGCAGTTATTTTTCTATGCTGTTATTTACATGAATTCTTTGAATACTTGACATTTTTTGATGTAGCAGCCAGATACATTGATATCTGATAACCTGTATGCTTCCTCCTTAGGAATAAAACACTCCACACAAACAGCTTCCTCTCACTTGACCCCAATATCACAGGTGTCTTCGGTGGACCATACCCCATGGGAATTGATCCAGTGAGTGCACGTGTCCGTGATGGTGAAATGCATGCATGCACATGCGAGCTGCACAAGCATGCCTCTAGAATACTCACCTGCTTTGCTTCCCTTCTGTTAGATTTGGAACTTGGCTTCAAACCGTCTCACTTTCCTCAACTCCTATAAGATGAAGATGTCCATCATCCTGGGTGTTTGCCACATGACCTTTGGGGTCATCCTAGGGGTGTTCAACCACATGTGAGTGTCCAGTGTTTCAGTGCCGTAGTGACAGTGATGTAATTTTACAGACTGTGGTTTAGTTGTCCTTTATTGGCATCTGGTACTAAAGTCTTCAGGCTGGTCTTCCCTTTACTGGCATCTGGTACTCCAGATTAAAGGCTGGTCTCTCTGTTATTTGTTTCTGGTACTAAAGTGTGGAGCCTGGTCTCTCCTTTTCCTGGTATATAATAGAAAAATCTGGAGGCTGGTTTCTCTTTTACTGGCATCTGGTATTAAAGTTTAGAGGATGAGGTTTCTCATTACAGGAATTTTGTACTGAAGACTTAAGGCTGATCTTTCCATTACTGCCATCTGGTATTAAAGTTTGGAGCCTAGTCTCTCATTTACTGGCATCTTGTACTAAAGCCTGGAGACTGGTCTTTCCTTTTATTAGCATCTGGTACTAAGGTCTTGAGGCTTGTCTTTCCTTTACTCATCTCTGGTACTAAAAGTTTGTTGGCTGCTCTCTCCTTTACTCGTCTCTGGTACTAAAAGTTTGTTGGCTGCTCTCTCCTTTACTCGTCTCTGGTGCTAAAAGTTTGTTGGCTGCTCTCTCCTTTACTGGTCTCTGGTACTAAAGTTTGTTGGCTGCTCTCTCCTTTACTGGTCTCTGGTACTAAAGTTTGTTGGCTGCTCTCTCCTTTACTGGCTTCTGATATTAAATCCCCAATTCTGATTTGTCCCCTGCATTTACCCAGTTATTTCAGGCGTAAATTCGGCCTGTTCCTGTTATTCCTGCCAGAGCTGCTCTTCCTATTGTGCCTCTTTGGCTATCTGGTCTTCATGGTGGTCTACAAGTGGCTGGCGTTCTCAGCGCGGGACTCCTGGCTGGCACCCAGCATCCTCGTCCACTTCATCGGCATGTTCCTTATGCAGGGACAGGCTCTGGAGCCCCTCTACCCAGGCCAGGTGGGAGTCTCGCCGGGCAGGCCTTTCTGTAGTGTGTACGGTGGTTTGATGACCAAAACCTGTGTTTTTCAGTCATTCAGGGAGGATTTCCCAGAATGCAGTGTTCCCAGCTCAAATGAAAGGGACTTCTGGTGTCAATGCTGGACAGAACCAGAGACGAGAGCCGGGATCGGGGCAAACAAAAGGAGCCTTTATTCTGCTCTGAGGAGCAAACGGGGGAAAACAAAGGGATCACGCAGGGCCAAAACACAGGAGCTTAGGGTCAGGGAATCACAGGCAAACGCAGGGATTGACATCAATGACCTTATATCCTCTTATACAGGATTAACGAGGGTTAAATAAGAGCTTAAATATTGTCTTATTGTCTTATTGTCTGATGATTTTTGTGTAGCATTTTCACAATTATTTTCACATTATTTATTCAAAATAAAGTTCCTAGATTATGGGAAGAATCTATAGTTGTCCTAGTGGCCATGGCTCTGTCACCAAAGGTGCTGAATGATTACTGCCCTGGGCCGCTTGCTTCATTAGTAATGAATGGACAAAACAATGGACAAGGCGCTTTGTATGGGTGTGTTATTGAGCATTTTGACATCATTAAGAGAGAATGAGACAGAACAGGGCAAAGGGAAGACGTGACAGGAATGACAGAAAAAGCCAGATGACAACAGAGCTGAGGAACCAAAAACTTCCAAGTGGGATGAAAAAAAGCCTCTGGGGGTCCAGGGTCAACTGGCTGTCCAGCCCCCCTGGGCATGCTAACGTTACTGAAAAAGAAAGAGTGGGCTTGCTTGCTAAAAGTGAGAACTGTGGTCAAGTCTATCAGTGAATCAGTTCTCCACGCCTGCCTGTAGAGGGTGGCAGATTGTAACATCGTGGATGCAGCTTTCAGTCCATAAATCACATCCACATCTAACTCTTCCATGGGACTGAACCAGGACTCCGGCTCAGATAGTGCCAACCCTGGGAACCATCCGGACGTGTGTTGGTTGTGTCCACTTCTATCTTCAGGCAAAATTGTCCCTTGGGGACACTGAAGGCAATCCAGTTCAATCCTACACACAAATGAGGCCCCTCTCAATATGACTGCTGCTGCCCGCGGGATTATGGGTAATGTTCATGTCCTCTGGTCTCACAGACAGGCCTGCAGGTGTTCCTGCTGCTTGTGGCCTTCCTGTCCGTCCCAGTTTTGCTCCTGGGAAAACCACTGTACCTTTACTGGCTACACCAGGGGGGCAAGAGCCTGGGGGTGTACCGGGTGAGTTACCGAGGTCGCCTGTGCTTCAGGGTACAGAACCATCAAGCCATCTGTGTCTGTGTGCAGCTTTATGGATTTGTGTGTTTGTACTCAGGGGTATGAACGGGTGCGTCGCGGCAGTGAGGACGACATGTCTGTGATGCGGGACCACGACGCAGAAGAAGGTGGAGCCCACAGTGATCCCGCCAGCAGGGAGACACAGCCAGAGGTCAGAGATTAATGCAACCGCAGATGAACCACAAACAGGAGCACACTCATGTATGACCTTATACAACAGACACCTGTGTGTCACACACATGTTCACTGAAGGTAGCTGTCATGTTAAGCTATGTGGATCCCGCATTGATAGTGGGTTCAAACCCCACAGAAGTGTCTTAGGAGCTTGAATTGAGTCTCCAGTAGGGGGCAGTGCTGTGAATCGCTGGCTCTTTCTCTCTCTGGCAGTTTGATCTGGGAGAAGTGGTACTGCATCAGGCCATCCACACTATGGAGTACTGCCTGGGCTGCATCAGCAATAGCGCCTCCTACCTGCGGCTCTGGGCACTGAGCCTGGCACATGCCCGTGAGTACTCACCACGATGCCAGTAATGTACAGGTCACATACGCATATCATGAAGATGGTGCACACGTGTAACTCTGGTTGTCTGTAATTCTATGGTTATAGATGGTACATGAGTGTACATAACTGTCTCACTGTGACTATGTGGTGTGAATCTAACTGGCTATGATGATCTGCGTCTGTGACTTTGTGTGACTGTGTAAAACTGTGACTTTATGTAAAGTTCTGACTCTGGCTGTGTGTGACTGTTTAAAGTTCTGTCTGAGAGTATTTTTCCGTGGGCGCCACACCGGCAGGAGCACCCATAAGGGTCCACTGTAATGTTGATCAGGTAGCAGTTGAAAACACAGGTCTTGGCGGACCGTTACCCAGCTGCCGAAACTGGCTTTACGGACATGGGATGTAATCTCCCTGGTGAGAAAGGAGGCTGAGCTAGTGCGGGCGATGCCATCTAGATCTCTAGAAGAGGGGCCAGACTCTATTCCATTCTGGAGTTGAGTGTGTGCTGGGAGGGCCTGGCGGGGGACCCTGCCCTGGAGATCTTCAACTCACACTTCTGGCAGAACGTCTTGCATTCCAAAGGAGGCTGGAGACCTTGAGACTGAACAGGCCATGTTCCAATCCACCGTTGCTGAGGTGGCTGGGCAGAGCTGTGGCCGTAGTGGTGGACACCAACGTTAAAGGGAGCCATCAGGCTGAAAAAGGATGTTTTCCAACCTTGGTTAGCTTGTGGTGCTCTGCAAGCCAAGTGGAGTGTGGCTTTGGCAGTTACGGAAGCAAAAGCTTGGTTTTTGTTTGCTGAGGACATGGAAAAAGACTTTCAGTTAGGATGGATGGATGACTGTGCGTGACTCTGTGTAAAGCTATGACTGATTATGTGTGACTCTATGTAAAGCTATGACTCTGATTATGTGTGACTGTGTAAAGCTATGACTGATTATGTGTGACTGTTTAAAGCTATGACTCTGATTATGTGTGACTCTATGTAAAGCTATGACTCTGATTATGTATGACTGTGTAAAGCTATGACTGATTATGTGTGACTGTTTAAAGCTATGACTCTGATTATGTGTGACTCTATGTAAAGCTATGACTCTGATTATGTATGACTCTGTGTAAAGCTATGACTGATTATGTGTGACTCTATGTAAAGCTATGACTGATTGTGTGACTCCGTGTAAAGCTATGACTCTGATTATGTGTGACTGTGTAAAGCTATGACTGATTATGTGTGACTCTGTGTAAAGCTATGACTGATTATGTGTGACTCTATGTAAAGCTATGACTGATTGTGTGACTCCGTGTAAAGCTATGACTGATTATGTGTGACTGTGTAAAGCTATGACTGATTATGTGTGACTCTGTGTAAAGCTATGACTCTGATTATGTGTGACTCTGTGTAAAGCTATGACTCTGGCTGCGTGTGACTCTGTGGCTGTCTGGCAGAGCTGTCCGAGGTGCTCTGGTCAATGGTGATGCGTCCGGCCCTGAGACTGGACTCTGGCGCCACCGCCGTCCTCCTGGTCCCCGTGCTGGGTCTGTTCGCCTCGCTCACTGTGACCATCCTGCTGCTGATGGAGGGCCTGTCTGCCTTCCTTCACGCACTCCGGCTGCACTGGTCAGTATGGACGCGCTCACTCCCGTCCCACTCCTGTGCTGCTGTACCCGTCTCACTCCCCGCAATGTCTCATTCCTCAGGGTGGAGTTCCAGAACAAGTTCTACAGTGGTGCTGGCATAAAGTTCGTCCCGTTCTCCTTCTCCCTCCTGCCCTATGCCCTGGAGCAGGACACCTACCTGTCTGACTGACTGAATGTGACTGAAAGTGAACCCTGTCTGCTGCCGCTCTGGCGCATGGCGCCGCTGCTCCGCGGTTTGGACCAGCAGAAACGTGTCTTCAGTCTTTGATGTCTTATTTCCTTTAATTGTTCCTTAAATTCAGCCACGCGCCACCCCCACCTAACTGGAGGCAGGGCGTGTGCACTTGATACGCGGTGTGCCAAA
>JAODKK010000114.1:28283233-28299715 GCA_026774405.1 Petrocephalus microphthalmus | reverse complement strand
CCCCAGTGCTTATCACGTCCATTTACCAAAACAGTAGCATGCGGTACTGGATTTAATAAACATAAGGATACCCGAATACGCAATACGCATCTAATTGTGTATTTAATTGTGGGCGTAGGTAACCTCTGGATAGCGCCGAAAAGCCGGCGTCTGTTATCTAAACCCCTCCAATGACACACTGTCAAAAGAAAATTAGGTTACATTAAACTGTCAATTTGATTTTCTGGAGGAAAATTAATCGTTTAGATCGAGCAATTGGTTAAATAGTCAATAGATTAACTGATCGAAAAATAGTTCTTAATGGCAGCCCTGCAAAGATCACATACATATATAATCACACACAGATAACACAAAGATTATATGCACACAGATTACACATAGAGCTCATATACATAGATCACACACATATATAGATCTCTCTCACACATCACATGCAGATCACATACAGATAGATTACATACACATAGATCGCACACACACAGGTCTTGCAGAGATCATACATAGATCACACAAAGATCACCATACACAGATCACATACACTCAGATCCAGGGGTAGACATTTCAGGCTCAGAAAATAAAAATCCAGACGAAGATTTTGGTTCAACCAACTAATTACTTACTCTATGACTTTGACTATGTCGTTAAATTAAATATTTGGTTGAAACAAAATCTTGGATTTTTACTTTCTGGACCTGAAATGGGGGTGGCATTGGTAGCACAAAACAAATCATATACACATTTTACCACACACAGATCACATACACAAAGAAAACAGACACAGGAAGACACAGGTCACAGATGGATGACATACAAATGGATAATGCACAAATCACAAACATACATATCACACTGATCACATTCACCGAAACACACACAGATCTCACATACACAAATCACACACAGATAACACAGATCGCACACACATACCGATCACACACAGACTACACACACTCAAACACATATCACATACACAGATCGCACACACATACACAGCTCATACACATTCATACACAGATCACACACAGTCAGCACATCAAAGCTTTGGTGACTGCCCTCTATTATAGTGGAAACGGAATAAGAACACGAAGCTAACCGCAGTGGCATGACCTCAGCACAGCCTGTAAACAGACGTGTAGCCAGGCAACGTGGCCCACCCACGTGGAGGAAGGGCCAGACCACAGCATCAACCACGAGGGCGGCATGAACCGGGTATGTCACACAGAGTGCGGTGATTGGCAGTCACTCCATCTCCAGATAAACACGCACGTGCGTGATTGGTGCGTGTCCTGAGAGGCGATGCCAGGCTCCAAAATAGCATGCTGAAACCTGAGCCAGCCTTCAGACAGCCCAGCTCAGAAGCAGCACTTAAGGACGGGGGCCTTTTCACGGGTGATCAGTGAGGGTGTGGCCTTTGTGAGACACAGCTCCAGTCATACCGCATTTTTGGAGCCATGGTCACATGACTCAGCAAGCAAATATCGAGGATTGAAGCTGAATGGATCTGAATACACATGACCCTGACATCTAGGGCTGGGATGAGTCATCACGGCTGCTAATGACCGGCGTTACCCTCTGTTTACACTAATTATACACTGCAGGTTCTCACACAGCAAAACCCAGCACATGGAACCTCAATCGCTGAGAAATCGAAGCACAGAGGGTAGTAAGAGTCACCCGTGAAACAGGGTACAAGCGGCTCAGCCTCCCAAAAAAGACACGTGACGAAGGCTGTAAAAACGAAGCAAAACTCTCCTAGTCCCACACCAAAGGCTGCTTATTTAAAACGTGTATTCCTCACAAAAGGATACACGAGAGCACGCAAGGGTGAGGAGGGCAGGACTGCCCAAGGGGCTGGATAGAGAGAGGCCACTCACTCTGCTGGATCGACTTGACCCCCCTGAGCATGGTGGCAGCGAACACAAAGAGGCAGCCCCTTTGGTCGAACTGCAGCTCGCCCATGACGCTGAAGGAGGCGCCCAGGCAGATGGGCATCATGGCCGTGTACTTGAGGGCATGGTGCTGCTTGCCGAGGATCAGCGTGGAGATGGCCAGCGTGAAGATCGGCGTGGTGGTGTAGATCATCTGCGCGAAGGACAGCTGCACGTAGCTGAGGCCCACATTCCCCAAGGCGATGCTGGCGCAGAAGGTCAGGCTCAGCAGGAAGACCTTGAGCTTGGCGGCGTCAGTCAGCTGGCCCCGGGCGGCCGCGGCGGCGCCCACCAGCTGCAGTCGGATGAGGCCGTAATCCACCACGATGGCCGTGAGCATGTGCAGCGCGGACAGCAGCAGCGGGTACCTGAAGTTGTACACGGCGAAGATCCACTTGTTCAGGCTGGAGATGGTGGTGCCCGTGACCAGCCACACCAGGACGGCGGGCAGCAGGTACAGCATCTCTGGGGAGCTCTTCCTCCTCCACGTGGCCCGGCCGGCCTCGCGTCCGGGGAGGCCATCGTCGGGGATCATGCTGGATTCATCGCCTCTTCTGCAAGGCACACACACATTTCCTGAGCAGACTGCTGGCTCCTACAATGTGATCATTATTTTCCTAGGCACACACGTGCAGATGTGGGGCGGGGCCAGGGGACCGGCTTCCCGAGACGCGTCACCGGCCAGCCCCGGAAATGTAAATGCCGACACTGACACCGTGTAACATGTTTATCGGACAGGCGCCCTGCTGTCGGACTGCACCAGCTTTTCCAGCAATCATCCCCAGTGCCTCGATCAGGCCCGTCGCCCACGCAAAGCGGCGCTCCGGAGCCACACGGGCCGTCCGGGATAAATCCGGTTACAGCCCGGCCGCTTTAGGCACCGACGGGGGCGTATGAAGCGCCTTATATCGCGGTAATCGTTGTACACCATCGCCATAAAGCATCATCACTCCCGCTCCGCTGCTGTTACCTGCTACGGTTCCGAGGTCCGAGCCCGCCGCAGGATCAGCGACACCCCCCCAACCGGCGCACGGCTCGGATGCTGGCGCCGCTTGCCGCCGCTTGTCTGCCGACAGAATGACGCGGTCACGCCGCAGCATGTGGATCCGCTTTCGGGAGTACCGAGCCGCAACCCCGACACACCGGCAGCGGCACTGGTACGGACACTCGAGGCTTTAATCCCGGGGCTGTGAGCGCGGACTGACCAGCCGCGGGACGCGGGGATGAGAATGCCCTAGCGCGCCGCTCCTCCGTTAGCCCTCAGCGCATTGGCACGGTGACGGTCCGGGGGGACAGCGCACTGACACCCAGCACCGGCTGCAGAGGGCTTCGCTCCGTCCTCCGCTTCGGCTCCACCAACCGGCGTCCAGCTTTTTGGGGTCACATGACTAGGTTGATTACGGCGACAGCCTGAAGTCACTCAACACTACTTCCGTCAACTCGTGACGCAGAACTGGCCACCAGATGGCGATCTCACACGATGACAGAGAATTTGTATTTATAGCACCGGCTTATTCGATTTATACAAAGCTCTTGAGTAGCCCTCTAAGCCGAAGTTTCTCAGTAGAGGAAAGATGCAGCTTATGTCAGGCTGGAACCCCTTCCACCACCTCGTAAACACGGAAAATGCTGTCCATCTCTGCAGAGGTGGAGTATTAGTGTGTGTGTGGGGGGTCAGTCACCCTTAGAGGGCAGCAGGGATACCGACATAACAGCATGTCCCAGAAGATCAGCTATACAGCTGTCTGCAAAACACGATGGCATGTGTCATGGAAACGTCCAAGTGTAAAGGTACATGAAAAGAATGATCCATATGACTAGTATTTGGATCCTGGTCACAACAGTTTTTGTAAATCACTGTTACATAGGCCAACAAAGCAACAGAAGCAGTTGCTTTTATGGAAGGCATGCATATTTCGCAGTTCATTAGTCCCTGCAAATCCCTCCCCCCCCCCCCAAAAAAAAAACCAGAGGAGCACTTAAAAAATGAAAACATTTAATGGTCACTTACAAGGCTTCAGAACCTGTACACAACAGCATGCAATGGACTGGAACCAAGAGTAAAAAAAAAAAAAAAGAGGGGGAAAAAAAAACGCAAGTTACAGCGTTAAGGTACTTCCATAAATATGGAGCTAGGAATTTAAAACATTCTTAAAAATAGATCCTGTGTGCAGCATGGATTCCCACGGACTGCATCCTTCAGTACGGGCGGTCCCTGCGTTCCTGCCGATGGTCCCCCCTGCGCAGGTCATGGAGAGAGAGAGAGAGAGCTGTCAGCAAACAGTGTGATTTGTCACTGCATGCACATTAGGACTTTAAATCATCTCTGGCAAATGCTGAGGGACCCAGTGCCTGGAAACCGGCCAGACGTGTCTCACGGGAGAACGGCAGCCCGCATGTCACCAGCCCTCAGGGCTATGGGAGGTGGGCAGTGCCACCCACTCACTTCATTTCCATCATCTTCCCAGGAGGCCCCATGCCCCTCCGGCCATCCATAGGGGGGCCGCCGCGACCTCTGGCCCCTGCAAAGCTTCCTCTGTCCATGCCACGTCCTCCCCTGAAGCCACCAGGCATGCCGCGGTCGCCACCTCGGCCTCCTCGGAAAATTCCCGGACCCCCGGGGCCCCCAAGGCCCCCGGGGGCACCTCGGTCCAGGCCCCGGCCTCCCCGCATGCCGGGTCCCCCCCGGCCACGGTCACCACCTGGGGAGAACAGGGAATCAGCCTGTGACATGGGGACATTGAGACAGCTCAGGCAGCCTGGATGGGGGCTTGATCTCTGTAGAGACAGTGTCAAACCAGACACTGTACCCTCTAAGTAGGTCAACAGGCCAACCTAAAGCTGGAGGTCTCAGCTGCTTATCACTGCACATCTAAGTGTGCAGGGTCTGCCTGTGAAGAGGGAGAAGAGGAAGAGAAGAGGCAGCCACGCTGAGCATAGGCTTTGCTGCAGTCTTCGCGGGCAGCACGGAGAGGGCAGGCTTTAACAGGCATCCACCTGCATAGAGGAAGGCCCAGACTGCACACACTGATCTTCAGCATTAAATGTCTCACATCATGAAACTTGTGAGATTTCTTTGCAGGGAGCAGCGATATTTTATTCGGCCCTTTACTCCGAGCAGAGCCTTCCACATGATGTGTGAGTTACCTGGAGGAGGGAAGGCTGGGGGCCCAAAGCCCTCCGGTTTGGGGGCTTTGCACTGGTTACACTCCATCCTCCATGCAAAGTTCTGGTTGCCGCAGCCACTGTGAAGGTATAAAAGTTGTGTTGTAAGAGCGCCGCCCTGCTGGCCTGGGTTCTTGGGCACTGCAGCACAGGTACTCACACGTTGGGGCATTGCCAATCGCCTGCTCTCTGCTGCATGTTGCCCCCTGGGGGGCCCCCCCTGCCCATCCCACGAGGGCCACCACGGGGCACGAAGCCTCCACGCTCTCCACCCCGGCCCATCATGCCTGTGGAGAGAGAGGACAGCGAGGTCAGTCACCCGGCCAGCTTCTGACCATGGCTTTGGCATGCAGAGGTCTGTGTACAGGGAGGCGGGTCAAAAGTCACCCTTCACATACCTCCACGGCCCATCATGCCCCGGCCATCACGCATCGGCAGGCCCCCGCGCATCATGCCCAGAAGGGGCTTCCGGCGTGCCATGGACACCTTCAGCTTCTTCCCTTGGAAGTCCTTGCCTGAGAGGAACGGCATGCCATCACACACAGACATCTTGGTGCCCCAAATCAGATACTCTCCTATATGCGCCCTGCCCTTGACTCCACCCTCTAGCCCTGGCCCCACCCACGCCACTGACCATCAAACCACTCCACGGCAGCCTTGGCGGCAGGCGGCTCCTCATAAGACAGTGTAGCATCACCCTTGTTCTTCCCGGTGTCCTTGTCTGTGTAGAGGTTGATGGCAGGAAGTCCGGTGCGCTTGTTTATCTGGACGGGAAAAACGGTCAGCGCCCACACGATACTGGCAGCGAGAAGCCAGCAGGGGGTGCAGCAGCACACCAACCCGGATGATCCCGCTGTGCTTGAAGAAGTCGGCCATCTCCTCCACGGTGGCGCTCTCGGTCAGCCCAGTGATATAGATGGTGCTGTTCTCCGAGTCGTCCCTCTCCTCCAGGCGCACTGCGGGACATGGGGGGCATCAGCGAGGGTGTCTGCCCGGTCAGCATGCAATCAGAGGAGCAGGCATCCAGCGGTACTTACTCATGTCTACATCTGGACCTGGCCGTGTGGGAAGGAGAGAGAGAAAGAGAGAGAGGGAGACAGGTGAGGTGCATTCTATAAATGTAAGGCATGCATGCATATATCAATTCATTACATATATACATTTCCCTTACTTGAAACCCGAGTTCCCCCCACCCCAAGTCAATCATTCATATCAAGGTTCTCAGTTCTCACCCTGAAAGGTCTTTACAGAGGAACAAAACCTTGACTATAGAGGCTGATTTATGCTTCTGCGTCAAATCGACGCCATAAACACAGCATAGCCGTGGACGCTACACTATTGCCTGACGTGTACCTCCCCAGAAATGCAACTACATGTTGCGCCAACGCAGACTGCAAGAGTGGTGATTGGTCCACTTGGTAGCATGTTAATTTATCATCAATTTATTTTGTTATTTTTACATAGGAGCGAAGTGTACATGCAGGTGTACTTATATTGGTGGGTTATAAGTGTGACTACGCACAATTGCATCCACTGAAAAGCACTTCCACATCACAATTTTTTTTTTTTTACAAAATTTCAAATAGCCGATCTACTAGTTGCCGTTTCAAGTAAAATACTTCCAGATTGTCACCCTCGGGGCAGGCGGGTGGTGTAGTGGTTAGGGACGCAACCATGTAAATCAAAAGATTGCTGGTTCAAGTCCCTGACCCACAAGTACCGCTGAGGTACCCTGAGCAAGGTACCGTTCCCAAGCACTGCTGCCCGGGCGCTCACATAGCTGCCCTCTGCTGTGTCACGATGTCACATGGGTTAAATGCAGAGGACATTTCATTGTTGCGTGCTGTGGTGCGTCAACAATGGCGATTAATCTCCTCCTATCTGACGTTCTTGCGCTCCTTCTACTGCTAAGGCACGCGCACGATGTCAGTGCACCCACACCCACTTTAGCGTTCAGCTTGAAGGCCTCAAAAAAAATCTAAAATGGGAAAGAGCTGATGCGCGACTGATGTGATGTCACTATGCGTCTTAAATCCAGAGATCGCGATGCTGCTGAGGACCTGGGGTCACATGACTAAGGGAAGCATACAGGCTAAATACACTGGTGGGTAGTATAACAGTCCTCCAAAGGACACGCCAGCACAAACTACATGGGGCGCATGTGATCCCCAGAGGACGAGCGGCATGGTTAACTTTAGCCAGTACAATATGGCACTTACCAGCAGGCTTACCGTAGCCTCCTCTGTCTCCAATGCTGCAGGGGGAGAAAAGAGAGATAGTCGTCCTATAGCCACTTTACCAACAGACCGATTGGGGGGGTGGATTCTTCTTGGGTGTTTGCTAACTACCCCCACCCAAAACACAGGACTCAGGGTATCAAAAGGCATTATACGATGCCAGGCACAACCCATCAGATTACAGACTGAACAGTGGAGAGGATGGGGGTAGGAGGGGTGGAGTTTAAATAGCATAGGCCAATTACAATAATCCCTCGGCATTCACGGGGCAATTGGTTCAGGACCCCCCCATGCAATTCCATGTACGCTCAAGCCTCTTATATAAAACGGTGTAGTACTTGCATATATGCTACACACATTCCCCCCCCATATACTTTAAATGATCCCTAGATTACTTATAATGCCCAACTGAAAGAAAATACTATGCAAACAATCTTATGTCGAGTTACATCTGATCAAGTTACTTCCAATTGCATTTAAATCCAAGGTTGCTACTAAATAACACAAACTGACAGACTACTGCCAGCAGATGCAGAAGGTCGTTAGTGGGCGGATTGCTTTTTATCATCAAGTGCCGCGATTTTATATTTCTATTATTATCTGCTGTACAGTACTGTGTGGATATTTAGGTAGGATGTATCCCCCCCCCACTCAACAGAACACTGTACTTCAAGGAACTGCACCCAAAATAATGTACGATCAGCTTACAATAAAAACCATTTACATATAATGATGTTAAGTCACTCAATAACAGGTTAAGGGGTGGTTGGATTCCCAGAAGCTTCTTCAGGTAAACGTTTCAATGAGTGCCGAGTAAAGCACACTGGGCAGACAGCTGGGGATGCTGCAGAATCAGCACAGACTGAGCACTGCCACATTTACATGTCACAGAGTCACTGCCAGAGCACTGCCACATTTACATGTCACAGAGTCACTGCCAGAGCACTGCCACATTTACATGTCACAGAGTCACTGCCAGAGCACTGCCACATTTACATGTCAAGTTTCAGCAGGCGAACAGACAGAACACATACTTACCCCATGCCTCCTCGGCCCATTCCCCCACGCATCATGGCACCCCTGTCGAAGCTCCCACGCCCCCGGCTGCCTCCCCCACCCATCCCGCGGGCCTCCCCAGGACCCCCGTAGCCGCCGGGCTCAGGGCCAGGGTAGCCTCCGGACATTCCGTTGGGGTGCTCTTGCCGATAGTTACCTGGGGAATGAGCCAGATGTTACCGTGGAGAGGGTAAGCAGAAGCGTGTACAGCAAGCTGGACCACAGGCCGTATCACTAAGTGGAAAAGGCGGTAGCTCACCATACTGACTAGGGGCTTTGTAGTCATTTTGTTGGCCGTAGGCACCGGCAGACGCCCCTTGCTGGCCATACTGTGAGGCCGAAGGCTGGCCGTAGGAGCTGGCCTGCGGAGGGTAGCTGGAGGGCGGGGGCTGCTGCATAGACTGTGGTTGCTGCTGAGGGGGCAGGTTGTGGTACGCACCCTGCTGGGCATAGCCTCCCTGGCCCTGTGAATAGGGGCTCTGCTCATAGCTGGATGGCTGGGACCCAGCACTGTAGCTGCACACAGAGTAGGAAAAGGAGGAGTCAGCCATGGAGGATAAGGGCAGTTTAGAGAGTTAGGGTGACTCATCCTGTTAAGTGTTACTGTAAAGTAGCCTGAGCCCTGAAGAGCCCTGATTCCGACCTTCATGGAGGACCCCCATAGCACTACTAGGACAGCATGAGGAAAAAGCTGTTTCTGTGAACTGAGCTCCCTTCCTCAGTAAAAGGGAAAGGACACAGTCTGTCCTTCACCTAAAGGTCAGAGCATGCAGGATAATCAGGGGACAACCCCGCAGAATGGCCCCACACCTGCGCAGGGGGGCGATACACACCTGGAAGAAGGGTACGATGTCTGGCTGCTCCCAGACTGAGAAGGATAAGAGCCAGACACCTGGGAATAATTGTAGCTGCTCTGGCTGTAGCCCTGGCCATAGGGGGCGCAGTTAGATGGTGCGGGGGGCATGTCAGGACCCTTGCTCACCTCCTGTACCCTGGAAGAGATTTCAGCAGTCAGGCCATTAGATGCATGGCATCATCCACGGACAGACCGCTTGGCCAGGGAGCAATCAGTAACACTGCCTCAGATTGTTCACATGACCATTTATAATTCCTTGATAATTTCATGGATGACCCAAGTTGGGCATGAAGTTACCTGGGGGGCGGTGCTGAGCCAGGCTGCTGGCCATAGCCAGCGTAGGAGGACTGTGCGCTGTATCCCTGGCCCCCATAGCCAGCTTGGGAAGATGTGGCAGGGGGGGCTGCCGAATTCCCCTCATAGCTGTTGGACCCGTAGCCTTGGCTAGGCTGGCTGTAACCCTGTGAGGCAGCAGAGCTGGAGCCATAGCCCCCTGGAAGAGCGCAGACAGGGTACCTGCATAAAATCTGTGCCTCTTACTAGCTTATATGTTTCAGCAAATCGAGTAAAGCACTCACCTGCTGCTGGAGGCTGCTGCCCGTAAGAGGACCCATAGCCCTGCTGGGCATAGCTGCCCGATGAGGTGCCTGTTTGCGAGTATGCTGCTTCAGCTGGCTGACTGTAGGACCCGTAGCCCTGCTGCTGACCGTATGACTGCTGCGACAAACGAACAGCCTGTGAATCAGCCAGCAGCCCAACCCTCACTTTAGACAGTAACCCTAGACATATAGATGCGGTCACATTATCCATGGACCATTGTGCACTCTACTCAAAGGATTATCACTTGTGTTTCATCAAAGCAGCCAGCACAAACACACAATCAAAGGTGACAGGGGACCCCCCACTCATCGGAGCCCAGGTGGCCAGAAGAGCCTGTACTCACCTGCGCACCCTGTCCATATCCCTGGGGGGGCTGAGAGCCATATGAGCTGTACCTACGAGAACATGGATGGAACAGTCACATACACACACAGTCCCCTTCACAGGCTCCCTTCTCTAGAGATCTATATGGCCCATGTGCACTCACCCCTGCTGGGATCCAGCCTGGCCGTAAGAGTTGTAGTCTGTGGGGGAGAGAGAAAAGGATGAGGGAGAGACTTTACATCGCCTGGCAGGACACAGGAACGGGGAATGCAGTCTATTTTCAGCTGTACTACAAGCCCCCAGTGACACCTCTGACTACCGGGGAACTGATGCTGTGAAACATCATCATGCTAAGAGGCGAACCTCAATCTCAAAAATGTTCCTGTGCAAAAGGAGCTATCACAATACAGCCATTTTCACACATGAACTCTGGACATTTTCCAGAGTTGCGCTTTTGCACGTGGCACACAACTGGAGACTGTCCACGTCAGATGCATGCACATCTACTAGAAATACTCCAATTGGTTTTGATAAAGGGTGGCGCTTCAGTACAGCATGCAGTAGGCAGGACACGACGCAAAGAATATTTTGTTTACAGCACACTGAAGAGGTTTGCTATTCACCCACGCCTCAGTTTGGATTACACTGTGATCACGTGACCGATTTGCAATTTCAGCGTAAATAACGGAATCTCTTGCCGTTCCTTTAATGGGATGGACGTTTTCGGCGCCGACCCTTACTGACAATTCTCTGGCTCTTAGTAATATTTCATTTTTGCATCAGTTGCATGATAGAAACGTTGCCAACACAACTACTCGCTTGTGGTGAATTTTCTGGACAATTTCCTGCTCCATTCACACTAGGGTCAATCGAAAACTAGCTGGACCTCTTACTTGGTACCAAACCAGCTACCTTTTGATCACAAGTGTGCTTCCCTAACCATTAGGTCACCACTGCCTCCAGATATTTTAACCCAAAGCAACATACTATATTTTTCAGAAGGCAATGTCTGAGTCTCTGGAGCAATTGAGGAATTATGGACCTTACCCTAGGACTAAAGGGTGAAATGACTGTTGAGCTGGGAATTTGAAGAGGTGGCTTTTTACAAGCATAGCATCCTAACCAACAGAACCCTGACCCAGAGTCACACACCACGGGCAAAATGCAGCGCGTTCAAGTCGAGGATATGAATATGCAACCTTAGTATGCTGGCGTCTTTCCGGGACAGTCCTCCACTATACAAACCGAGTTATCAAAGGATTAGTGCAGTGGCAGATCATTAAAAAAAATCAAAAAAGGACGTCTGGGTGGGATCTTTCGTACTGGCGATTAACGTTTTGTTGACATACACGGTCATCTTGTAACAAATCATCCGAATGCAGCCAGCCAAGCCCTTCCGAGGACCCAAATCAACATTCACACCAAGCATGTGGTAGTCTGCCATATACAGGATGTCCAAGCAGAGGCACAGACCTTCCAGAGGCACTCCCATCCCATTCACAGGGAGGAAGTTTATTACATTCATCGGGCCAAGTATTGCGCGCGCACACACACGAGTGAGGTATGAACCATCACTACCCCCCTAAGGCTGGGCTCGGAACGGCTGAATCAATCAGCACATCAACAGTTTTACTGCCTGGAAGGCGGGATAACGCGGAACTGTACTGGATGTCCTCGGGTTAGCAAGAAAGCGTATTAGTGAGCCTCCGAAGTCGGCCATCCTGTGGTTTAAGGCGGGACATAATCACGTGGAACCAAGAGCTCGAAAACCGCGGGCAGCCACCCGAAGTAGAAACATCGCTTTAAAAATCCACCAGCTCCCCCACAAAACGCCTCTCGTACCGAACCTCTACGGGCCGGCCAGGGAAACGGGCACGATTCAGCCCGGTGCCCGCCAAGAACGGCCCACTTCGGGTTACATACATGTGTAAAATCACAAAAAAAACTACTAATGGTCAAAACAGTGACGAGTAACCGGAAAGCACGCGCCACCATCTCCATTCGGCGTTAGCCGGCTAGCAGGCTACGTGACCGGCGCCAGTTCTATACAAAATATTTACATAAATAGACCCGATATATGAACTCTAAAAATACCCAAATAATACAACTAAAAAAACAGGGAGTAAAAACAACCGCAAAGAAGCGTGTACGCAGTATGTTTAATACATACTTAAAACCACCCCGACCATCCTTACCAGCTGCCGACGCCATTTCAGGGCTCGCGAGTGTAGCCGTGGAAACTCACCGCGCACGCGCGAACTTTGGCCTCCGGACTGTACCACTTAGCTGCGGCGGCGGGCGTAATTCGGCTAGTCCGCTTCAGACCAGCGTTGCCAACTTAGCAACTATGTTGCTAGATCTAGCGTCTTTTCAGACCCCTTTAGCGACTTTTCAAAAAGCGCCTAGCGACAAATCTAGCGACATTTCCGACAAACCTTAGCTACTTTCGGTACAGCGTTGTCATGAGTTGAGCGCCCTGCTACTGCGCGCCCTGTGTCCTGCCGAGTTGTATTGCCTTGTCAAACCATGCTGCCGACAATTATGTCTAACGATCAGTGCTATTTTATCGAGCAAAGCTACCATAAGGCTGCGGTGGCTCGCTCTGAACGCCTTCGATAGGTAGTGTGGTCCCTGGGGCAGGTCAGCGGCTGAGCTGATCATTCTGACAGACAGACGTGAACATGAATTATCTGCGCACTGACTAGTCAGAACTTTTTCTACCCATTTATTCCTATCCATTTATTATTAACAGTTAATAACAAATCATTTGCCTTTGCTTCGTCTGCCAAGCTTTGTTCTTTTGCAAATACGCATTTTTTCTGGAAAACTTGCACATAGTTTAAAAGGAAACTGCAATTTTAAATGGTTTGTGTGTATGTTAATAGCCAGTGATTTTTTCATTAAAGTGGTAAATAATATAAATGGATATAATAACATAAATAGAATAGATTATAATAAATGAAATACTTTGAGCTGCGTTAAAATATAATAACGTAGCCTATATGACAGAGCATGTGAGCGGAGCGGTGAGAATATGGATCAGTATTAAAAAGCAATTACCCAAATTTACCCAAAGGTAAACTACCTTAACATCTCTGTTATCATTCATGCAAAATTAATAGGTAAAATTCAAAACACTTAAAAATACATTTTAATGTAAAATGCAACATTTGTCACCGGTGATAACATCATCAATTAACATACATTAATTTTATGATACATTTGTTCTTCATTTATTTTCCCATGCATTGTATTTAATGCCCCCTCCATGAATCACTACCTTACCACGGTGGATGGGTTTGTGTGTCCCAGTGGTCCTAGGAGCTATACTGTTGGGGGCAATTACTCCTCCACGGCATGGTCTCTCATGGCAAATAGATCCTAGATGAGCTGTCAGACTAAGGGTAATTAAAATACCATTTATGGAATCTCAAACTCTTGGAGAAGGGCTGGACTCTTCCACTCTGTAGTTTCTCTGGGTGTTGAATGAGGAGCTGAGCTGTCAGCTGATCACCGCCTGGTGGTGAGTTGGATGAGAGGGCAGAGGAAAGCGCCACAGAGACCTGGTAGACCCAAACGTACAGTGAAGTTGTACTGAGAGTGTCTAGCAGATGCCCTTGTCTGGGAGATGTTTAACTCACTCTACTGGCTAAACACCTCATACTTTCCAGCTGCTCCTAGTGTCAGCTTAAGTTCCATAATTAGGGTTAGGGTTAGAAAAACTATGGCTTTCTGAGGCATCCAAAGTAATTTTTCTGACAGTTCTGCCCCCCCAATGGAGAGGAGACTATAAATTAAAATCATTAAGTTGCATATTTCAAAATTTCCTACAGCCTATAGTGTCAGCATAATTCCCCATATTAGGGTTAGCTAGGGTTAGGGTTAGAAAGAAAAAGACTTTCTCAGGCATCAAAAGTAATTTTTCTGACAGTTCTGGCCTGCCAGTGGAGGGTAAAGCACAGTTTAGGTCAATTAAGTCACAAATTTCATACTTTCCAGCTGCCCTTAGTGTAAGCTTAAGTTCCCGAATTAAGATTAGGGTTAGGGCTAGGGTTAGAAAAACTATGGCTTTCTGAGGCATCCAAAGTAATTTTTCTGACAGTTCTGGCCCGCCAGTGGAGGGGAAAGCACAGTTTAGGTCAATTAAGTCACAAATTTCACACTTTTCAGCTGCCCCTAGTGTCAGCTTAATGATCTCTTGGGCACAGCCGTCAGCAATCTGTCTGTCGGCGGAGACACTGTCGACTTTTTGGAGAGGTCAACTTGCCTTGGCAGCAACATTCATGTCTCTAGTGACTCTTCCTATGTCAGTAGATGGATTCGGAGAGCATGGGGTTTATGTGGTGCGTGGTGCGCCCAATATCTTTGTAAGAGGTCAAAGGTCCAAGTCTTTAGATTCCTGGTGCTCCCTGTCTTTCTATATGGTTGCGAAATATGAATGCTATCTAGTAACCTGTGATGAAGACTGGACTCCTTTGGTACTGTCTCTCCTTGGAGAGTCCTCGGATACTGTTGGTTTGCCTTCTCGTTGAGCGAGTGGTTTCTCAGGGAGTCCCGAATGAGGCACATTACCTGCATTGTGAGGGAGCATCAGTCACGGCGCTGAGGCCATGTGGCGTGATTCCCTGGGGATGATCCAGCTCGCAGGGTCCTTATTGCAGAGGAGTCGAGCGGCTGGACCAGGTCGAGGGGACGCCCACATAACACCTGGCTGTAGCAGACAGATGGACACTTCCGGAGGGTGGGCCTGAAATGCATGTCGGCCAGGGGTTTGCCAACCTGGGTCCTGAGGTATTCTGTCGTGTGGTGAGCGTGGCAATGCTCTGTACCAATGCATGTTCACCCACCTTGGCCTGACTTGACCTAGGCTTAGCGGCATTCAGGTATTACAGTATATCTTGGTATTTTGAAATCTTGCTGATAAAATTAGCCAAGCATGCGCACAGTCCACCCCTGATGATGAAATTTATATCACTCAACCCGTGCACGGACCGCAAGTGAAGTATGAATGGATCTTTAGGGTCTTTCATGCTCTCTCTGAGAGGGTATTTTATACGCTCTGTAAGAATGAGGACTCTCCATCAGTTTCTGAAGATATAAAGCAATTAAACTGGCCTGTTTCATAGAGACTTTAATCTTAACCAGATTTGTGCAATCTTACATAAGAGTGTTGACACTCCACCCAGCAGTTAAAATAAATGCAGATGCAGATTTATCCAGCTTGAATCAGATTGCAACATACAAAGGGGTTCAGTAAATTTAATTGAAAAACATTCAGAAACTGACAAATAATTCTGGTTGGTAGAATTTTTGAAGTTCAAACAAAAAATGAAAGAAGAAATTCATATAGAAAATGGAAGTGTTAATAATAATAATAATAACAATAAGAAGAAGAAATGCAAATCTTTCTGCTTTGCTCATCTTGAAAACTCTGGGGTGATGTTTACACATTAAACTCTGTTTCATTGTTTAAAGAGGTTTTGGTCTTTTGATGGCAATCTCGCTACTGTGCTTCAGTTTCCGCAATGAAACTATAAATTCAGCCAAGTGTTCCTCGATTGTTTATGTAGCCTGGTTCTTCAGTGCAGTTGAAGCACAGATCAGACCCTTTGCTTGGACCAGGCTGTTTATGTTATAGATGTAAACTTGCAAGGGTTCCTAATCCTGGATGCAGTCATCTCTGAAGGCTTCTCTCCACACACTCCATGAGTACACACTCCATGAGTACAAGACAGCAAGATCAAGTCTGCTCTTCTGTCTATTTTATTGGATTGAAAGTTTTGTACTAATAGTGATATCTAGCGTTTAATCAGTTTACGAATCACATCAATCAAAAAAAAGACATCTTTTTGATCTTTGTACAGTAGACATCTTCGTCTTCACCTAAATTTGGAAAACAGAGAATAATTCTGCATAAACCACTGTATATCCCACTATAGAATGTGCAAACCAATGAAACCCGGCAGCCCCTGACTTCTAACGGGTTGTGACCCAGTAAATTGCTGACACACTTAGTACTCCTTACCTGTCAGATCAGTCATAGCGGCCAAGGTAACCATAGCCTGAAACCCAAAAGGACAATGAGTGTGTGCTATGATTCGGTGCTGTGATTCTCTTCCATGATATTGGTGCTGCAGTTATTTAATCCTTTAATGATGAGATTCTGACAAGGAAAGCTAGTATACTAAGGCATATTACCAGTACAGGAGCTGAAGCAGTACAATGTAGTGATAGTATACTGTGTGTATTACCTGAACTAATGTAGTATTGTATAGTAATAGTATACTGTGTGTATTACCTGAACTAATGTAGTATT
>JAODKK010000114.1:28259963-28270841 GCA_026774405.1 Petrocephalus microphthalmus | reverse complement strand
GTCTGGTACTCTCTGATACATCCAAACAACTTAGCTCCTAATAAGCTTATAGTCCTACACTGTCAACATCCCAGTGAATTATAAGAACAGTTGCTAGGCTTTATTAATATGGGCTTCATAGTGTTACCGTTTCTTTTTTTTTTTTACTTGCATTGCTAACTTGCATTGCTAACACTTGATTTTGGAGTGGAAGTTCTCTGATAGGACTAGGTGTCACATGTGCTGGGATTAGGTGGGACTGTACGTCACCTGAGAAGTATGGCAGAAGGAGCAAATGGCCCTATGCACCATCCCCGGAAGCGCCAGGAATTTCCGGCATGGCCGTGACTACAGTGAAAATAAGCTCAATGTTTTCATCCTCGGGGCCTGTAGAACAGTCGGGAATGAAAAAGAAACCCCAGAATGATTAATTGCAACATCCACCTGGCAGATTTTGTAAAGTACAATGGCATGAATTTATAGAATGTACTTAGTGAGCTTAAGCTCACAAAAGGAACATTCAAGAATGAGTATTAAGTGTGTGGCCATCACTACCAGATGGCTTGGCTGCTCTGCACAGATGGTAGGCCCAAAGAGAGTAAGCACTTCACAGTATTATGAGAGTACTGTGCAACTGTGCTCAGCAGGGTTTTACTGTCTGCTTATTCCACAGTAGCTTCTGAGCAAAAGTTGCAATATTTCATGAGGAATTCATACTAATGATTGATATTTTATCCAGAATCCAGAAATTCTGCACATTTTGTCAGACGTTGTTCACATTTCAGTTGTGTACTCACAGTTTTCTGAATTGCTGTTGGAAGAGTCTGAAAGACAGAGACACAAATAAGGTCAAGTGGGAACTTCGGAGCAACTTAATAAGTGTAGAAGGTCACAGTTCTTAACAAGAGTCTGTAATATACTGCGAGATGATGGCACTGTTTGCTGGCATGTCTGAAAATGGAAATACACATGAGGGAAAACCACATATCCATTCTTTATGAAGATGCAAATCATAGGGTCCACTCTAATATGCATGTTCAGAAACAGAGCAGCACCTGTGCACCTGCTCATACAGAACAACATGTGTCTACACTGCTCCTCAGCCTTGGAGCACCACTTCATGGTACCATATGCCTTCCTCCTCTGCCTCGAGACACCATTCCGTATGATTTACTGTTCTGTGCTTGCTACACTGTTCCCATTATTATTGCCTGATGCTGCTGTCTGCTGTTTTGTGCTCTTTGTTCATTTGTGAGCATTTCATGGTACTCTGTGGATATGACAATAAACCTGAATATTGAATCACTGAGAATTTTAGCCTAGTTAAACTTACCAAGTCCAGTTTGTGGAGAATGAGCTAGAATAAATCAGAAGGAAAACATCATTAAGTCAGAAATGCAGAAGAGAGTTTGTAAAACAGACTCTTTTCTCTATTTCACAAACCATCCGTCCATTAATCTATCCATTCATTCAGACTCGGCCCAAACACACAGTGGGCAACCAGACCAAGTAAATAGAATTGACAGATGAACAGCATGAAGGATCAGCAGTTTGATTGCTCAGTAGAATGATGGATTAGCAGCTAGATCTGTAGCTCACAGGACAAGCAAACTGGTGGAAAGTTCAGGTCCAGAAAGTACCAAGTAGTTTAGAATTAGAATTAGTTTTAGCTCAGTTAAACTCACCAGGAAGATCCTCAGAAGAAATAGCTACATCATTAAGTCGGAGATGCAGAAGAGAATTTGGAAAACAGACACCTTTCTAGTAAGAGCAAGATGAAACCTGTTGCGGTGTTTCTCTACCTCACAAACCATCCATCCAGACTCTACCCACCCATCCATCCATCCATCCACCCACCCACCCATCCATCCACCCATCCATCCACCCACCCACCCATCCATCCATCCATCCATCCATCCATCCATCCACCCACCAATCAATTTAGACTCGACCCACACACACACAGACATGGGCATAAATCAAACCCACAACTGTGGCTTTTCCACCCACTAAGTCACTGCCTGGGGGGCAACCGGTCTAAATCAATAGAACTGATAGTTGATCAGCGTGATGGATCAGCAATTTGATGGATCAGCAGTAACATGGATTAACAGCATGATGGTTAAGCAGCACTGTGGATTAGCAGTGTGATGGATTCGCAGCATTATGGATTAACAGTGTGGTGGATCAGCAGCGTGATGGATCAGCAGTATGATGGATCAGCAGGGTGATGGGTCAGCAGTATAATGGATTACCAGCGTGATGGATTAGCAGTGAGGACTGTTGCTCACAGGACAATCAAGAGCCTGTACTTATGCAAAATGCTTCCGTGTTACTGTCTACCTTCCGCCTCTGCCTTGAGACACCATTCCGTATGATTTACTGTTCTGTGCTTGCTACACTGTTCCCATTATTATTGCCTGATGCTGCTGTCTGCTGTTTTGTGCTCTTTGTTCATTTGTGAGCATTTCATGGTACTCTGTGGATATGACAATAAACCTGAATATTGAATCACTGAGAATTTTAGCCTAGTTAAACTTACCAAGTCCAGTTTGTGGAGAATGAGCTAGAATAAATCAGAAGGAAAACATCATTAAGTCAGAAATGCAGAAGAGAGTTTGTAAAACAGACTCTTTTCTCTATTTCACAAACCATCCGTCCATTAATCTATCCATTCATTCAGACTCGGCCCAAACACACAGTGGGCAACCAGACCAAGTAAATAGAATTGACAGATGAACAGCATGAAGGATCAGCAGTTTGATTGCTCAGTAGAATGATGGATTAGCAGCTAGATCTGTAGCTCACAGGACAAGCAAACTGGTGGAAAGTTCAGGTCCAGAAAGTACCAAGTAGTTTAGAATTAGAATTAGTTTTAGCTCAGTTAAACTCACCAGGAAGATGCTCCGTAGAAGGACCTACAAAACCAGAAGGAAAACATCATTAAGTCAGAGACACAGAAGAGAATTTGGAAAACAGGCACCTTTCTAGTAAGAGCAAGATGAAACCTGTTGCAGTGTTTCTCTACCTCACAAACCATCCATCCAGACTCCACCCACCCATCCATCCATCCATTCATCCATCCACATTGATGGGGTGCCAGTCCATCACAGGGCAGACACACCTACACATATGACTGGTAATATACACGTTAGTGCAAGATGCTGGGCATGTGTGGAAGACTACACTCTCTTGTCAAATAAATTACAAAACTCCAACTGGAACTCTAATGAAACTGGTAAAATTTTGCCATGGAAGCATATCAAAGTTCATAGTTCAGAGAAGGAATATATCCCTATTCGCATTCTATTCTGAAGATCTCAAAATACATTTTTTAAAGGAAGGTAAACTAAAATGTTCATATCTTGTATACTCCAACGTGGCCTTGGATGTTCTCTCATTTGAAAGTACCATTTCATACCCACTCCGCAGTTTCTCAGTACAGTCTGTATCGCACAGATATAAAGCACTTTATTCATTACTTCTTTATCTAGCTCTTCTCTGAGCAGCTGATCACGTGACTTCTTTTTTTAAAGTAAAAAGGGTAGCTTACTTACAGTCCTCAAATTAAATCTTCAAACACTCCAAGAATCATCCAGAATAATCGATCAGATTGAGACACAGATCAGGCCATCTAACAAATATCATTGTTGTCTCCAAAGTTAAATGTCCCATATGGGACGTTAAGTGCTGATTAGGTCTGGTCATGGTAATATACTCAGGAAGAGCTAGGCGTTCTGGCTAAACTAAAAGAAGCCACTTTCGTTGATGCTACTTCTTTATTTATCCAAACAATGACAAAAGCCATGCAGAGATGTGGGGGAGACCCACCGAAGGTTATTTACAGACATAAACATAACATAAAGCCACTAAAACAGTAAATATTGTTTGATGTTTGATGCTCAGTAATGCTTCCCGAATTTCCCACATTACTGATATTACAGCAGATGCTTCAGTCTAAAGTGACAGACTGGTCAGGATGGAAAAGTAGGGTCAGCCAGTCCTTGGAGCAGTTGGGGTTAAGGGCCTCGCTCAGGGGCTCATGCAGTGACATGACTCTGCCAGCCACGGGATTTAAACTGGCGACCTTCCGCACTTGAGTACAGCGCCCTACTCTTAAGAGTTAGACACAGCTCCTATGTCACTGATACCAGCTTTTCAGTTTGGAGCCGGACTCAGAGCTGTTCTGATAAACTCTATTGCCATGGTGGCCCCTCCATCAACCATATACAAAGCTCTCTGAAACCACTCACCTTCAAATTAAAGTCGATTAATGGGTATCTATCCAGAGGGAAGTGCGTTCTGCTTTGGAGCAGAGACACAGAAACACTGGCTGGGAGAACTACACACTAGTGTGCCAGCAGCAACGCGAGCAATGGGACAGAGAGCAGCTAATTGGTCCATCAGCCATTTGGAGAGTTCCTGACACTTTTATCTTCTAGTTTAGTTCTGGTTTCAAATTAACATCATATGGCAGTTAGAATTAAAATTGACAATTTGATTAATTTAGTCAGAAAATCTAAGTACAGTACATGAAATATTGAAACTCAGTATTAATATTATTATATATGTTGTCTTGATCACAAAGTGAATCATGCAAAATGCCATACATACACACACACAAACACACACACACACACATACACACTGAGATCCATATGAAAAGAAGTGAGAGACTCAGCAATGCTGACATACCCGTGGAGTCCGCGCCGAGGGCTGTAAGGATGAGGAAGATGATGGCCACTCTCAACATGCTGGCGACTAGTCTCAGGATTCACGAATGGCTACACCTGTACCGGGGAGGTTTTATATGCGCGGC
The DNA here is from genome assembly GCA_026774405.1 of Petrocephalus microphthalmus. NCBI lineage: Eukaryota > Metazoa > Chordata > Actinopteri > Osteoglossiformes > Mormyridae > Petrocephalus > Petrocephalus microphthalmus. Next base: position 28,266,043 of record JAODKK010000114.1, on the reverse strand, counting down.
GTGAGCACAGTGCCTGCTGACTCCTGTGTCAGTGCTGTACAAACTGTACTACCCATGTGCGGACCATAGAGAGAGGTAGAGTCTGAGTTCCGGTGTGGCGTTACGGGACGGCCCACTCCTCGGGAATGTCCTGGGCCATTCCTCTGTGTGTGGAGTACACAAGATATGATGTTCCTCTGTAGAACAGCATCAGCTATCCCGCAGTACATGCGTTTCACAGTTTTAAATGAAAAACACGTTTCTGTAACAAGGCACCTTGACAAGAAAGCTGGTTATTCCTTAATTTTGGTCTCGTAAGAGCAATAACTACTTGTAATGTTGCAGTTTTCTTCTGATGCTTTAATTTATCGGAACATTAAAACATGTTATGATAAATTAATTAATTAAAAATGTTCCTGTTTTAACTTATACACAAGGCAGGGTGAGTCAGAGTTTGCTTCTTGCCTGGAGAAGGTCCCTGTAATCTGCCTGTCAAGGTTTGCGTCACAATGAGAACATTACACTCTATCGGCTGTTTTCACAGATGTTCCTAAACATGGCCCAACAATGATAAACCCAAATTTCAGATATGATGGCGTCACTGAACTGAAACTCTCTAAGATTCACTGTGCAAACAGTGAATAAGCACAACCCCCTGCATCTTGGGATTCCAATGAAAATTAGATTCTCAGCACTATGTAATGAGAACTTTATGAGTATTCAATAAATGCTGAACGCTTGCTAGATTGACAAAGTAGTCATGTTTGTTGTAGATACTCATGAAAATACAATGAGGAGAATTAGGTGGCACATCACAGGAATGGCTTGCAAAGTGAATAGTGAATGACTGAATATTTCCCAAATATGTTGGAGGAAAGGGGGGTGACAGAAGATGGCAGAGGCGGTGACGGGGGAGATGGCAGAGGGGGTGACAGAGGAGGTGTCTGAAGAGATGGTAGAGGAGGTGACAGAAGAGGTGACCGAGGAGATGGCAGTGGTGACAGACGAGGTAACAGAGGTAATGTCAGAGAAGACGGCAGCATAGATGACAGTGGAGAAACCAAAGGAGGTGAGAGAAAAGGTGACAGAGGAAATGGCACAGGAGATGACAGAAAAGACAGCAGAGGAGACAGCAAAAGAGGTGACAGGAGGTAAAAGAGGAGGTGACAGTGAAGATGGCAGAGGAGATGTCAGGGGAGACAGAAGGGGTAACAGAGAAAGAAAAAGAGGTGACAGGAGAGGTGACAGAGGCAATGTCAGGGGAGAGAAGGCAGTGGAGATAACAGTGGAGGTAAAAAAGGAGATAACAGAAGAGGTAAAAAAGAAGATGGCAGTAAAGATGGCAGAGGAGATGGCATAGGAGGTAACAAAGGAGGTGACAAAGGAGATGGCAGAGGAGATGGCATAGGAGGTAACAAAGGAGGTGACAGAGGAGATGGCCTAGGAGATGGCAGAGGAGATGGCATAGGAGGTAACAGAGGAGGTGACAGAGGAGATGGCCTAGGAGATGGCAGAGGAGATAGTATAGTCGATGGCATAGGAGATGGCACCGGAGGTAACAGAGGAGGTGACAGAGGAGATGGCCTAGGAGATGGCAGAGGAGGTAGCAGAGGAGATGGCAGAGGAGATGGCATAGGAGGTAACAGTGGAGGTGACAGAGGAGACAGCATAGGATGTGGTATAGGATATGGCATAGGAGGTAGCAGAGGAGGTGACAGAGGAGATGGCTGAGGAGATGGCAGAGGAGATGGCAGAGGAGATGGCATAGGAGGTAACAGATCTCCGCAGAGGAGATGGCATAGGAGGTAACAGAGGAAGTGACAGAGGAGACAGCATAGGATGTGGTATAGGATATGGCATAGGAGGTAGCAGAGGAGGTGACAGAGGAGATGGCTGAGGAGATGGCAGAGGAGATGGCAGAGGAGATGGCATAGGAGGTAACAGATCTCCGCAGAGGAGATGGCATAGGAGGTAACAGTGGAGGTGACAGAGGAGACAGCATAGGAGATGGTATAGGATATGGCATAGGAGGTAACAGAGGGGACGGCAGAGGAGACAGTGTTTCTCTTTTCGCTACGAAAAAAATGGGTATGGGTAAATAATCAAACAGACCTCAGTGATTCTCTGGTCACCTCCACTGATATTTACAGCACTCACCCGGAGAAAGCCTCCTCTTGGGGTGTACTTGGGATTAGAGACAGATGGATGCAGTGTGTGTTCAGAGCACTGGATTTGCAAGGTCAGGTGTTTGGTGTTGCTTGATAGAAACCTCATCACTATACATTGGCCACTTTATTAGGTACAGTACCGAGAGACTTTTGTCCATCATAACATAATACACTTGCGCATTTTGCATCTTATGTCAACATACATTATATTGTCAAAAATATTGGGACACCCCTCCAAATCATTGAATCCAGGCGTTCCAATCCCTTTCTTGGCCAAAGGCTTATAAAATCAAGCACCTAGGGATGCAGACTGCTCCTACAAACATTTGTGAAAGAATGGGTCACTCTCAGAAGCTCAGTGAATTCAAGTGTGGTACTGTGATCGGATGCCACCTGTGCAATAATTACATTCATGAAATTTTCTCTCTACTAAATATTCCATGGTGATTATAACAAAGTGGAAGCAATTGGGGACACCAACTTTTTGCTGAGTCAATAGCTACAGACCTCCAAACTTCATGTGGCCTTCAGATTAGCTCAAGAACAGTGCGTAGAGAGCTTAATGGAATGGGCTTCCATGGCCAAGCAGCTGCATCCAAGCCTTATATCTCCAAGTGCAATGCAAAGCATCAGATGCAGTGGTGTAAAGCACACCGTCACTGGACTCTAAAGCAGTGGAGAAGTGTACTCTGGAATGATGAATCACGCTTCTCTGTCTGGTAATCCGATGGATGAGTCTGGGTTTGGCGGTTGGCAGGAGAATGGTACTTGCCTGACTGCATTATGCCAAGTGTAAAGTTTTGTGGAGGGGGGAAGTTTGTGGGGTTGTTTTTCAGGGGCTGGGCTTAGCCCCTCAGTTCCAGTGAGCATGTTCCAGTGTACTGCACACCAGTGTACGAAGCAATGTCTATAATGACATGGATGAATGAATTTGGTGTGGAGGAACTTGACTGGCCTGCACAGAGCCCTGACCTCAACACTGGTGATCTGGGACGCATCTGACCACATACAGTATCTTCTGCAGGGTAAAGACTAATGCGTCCTGATGTGTCCCTGACAAGGATGTCACAATAACTGAGTGCGGAACCATTTGACCTTATAGAGGAAGTATCGTAGGCAGTAATAAAATCTGAACACAAATGGTCAGCTGGACACCTTGGAGACGCGTGACAGACGCAGGTGTTAATGGCGATGTGTCTCGGCTGTCCACTTATGAGCCAAAATGCATTTTAAAACCAAGTGTAAACAGGGCCAAATAGACACTAGATAAAAATGTTGCAGCACCCCTCCTTAGCAGAACTTATAGTAAGACATCTCATGATTATAAACACAACACAATACAAACATAATACAAGAAAAGGTATTGCTCATTGCTATTTCATTAAGTTTATTAAGTGATTACAGGAAAGAGTGATAAGAAATGGCTGTTTGGTGAAATTTAGGATAGTGACCATTGTGAGAGGAAGATACAAAACAGTAGGGATGTGCAGTCATTCTGCATCTTTCTTGTCATCTTATTGTATTCTCTTATTTCTTGTCATCTAGAAGTAAAAGCAGAAAAATAAAAATAGGTCACATAACTTAAGGTGGCTGTATACTTCAAATGACCGTCATACAAAACAAAATCGAACACATTGGCCCAGTGATGCCGCCGCCTTGGTCGATCTATGTCACCTTACAACCCTAGAGGGCGCAGATCCATTTACATTTACAGCATTTGGCAGGTGCCCTTAGCCAGAGTGACTTACATAAGTGCTTAGAGACTCCATTAGTGAATACCTTCTGACAATGCAGCAGACCCACATACAGAGAGCAAATAACTGGAATGTGGCGTGAGTCACTTTAATTAAGGACATGACAGCTGTTTTGAAATAGAAGTTACTATCTCAATTAACAGCTACTATTACTCTAATACAGTCACCCCTCCTGATTCGCGAATTTGACATTCACAGTTTCAGTTATCCAAGAGTTGGCCATGATTGGTTAAATAGTAATATTTTTGGACAACATGTAAGTGATAAATATATAAATGATACCGAAAATGATTTGGATCACATGAAATCATACATTATATACAGCTTAGTGTTATTTAATATGCATTAGTGTACGTGCATGCAATATCCTGAATATTGAAAGTCATTATTGGTAAAAAAAAAAAAACAATAAGAAAAACCATGGCATCTCAGCACCTTGGCTTGGACGCTCCCTTCACATTCGTGAGGATTAGGTGCAGCAGATATAAAAATCGGGAATAAAACTCTAACCTCAACCTCAACCCGTAACAGTCTGCTAGCTTAAACGATAACAAACATTCCCACTGTTCCTCAGACACCTTTGTACAGGTGCATGTCATGAAGCTGTGATATACTCCAGGAAAGTGACCTGTGCAATTTGAAATACTTCTACTTCTATGCAGCTGTGCTTCTAATCGCACTCACCTCCACTGGATTCCACGACGTAATCATCTATAGAGAGGGAAAGCAAAGTGCAGCAAATTAGCGAGACATGCTAACAGCTGAGAAGCTATATGAATGACTAGCCAAGATCCTTTAACCTGGGTCCAGTTATGGCAGTGAAATACATAAGCATTGAGAAATATAAAAAGGTGCAATTGTGTATATACAGTAACTGTAGTGCAAATTGATGCTTTAACAAAGATTTAAACAAATATGACTACATGTGTGCATACTCACAATAAGATGGATTCCCTGGATGTAAAAGAAAGTAAGAGTGTTTAGCAGTCATGTGTGATGCCTTCAAGGTCAGACTTGACAACAGCAATAACATGAGAATCAGACACACTGCTGCAGGAATCTAAGCGTGTGACTGGCCCTTTAACTCACCAGAATTGTAATCATCTAAGTCCACCTCCTAGATAGCATATCAAACTGGGCCCCAAACGCAGACCAATCCAACCCATTTGCCATAACCACACACCCCAACCCTGAAAACCATACTGCCCATTCAAATCTTGAACAACTTTTTTTTTGTAGCCTGGTAGCTCTGATGTATACTGTACTTAACGCTGTAAAATGAATATTGTGTCCCACTAATTTAGTACTTGCCTTGTAAACAAACTGCGTTGCAGTTATAAAACCAAATACAAGTTTGTTTGTTGTCTAAAGGTTCACAGCTAGCTCTATGTTAAGCTGAAATTACTGTCAAAATCATCTGCTCCCCTGGTTCGAATAGGACCTGGGTTTTGGGAGAAGGTGATGTCAGACCTTATGAAGATTCATCTGTGCAAGACACACCAGGAGAGAACTGATGTAGACTGAGCATGAATTACATTACTATTCCCCCCAGTTCAAGTTAATGTTAAATTTCAATCAACGCAGCAAACCTATAACTCTTTTTTGTGAAGAGATTATGATACGCTCAGTGGTGTACTAAAGTACATTTTTCACATATTTGTACTTAAGTAGATTTAGCCATGAACACTTTAGACTTTTACTCTACAACATCTCCCTACAATTACTTAAACTTTCTACTCTACTACATTTCTGCTTAGTGTTATTACATTTCACAATCACATTGTTTTTTTTTTTTCAGATGATGACGGTGAAAGGTAGTGAGGTGACAGATGATAAGATTTCTGAGCTTCTCATCAAAATAAAGCCCTACTACTTGAAGCAGGGAGTAGGCATCAGATGTTTAGATTCCTGATCACAGTTAGTAACATGTAACAACAAAATCAAAGCACACACACTTCAGAGGTATGCATTTATGAAATAAATAAAAAAATAAAAAAATAAATATAAAACAAATGGGAAAGAATAGGTGAAATAAAAATATGACTAAAATGAAATTTGCATCTGCAGACCCTGAAGTATCTAAAAGAAAAATGCACATCAACTTAGACATCTAACTGTAATTGAAACACCTCAGACGCCATAGTCATCAATTAACCCAACTAACCAAATAATACAAAAA
>JAODKK010000114.1:28208098-28219107 GCA_026774405.1 Petrocephalus microphthalmus | reverse complement strand
CCTACTACACACTGATCAGTCTGACATCGCTAGGCTAACTCTGCCTACTACACACTGATCAGTCTGACATCGCCAAGCTAGCTCTGCCCTATTACACAAAACAGATTAAGCTGAGACTAATTTCATTTTATTGTTTCAGCATTTGAACATTTTTCGAATGACTGGTATCATGTTTGGTTTTAAGAGCTCTTTAAATGTGACCCTTCCATGGCTGCTTATTGAACAGAGGCATGGGGTGAGTCTGTGATAATAATACTGACCAATCAGCCACTTCATGTCTATATCTCAGATGGGATACACCCCGTTACATGTGGCTTGTCATTATGGCAACATCAAGATGGTGAAGTTTCTCCTACAGCAGCAGGTTAATGTGAACAGCAAGACTCGGGTAAGCAATGTGGTGTCTGTGTACTCCCAGAGCATGAGCTGTATTTAAACGATATATCCTTCCTACAGATAGAAGATTCAGTTATCAGAAGTTTTGTTGGCAGTTAATTTTTAGCTTAGCAAACTTTTCATTCTCCTTCATTTACATTCCACTCCTCTCTCTATCCCTGTTCTTATCTCACGCTTTTCTTCCCTCGTCTGGTTCTCCTGCCTTGTACTATTTCTTCCTCCTCCTTTCCCTCTCATTATTCCCTCCCTATCCTCCTCTCTGAGTTTCTGCTCGCCCTTCTCCTTGTACTTTTCTTGTCTTGTCGCTCTTCTCTCCATCTTTATCTTTTTCTCTGTCCTCCCCTTCTCCCTGTCCTCCTATCTCTCTCTGTCCTCCCCATCTCCCTGTCCTCCCCTCTCTCTCTCTCTCTCTCTTTGTCCTTCCCCTTTCCCTGTCCTCCTCTCTCTCTTTGTCCTTCCCCTTCTCCCTGTCCTCCTCTCTCTCTGTCCTCCCCTTTTCCCTCTCCTCCTCTCTCTCTGTTCTCCCCTTCTCCCTCTCCTCCTCTCTCTCTGTCCTCCCCTTCTCCCTCTCCTCCTCTCTCTCTGTCCTCCCCTTCTCTCTGTCCTACGCTCTCTCTCTTTGTGCTCCCCTTCTCCCTCTCCTCCCCTCTCTGTTCTCCCCTTCTCCCTGTCCTACTCTCACTTTTTGTCCTCCTTTCTCTCTCTCTCTGTGCCCCCTTCTCTCCATCCTTTTCTCTCTCTTTGTCCTCATCTTCACCTTGTCCTACTGTCTTTCTTTTCTCCTCCCCTTCTACCTGTGCTCCTCTCTATGTCCCCACTTCTCCTTGTCATCCTCTCTCTTTGCCCTCCCCCCCTCTCTCTTTATTCTACATCCAATCCTCTTTCCCTGCTCTTCTCTCCCTTAGGTGGGTTACACACCTCTCCACCAGGCTGCTCAGCAGGGACACACAGACATTGTCACCCTACTGCTGAAGCATGGAGCAATGCCCAATGAGACCACCACTGTGAGTCCTCTTCCATCTTCCATCATCAGCTTCCTCCTTTCACTTTTACTCCGTTCTTTTCTTTTGGGTGGGGGGAGGGCAGCTTGGTATTCTGCAATGCCCTTCACAAGGATCCTGTTACAGAGATCATATAGTGCCTGTCTGTGAGATGCCCTTTATTTGATTTACTCAGTGCAACGAAATAGAGAGGGCAGCATTCGTTTACAAAAAGCAAAGCAGTATGGGAGAGGACGTAACTGGTACAATGGTGCAGCAGAGTCACACTTAAACTTACAGACAGGGCTGTTTTCCCTTATCTGCTCTGCAGTGGAGCCCCTCCCAGCAGCATAGTTAAGGAGTTGTGGTTTCTCTTCATTCTGTGAAAACACATCAGATAACCACCATGAGTCATAAGCACAGTGAGGTGGGCTGAGGAGACTTTCAGTTATATTTTCTACAGTTGGTATCATTGCTCACACTGCACCCATCTGCCCCTGTCTGCCGTTTTGGCTCCGTATCCCCCTGTACTGTTTCCCCCTTTGCTAGTGTTTGTTTCGCATCCGGAAAGGCCTCTGGCTGTTGCCTGTCCTGTGTTCCCTGCTTGTTGACCTCTGAGAGTGGCTTCTATCTCACGTGGCCTTGCCCTCTTTCTCTTATCTCTGTCAGAATGGCAGCACCGCCCTGGGAATTGCCAGGCGCTTGGGCTACATCTCCGTCATTGACGTGCTGAAGCTGGTCACAGAGGAGACGGTCGCCGTGGTGAGTAGCTCTTTATGCACTCATAATGACCTCACTGTGGTCCTGCGGTCCTGAGCTGTGGTTAGACCACCAGTTGTCCTGTTTCCCATGGTTAAGCTCTTCTATGAAAGGCTATAAAGCTGACAGCTGATCTTTCAGGGCCGAGGAATAGTAAACTTCTACCACTAGCCAATGACAGCTGGTACCTTAGCATTTATTTATTTAATTAACAATTGTCTCCAAAGCCACAAGTATAGTAACAAGTGCCTTAGAGAAGAAAAGGCCATTAACACAAGCACATTTTCAGCTGGCTGGAAACAGCGTGCAGAAATGGTGTTTAATAATGTGAGATTAATCATCTCTAAGGACAGACACTCAGGCATTGGTCCACCTTATGTCCCCAGGGTCCAATGTTCCCCGGGTTAGGGCTCATTCCTCATTCCTGTATTCCCTATATAATACTGCAAATAACGTGATGTAGAATAGGGGCCTAGTAAGATAGGATCCATTGACGTGTTCCCTTTAGATATTTAGGCAATTAGGGCATTAAACATAAATTGAGATCAGATTCCCATACCATTTCATTCATTGAAAGCGCAAGTATAGATCCAATGGTCCATCAAGACACATTACAGTAGCATTAAAACGTTCAGGGCAGCTGTGGGGGGGAGGGGTTGTCCTACCACACAGGAGTTGCAAAACGGACAAGATGACACTTACTGTATGTCGGCACCTCTGTCTCTCATACTCTGCTGTCAGTGCTGTGTACATTGTCTTGCACATTTGAATGTCGGTACTGCACTTCTGTCCCCTGGGCTGTGCTTCCACTGCTGCACACCGGAAACTGGACTGTCAGTACTGCATACCCCTGTCTCGGGTATATCCTCGGTTGTCAATGCTGCACGTCTTTATATGTTACACCGCAGGAACATAGGAGGCTGTCAGTACTGCACATCTGTCCCTCAGACTGGACTGTCAGTATTGCGCATCGGTCTATCAGACTGGACTGTCATTACTGCACATCTGTCCCTCAGACTGGACTGTCAGTACTGCGCCTCTCTATCCCTCAGACTGGGCAGCTAGTCTCTGCATCTCTAAGGAGGACGGAGGTGCAGTCTGTGGTTATTCATCTGCTGTGCCTCTTTCTTGCTCATTCTCTCAGATTCCTACAGAGAAACACAGAATGAGTTTCCCTGAGACAGTAGATGAGATCTTGGATGTATCAGAGGATGAAGGTAGGGGGGTCATGGCTGCTTTTGCATACACTCACTATCATAGCGATGGCTCCTCATCCTTGTGTGTCCATTTGATCTGGCTGCATCCTGTCTGTCACTGCTGTGTCCATTTGGTAGCTGGATGCAGGAATAGGAGGCATTCTGTACTAACTGCTATTCAAAATACCAGTCTGCTTCTCTCAGAGCCCCTCCATCAGCTCCAGAAATAACTCCAATGTCACTAGCCTGCTGCATAACTACCCCACCCCTGCAAGTTACCCTCTCAGGCAGTGTTTCCTAATCTGGTCCTCAGGGACCCACAGATAGACAGCAAAAAAATGTGGACTGCCTTGCAGGGAGCTCAGATTGAGCAAAAACATAGAATGACTGTGGGTCCCCGGGGACCAGATTGGGAAACACTGCTCTCAGGAGCTGCCTGTGTTTGCTCTGTACAGGTGATGAACTTCCTTGTCTGGAAGGAGCTCGGTGCCTGAAGCTGGATGACCTCAAAGATCAGGACGAAGACTTCCTGTCACCCAAAAAGTCCCTCAGGGACTTCGAGAGTGGGCAGGGGACAACGTAAGAGTGACAAGCACACATAACAGCGAGGTGTCTTTCACACACACACATGCACAGACATACACACAAAGACACACACATTTGTATTCATATCTTTGTGGGGAAAAAATGTCCCCACAAGGTAAAAGATTTTAATCACATTATGGAGACATCCAGTCTCCACAATGCAATAATAAAAAAAAAATGCACACACTGTCACACTCATACACATGGACACACTGAACAGCTATTAACTCAGAATCCAATAAAAAGAAAAAAAAAACACGAATGAATTTGGTTACGGGTACATTTTTGGGTATGTTTAGACTTTTTGAAGATTAAATAGCTATTTCTTGGGACAACTATTTTTATCCATTTTCTAACAAAATTAGATCAAGTGAATAATAAATCCCATCTACTCTCACTTGTACTCATACACAGTTAAGACGTATACATATTATGAATTTGGATACTTCATGTATATTAGTTAGGTACTAATCATGCATGGATGGCTTTTTTCTCCTTACCCATGACAGGCCGTACTCTCCAGCTATACCCAGAATTCCCTGTGTGTCACCAGAGACTGTCATGCTGGATCAGGTAATGTCCTTTTAAAGCCGACTTCAAAACGAGCACAATCTCTGCCGTGACCTCTGTGATGTGCTCACTGCACAATCTGCCGAAACTGTCTCTGGCTCCTTCAAGAAAACAGGCTTTCTAGTTTAGTGCTTAGTGGTAATTATTGGGCTCTGGTCAACCTTCAGGGAGCGCTGGTAATCTGCTATCAGACAGCTTAGAGGTCACGCTGTTCACTTTGCAAGGGATCGCATCATCTGTTTGTTTGGACTCCAGTGGTGCCTCAATGACAGACGTGCATATGGATAAACGTGATGTGTCGTCATGCCTTGTTTGAATCTGTAAAGCCTTGCGTTATGAAGCCGCGTCGTCGTTTGCTGACACGGAGAGTGCGTCCCACAGCACATCCCCGCCACTCTGCCCAAGGAGTACGACGACGACTCCCTGATCCCCAGCAGCCCGGCCACAGAGACCTCCGACAACGTCAGCCCCGTGGCCAGCCCCGTGCACACTGGGTCAGAACCGACGTGGGCTGGGCTCTCCATGTGCTTGTGAGGTGCACTGATGAACACACACAAAGGCAGTGACCCAGATCTCATGCAGTGCGGATAGATGGAAGAGTAGATAGCCAAATGGGACGATAGGTGAAGGAGAAGTGCCAGTGTGAACAGGGTCTTGGTGTGTCTGTGGCAGCTGCGCGGCTGACCGAGTCCGCGTGCTGATTGGCAGATTCCTCGTCAGCTTCATGGTGGATGCCCGTGGCGGCTCCATGCGAGGCAGCCGGCATAATGGGCTGCGCGTGATCATCCCGCCGCGCACGTGCGCCGCCCCCACACGCATCACCTGCCGCCTGGTCAAGCCCCAGAAGTTGAAAACACCGCCCCCTCTGGTGGAAGGGGAGGGGTTGGCCAGTCGCATTATCTCCCTGGGCCCGTCCAGCATGCAGTTCCTGGGGTGAGGCTGTGTGTGTGCTTGTGTGTGTGTGTGTGTATGTGTGTGTGTATGCGCGTGCATTTATCACATGTCTGCTGCTGCTCCCTGCCAATTCAGGCCAGTGATCGTGGAGATCCCTCACTTCGCGGCTTTGGTCCGGGGCGACCGCGAGCTCATCATCCTGCGCAGTGAAAACGGCTCTGTCTGGAAGGAGCACCGCAATCGCTATGCTGACGACGTGCTGGAAACCATCCTAAATGGCATGGATGAAGGTGAGGAGTAACCAGCAGCAGTTGAGGTTGGGGGTGGGGGGGCATGACCTTGCATGGGCGTGGCTCACGCGTCTGTGCCTCTTCCGGCAGACCTAGAGAGCCAGGAGGAGCTGGAGAAGAAGCGGATCCGTCGGATCATCTCCACCGACTTCCCCCTTTACTTTGCCGTGGTGTCACGTGTACAGCAGGACAGCGACCTCATTGGTCCAGAAGGCGGTCAGCTGACAAGCAAGCTGATGCCAATGGTCCAGGCCACATTCCCAGATTCTGCTGTTACCAAAAGAGTCCGTCTGGGGCTGCAGGTGAGAAGCGAGGGTGAGGATGGTGAACCGGAGAGGCCTTTACCTCCCCGCCGTCTAGGGTGTGTGACATGGAAGAGCTGTGTGTGAATTTGATCTTGACATGCTGTCCTGCGTGTTTTCATTTCAACATTAGTCTCGGAGTCCAGTGTAGAATTTGCTGGCTGCCACTTTTCTGTTGTTTTCCTTGAGTTGCTAATGCTGTCATCTCACCATTTTGTTCTGTTTTTTTTTCTTTTCATTTTAAAAACATTGCTGTCATTTTTGGTCTTTTTTACTGTATTTTTTTCTTTCCTTAGGAGAACAATGTCTAACACTGGATGGCTCTGCATGTGGGGAAATGCTCTAATTGTAAAAATTTACAATTTTAAAGCAGTTCAAGAGTTCATTAAAGACAATTAAAAATTGACATGACTCCTGTATCTGTGTGTAATCATGTGTGTGTATCTGTGTGTTTCATTCTGCGAATGAGTCAGTGTGTTTCAGTGTTTGGATGTGTGTGTTCTTGACTATCTGTGTGGTCATTCCTGTATGTATATTTCACCTGTATGTCTGATCATGTGTGTGTATCAATGTATGTTTGATCATGTCTAGATGTGTGTGTTTGACTCTGTTTGTGTTTGACCATGTCTGGATATGTGTTTGGTTGTCAATGTCCAGATCTATGTGTATGTGTGTGTGTGTGTATGTGTGTGTGTGTGTGTGTGTCTCTGTGTCTGTGTGTGCTTGACACTGTGTATAATTGACCATGTCTGCATTTGACTCTCTGTGCGATTGATCATGGCTCTCACTGTGCCCCCCACCCCCAGGCTCAGCCAGTCCCAGATGAGCTGGTCACCAAACTGCTGGGTAACCAGGCCACCTTCAGCCCCGTTGTGACAGTGGAGCCACGCAGACGTAAATTTCACCGTCCCATCGCCCTTCGCATCCCACTGCCCCCCTCCTGGCGGGAAAGTCCACGTGACATGGGGGAGGGGGACACCAACAGCCTGCGTCTGCTCTGCAGCGTTATTGGTATGGAAGGATGTGCCAAAATGTACGTTATTGGGGGTGATAATATTGAAGCATGGCTGAGTCATACTCGCCTCCTTGCCCACAGGTGGTACGTCCTCAGCGCAGTGGGAGGACATCACCGGCACCACAAAGTTGATGTGCTGCGGTAACTGTGCCAACTTCACCACCAACGTTTCTGCACGGTTAGTGATGACACAGCACCTTGCACAAAGCACATACCCGTGGGTGCCTGCAGGTTCAACGGCTGTGAGATGGGACAGCAAAGCCACTGTCACCTGCCCATGGAAATGGCACCATACTGTCTGCAGTGGCTGACACACATCATTTATTTAGCAGATATTTTTGTGCAAAGCGACTACACAGCTTCTTCTTCTATCAAAACAAGAACTAATAAGACTATTCACTGACCGGAAATGCAACATTAAGGATGTTCAGGGAACAGATTGAGGCATCAGGCTAGCAGAGGAATTCCTGGAACAATCAGGCATTTCTTGATGCTGGAGAGGGAATCTGAGGACTGAATGTGGAACTTATTCCACCATCAGGTACCCCACGAGAAACATCTGGAGTGACACTTCTTTTGTGATGTTGGCTTGCTGTGCGAAGAGGGCGAAATGCGATGCGGGTCTTAAGGAGCATCTTGATGGAGATGGGTGCCTGTCCACTAATGGATCTGAGGGCCAGAACTAAGGACTTGAACTTGATGTGAGCATTAATAGGAAGCCAGTGGAGACAAGGAGGTGTGTTACATGGAAGCATTTAGGCTGACTGAATAGCAGACAAGCTGCCAGATTTTGAATTTTCTTCAGTGGTATGCAGTTGCAGTAGTCTAGTCATGATATAAAAAGTGACAACTAGAAGCTGAGCTGCATATTCAGACAGCATAGGTCTGATCTTCCTGATGTTAATCTGAAACAAGATGATAGCTCTGCATTCAGGCTGTGATGTCAACCAAGCATACAATGATCAGAGGGAAGGATGTGGAAAATTCAAGTCCAGAAAATACAAATCCAGACCAAGGTTTTGTTTCAACCAATCAGTTGAATACTGAATGTGACTGTGACTCTTTATACTTAACTGGCTGGTTGAAACAAAACCTTGGTCTGGCTTTGTATTTTCTGGACCTGAACTTTCCACCTCTGGTCAAGTGGAAAGGTCAGGTATATCTGGCTGTCATTGGCGGAGTAGGGTTAAGAAAAGCCAAGTGCCTGGATGATCTGACCTAGAGAGGTAATGTAAAGAGTGAAGTGGAGGGGACCAAGGACAAAGTCTTGGGGGACACTGATTGTTGCCTGATGTGGTTTGGACTCCTCTGCACCTCAAAATACTTGGAGTGATCTGTCTAATCGGTAAGACCAGTGCAGAGCATTTCTTGTGATGCCAACTTGAGAGAAGGTGGTCAGGAGTATTTGGTGATTAACTGTGTTGAAAGCTACAGAGAGATCTATCAGGATCAGGACAGGGATGTAGCTCTTGTGGCTCCCAGAGTGTCCACAGCAGCTACGCGGTTGGTCTCAGTCAAGTGTCCTGGTTTGAAGCCAAATTGGAGAGGGTCCAGGAAGTTCAGAGACTTTACTGAGGGCTGGGCATGAATGAGAGGAGAGAGACTGGCCAATAAATCTCAATCTGTGAATGGTCAAAAGAGGTTTTTTTAAGCAGCGATGCTACACATGCTGGCTTAAATGCTACAGGGGATGTGCCAGTTGTAAGAGACGAGTTAATCAGGCGAGTAAGTGCAGAGGTTAGTGTGGGGGAGATGGGAGGGGCTAGAGTCCAGGGCATAGATGGCGAGCTGGCGAGCGAGCAGGTCAATAACATTTGGGCTGGTAAGGGGGGTGAAAGAGGTCAAAGAAGGCCCATGGATGGAGGGCTGCATGAAGGTTGAGGGTGTGGAGAATTGGCTGTCGGTGGCTGGCAGCTTCTCATGGGAGAAAGTCGCAAAATCATAAGCACTTGGGTGGGGGGTGGAAGGGAAGAAAGAGGACTTGGTGGCAAAAATGGAAGCAGAAAACGATAAAAGAAGTGGTTGGTACTTAGCCAGGTTCACAGGATGACAAGTTCAGCATCCGTCTCGGCCATTCTGAATTTTGACCCACGGACTGATACTCACAGATCGGCACTCATAGGCTGACATAAAGACTGACACTCACAGACTGACAAACAGACTGGCACTCACAGGCTGACATAAAGACTGACACTCACAGACCGACAAACAGACTGGCACGCACAGACCGACAAACAGACTGGCACTCACAGGCTGACATAAAGACTGACACTCACAGACCGACAAACAGACTGGCACGCACAGACCGACAAACAGACTGGCACTCACAGGCTGACATAAAGACTGACACTCACAGACCAACACACTCAGCCTGACATAAAGACTGTTGCACACACACACTCACATGCACAGACTGACATGAAGGCTGTTATACTCGGACCAATGCCTCTCAAACACAGACTCACTCACAGACTGTCACACACAGATTGACACGTACTCACATACTCACATGCTTCCCTGTGCATGACACCTGACCCCAGGTTCTGGCTGGCGGACTGCCCCCGCACTGCAGAGGTGGTGTCCTTTGGCAACCTGCTGTACCGTGACCTGACGGCGGTTCCCTACATGGCTAAATTTGTGGTGTTCGCCAAGATGAATGAGGCACGAGAGGGTCGCATGCGATGCTACTGCCTGACAGACGACAAGATGGACAAAACCCTGGAGCAGCATGAGAACTTCACCGAGGTGGCTCGTAGTCGTGATGTTGAGGTCAGTGGAGGGGCACTCTGAACATCCTGTCATTAAATAAACTGTACATACAGCCCTTTTCCAAATATGTTACTGATACAGCTACTGCATTTATTTACATAATAATCCGTATGAACCAATTAACTGATCTTTATATTTACATTTGAGATTATATGATTATGTATAAACTTACTGGTAACCCTTCACACTAACTGCACCTTCATAAGGCTTTCATTATGCATTATGCAAGGTGTTCCATACCACACCATAACCGTACCATAACTTCTTTAAGGATTGCTTTCATAATACTTAAAATGAACAAGACATGACAGTTGTAATTTACATTAATAAAAAGTATTGTAATTGTGTAATCATATATATTTGTTATTAATGTATATTAGAGCTGTTAATATGCTGGGAGCGCTGTTAGTGTAATACTTTAAGACATGTTAAGGTATATTTACATCCAGCCTATGAATGTTCTATGAATACATTATGAAGGTGCAGTGAATGTTCTCCGAATACATGATAAAGGCATTATAAATGTGTGGTTATTCAAAGCATTACCAATTTATAACACGTATTTGTGTCCAAGTCAAGAAAAATTCCACAAACCACAAAAGGTGAAACCAGTCTGAAACACAGACCAGAGTACAACAAGCCGGAAGCACAGGGCAGAGTGCAACAGACCTGAAGCACAGACCAAAGTGTGACAGGTCTATAGCACAGGACAGAGTACGCAGGCCTGAAGCACAGGGAAAAATGAAAGCAGCAGTTTCTTGGTGTTGACTTAGTGTCTCCCCCTGCAGGTGATGGAGGGTATGCCACTGCACCTGGAGTGCTCTGGGAACCTGATGCCCATGAGGAAGGCAACTCAGCAGCCCCGCAGCTTCTGCTTCCAGGCTTTCAAAGACAATCGGCTTCCTGTCTCTGTTAAGGTGTGTGTTCTCTTATTGTCAGCGTGTCCACCTCTGTCTCCCTCTGTACCCGTCTGCCACACTGTCCACTCCTATCTACCTCAATACCTGTCTGCCACACTGTCCACTTCTATCTGGCTCAATACCCGTGTCCACTTCTATCTACCTCAATACCCGTCTGCCACACTGTCCACTTCTATCTACCTCAATACCCGTCTGCCACACTGTCCACTTCTATCCACCTCAATACCTGTCTGCCACACTGTCCACTTCTATCTACCTCAATACTCGCCTGCCACACTGTCCACTTCTATCCACCTCAATACCTGTCTGCCACACTGTCCACTTCTATCCACC
>JAODKK010000114.1:28178426-28192032 GCA_026774405.1 Petrocephalus microphthalmus | reverse complement strand
CAAGGTGTCTGTTTGATGTGACAATTTTGGTCAATATTTCAACTTTATCACAATTCAAATTTAGCAGCGCCACAACCAAAGACACAGCTACTAAAATAATGGAAGAGATCGCATTGGCCAGTCGGCCATTTTTCGTAGTGAGGGGCGGGAGGTTTCCATGGCTAATTCACCACATAGGAAGGCTGCCACTTCTAGTCGAAAACATAATGGACAATGCCATCGATTGCTCCCATTAAACCCCAAGCTGTGGTACTGTGACTCCATAAAGGATGATAATGACTATGTACTGCCCTCTAGTGGCGGTCACTGGAACACAAAGCCATGCATTTTTAACAAGGGCAAACGCCGTTCAGTTAAGGTTGACATGTTTTTACATTTACTTCTGCAGGTTCTTTTTACTGTTTTAATTAAAAATTGGATTAATCTCTAATGCCATGATTTTGCATTATCGGGGATCAGGGAGCTTACAATAAATTTTTCTGAGCGGGGTGCAGTGGGGGGCGGTCACCCCCAACCCCATGGGCCTGGAATGCCAGGTGTCTAGTCCAGCCCTGTGGTGAATACATCACTGCTGACCTCAGCAGTCCTCTGCCACTGTGAACTATCCAGCAGGAGCTGGTGGCCTGCATTACTGCACTAATCCTGAGCTAACACCAGGCCAGTTTAACGGCGAACAACAACACGCGAAATAGCTAAAGCACAGTGACCCTCTGCACGTTGCCTTCAGCTTCCCCCCAGGCAGTGATGCTTGCACATCCCTCCTCGGGCTCAGGCTCACTTTCAGCTCTGGCTTAATTTCTTCCCCTGTTAACAACCTAAAGGAATTTCCAGGATGAGCTGGTATATGAAAACTATTGCTACAACATAAATTTTTCATTGAAAGAGATTTCACTGTACTCTCCTTCAGAACTGAACCTGCAGGCCAAGTGCACCGGTGCTGTACGTGCCTTTCTGAGTCATGTGATCCAGTCTCAGATGAAAAACCAAAATACTAATTCCATTCATATTGTTCAAAAGCTGCTCCATCTTTGAATTTCTCATTTACATTACCACTATCATCCAAAGTAACATACAATGGAGAAGGTAGGATCAACCAGTCCCTGGAGCAGTTGGGGGCTAAAGGCCTTGTTCAGGGATTCAACAGTGGAAATCACTATGCTGACCATCTGTGCAAATATTATAGCAAATAGTGAAATATGCATTACCCTGTAGTCCTAAAGATTTTCTATTGGTTATTAATTTCAATCAAATGCAGACGTATTCGGCCTGTATTGTGAGTCTTCAACAATGTAAGTATTAACTTGGCAAGCTAATGCTTAGAAAGTGATGCTGACAAAAATACTGTTTTAACAATTTTCAACAGGTACTCCCTTATCTGAAATACAATAGGAATAGTAGTAAAGGTAAAACTAATGGCATGACTTGATAAAGTATGAATCGGCTGCACAGCTTGACATTACTGTTTTGATCTACATTAAATGTGCAATGCCAGCACTAGCCAAATATTGTCGTAATGGGAAAGCAAATCTGTAAACTCTGTATAGTTCCCAGTTTTCACCCTCATAGTGTCTCCTAAATGCCAACTCCTGTCAACCCAAGAATTAAATCAATCATCATTCAGCCTTTGCAGAATCTCATGTTTTTTCTTCACCGCGTCGTTGAGTTTGGCTAGGGTTACCGCTTTTTTGTGAAGAAATAAGGAGGTCACTCTCCAGCCCCGCAGAGGTACATGGCAATATTTTTGGCAATAAATTTGCAGGGGGGTGGGGATTGATCATGAAAAATATGGAACAAATCACAACCCGTATTGGTTCAAAATGGGATGATCAGGATGGGTGCAAACTTTCCCAAAAGACATAAATGCAGGATGACACTAATGCAGCATGCAGAGATAACTGCAGTTCTGGAGCCACTTCACTGCTGCATGATGAAACAGAATAGGTGCAGAGATGAGGTAAATACTGCAGATGGCTGAATCAGGCCGAATAAAGCAGCCTCCCACCCCTGTAACCCTCCGCATTCACCGAAATGCTCGCCCAGTCCGTCTTAACCGTGAGGCTTGTAAAAAAATATGAAAATATGAACGTGATATCACAATAGTTTAAACGGAGCTCAGGACTACCATCTCCTCTTTAACCATGTCCCAAAGAATTTAATCCCACATCCCCCTATGCACTCCAACCAACTAACAAGATTCAGTCACATCCTGTAGGTTTCCTGTTTCCTCGGCAACGGCAAGCTGGGCCGCACCCTGGACGGGAAAGGAAGAGATTGCATTTCCTGTCCAAAAAGACCCCTGTTCTCCGTTTGTGTTGCCTGGGGAGAGAAGCAGAGAGGAACGCAGTGCTCAGAGGAGTGAATAAAGAAAAAGAACCATAAATGGAAATAGCACAGGAGAAACTGTAAGTGTATTCCGGAGAACGCTTTCTGTATGTAAAACAACAGGTGTACTGTAGCTGTTACTCTCTTAAAGGTGCAGTTATTCCCCACTGAATGTGGTTTGACCAGGACACAGCTGATACTTAAACACACAGCTGGTACCTGAATACACAGCTAATACATGAACACACAGCTTGCACCTGAACACACAGCTGGTTCTTATATACATTGCTGATACCTGAATACATCTGGTCCCTGTGCACACAACTGGTACCTGAGCATACAACTGATCTGCACCAGATCACACAGCTTAAATCTGCACTCACAGCGGATACCTAAACACAGCTTATATCCAACTATAAAGTTGGTACCTATGCACACAGCTGATACCTGAAAACACAGCTGGTATATCAGCACACGGTTAATCGCTGAGCACATGGATGGCATCTAAGCACACAGCTGAACATGTTTCTTCTGAAGAGTTACAAACTGCACACTCGAAAGGCATGGAACGGCTGCCAGCTCTGAGTTAAAGCTTGGGCTAATCGGCTTTGCATAGACGTTCTGTTCAGGAATACGCTAACTGGAGTATAGGAAGCTGTTAAGGAGCATTTACTGCCTTGCAGATAGCTCTCTGTTTAGCTGTACAACAGACGGTCGTGTGGAAGTCCAAAGGCACACCCCTCACAGTGAATGTGCGTACCTGCATATCCAGGGCATCTACTTCATTAAGCAAACAACGAGACCTAATTCAGATGTAGGTTGAAGAGACCAAGCGTGGAAGAGACCTTTGCTAGCAGATGCTGCATGTTACGGATGTACGTGGGCACCAGGGCAGCACTGCAGAGCAGCACTGCGAAACAGAGATAAGAATTTGCTTCTTGGTCCTTTTATTCTGTTTCATTGCCTTGTGTATTTACTCAGGCCTGGCAATATGAATTACCGCAGTATTTTCTCCTTATAAGAATATGATCTGAAAACAGGAATAAACACTTAAAGACTGTCAGATTGCAGCAAACTGTTCTCAGCCTAGTAAATGTTTTTATATCTTTATAGCTGAACAAAGAAGGATCGTATGGCCCTCTGAGCATCCACAAGGAGAGGGAGCAGTCAGCTGAGGACACCGGCACTCTGCCTACTCTGCTGTACTGCTGCCTTGCTTTGATAGGCCCCTGATCTTGCAGCTACACCACTTTTGGATCCTTGACTTTAAACTTTTCTTTGATTGGATACTGGACTTTAACGTGGATCAATGTAATTGGCCGCTCGGTCACTGCTTTGGAGCCTGAGTATTGACAGATAATGTGAGAACATTAATGTGTTATCTTGATCTACTAAAGGACCTGTAGATTGATCAGGACTACCTCTTTAAACAGACAGAGATGGCAGTGTAAGACCTACAGCCACCTGACAATGAGCACTGAACAGCTCTCCAGGATGATGTCACTGCAGATATACCAACCACTCTTGCTCCTGAGCTCAGCGTGGGCATCCAAGATGAACCCCCCCACCCAGACATGTGGTCCTCCACTGCCTTCTGGAGGAGACAGGCCCATGGAGGTCAGCATGATGACAGTGGTGGTGCTGGTTCTGGCCGCTATGGTGGTTCTGGCTCTCCTGCTTCGGCTGCTCCAGCTCCAACGCCGGCTGCAAGCCGCCCAGTCTGGGGATCCTTCTGGATACTCCAGTTTCTGCCACTCAGCCAGCTACACCTTGAGTCAGTGCTCCCAGGCTGCAGCGCCTGCACCTCCCAAGCCATGTCCCGTCGCACCGCCATGTCTTCCCCTGACCCCCCCGCCCCCTCTTCCGCTTGCACCCATCCTGCCCCACTACATGCCGGCCAGCCTGCGGGTCTCTGCGGCACCGCTGGATCGAGCGCTGCTGGATCGCGCGATGCCCGATCGCGTGCCGTACGCCCGGCTCTCGGACTCGCGCCAGACTCGCGTGTTTCTCTTTGAACATTCTACTCTCTAAACTCCACCATTCTCACCAGAACACATATCTGGTGAATAATTCGCTTTTTACTAGCGAATAGTTTATTTTTCTAATTTGGCTGCCATTTCAGTGGGAGTAATTTTTTTTCAATCTAACTTCTCAATCACTTCTCAACTTCGACATGTGTGATTTTACTGTATTTTGGTTATGCTGGGAGTGAATTGAGAAGATCCACCCAGGTCTGGAGCCCTAATGCATTCACACTAGTGATGTGAAAATCACGAACGAACTGATGAATTGAACGAACTGATTCCCTGGCCAAACAGACACTCGAATCGCTGCATGCACATGCCTGCCATTTACCAAGCAAATAAATAACTACAAATAAATAAATAACAACACCTTTCCCAGAATCATTCATTTAACTACATCAATGGCGCACCAAGCACCCATGCAGGAGTAGACGGGCGACGCGTCTGGCACCTGCGGCTTTCCGTGCCGTGACGTCACCGTCCCTTTAAACTTCAGCAATCATGGCGGCGCTCGGCCGCAGTTCCTGGGCTCGGCTACTCGCCGTTCTTTGCTGACAGAAGCGCACTCTGTCCGGCGGTGAGCATTTTCCCCGGTCTGTATCGGGGCTGTGGCAGTGAGTGGTCTGCTGCTTTTTACCGGTTCAGCGGGTTAGTTGCAGTACTTTAAATGATCAAAATGTCGTGCAAAGAGTAGGAGATAGTCCGTGCTAAGTGTGGAGTTCGAGGTTTTCTTTACCAGAGCAAACTGTGCGGACAGTGTAACACCTGGAGTGTTTCCAGCCAGAACAACATTCGGGGTTACGTCGCCAGTGCCTCGGCTCCCGGAGCCCCGTTCGCCGTGGCCCGTGATCGCGATCTTAACGGGGCAGGCTCTGCTCGGGTTTAACACCTAGAGAGCGCTGTGGAGGTTTTTCTGGTGCAAACCTTTTATATTGCTACGGAAACTAGATGGGAGCTATTTTAAAAGGCTGCTGTGAAAACGCATTTCTAAGGACAGGGAGCCCAATTGGTCCGTACACTGTCAGGGGAAGTGTGGCGCCGTCAAGTTTCCGTGTCCTGCGGTCCTGTGTCCCAGAAGCGCGCCGTGATCGCCATGGAAACCGCGGAGGCTACCGCCGGCCTTCGGTGCCGCAGATGCAGGGCTTGCGTTATGGACTCTGCCGGTCTTCTCCAGGTTGGTCCATAGTAACTGGTCGATGGAAAAATTACATTTGCACATCACTATTGGCTATCGTTTGTTTTGACCAGACTTAATTGCATTTACATTAAAGTGCCAGCAGGCTAGCCAGCCTTTCTGCATCATTCATGTGTGTCGGTTAACCTGTGATCAGTCCTGAGCAGAAACTCTACCTTATTAGATGAGCAGAGAGAGTGATGCTGCAGCCAAGTGCAACATCTGGCATGTGAACTTTGACCCTCTGCCTGACTGGATCCACAGAGCTGCCCATCAGGTAGGACTCACCTCTTAGGAACCTACTACCAGCAGGTCACACTGGATAACTCCCATTTAGACAGGTTATATGCAGTGTGTCATGGCGGTTACACATGGGGGCAGTATCATCTCTCACTGTATTCAAGACTGTGAAATAAGAGTGACCATTACCGTAATGCACAGTGTCTGTGTCTCTGTCCCTCTGTCTGCTTGTCTCTCTCTCTCGCTGTTGGTCTGTCTCTCCATCTCTTCCTGTCCCCGTTAATGTCTCTTTCTGCATGTCTCCCTGTCTGTGCTTCTCTCTGTGTCTGTGCGTCTCTCTCCCTCTCCTTTTTTCCTGTCGATGTGTCTCCTTCTCTCTGTGTCTGCGTGCCTGTCTGTGCATCTCTCTCTCTCTGTTCCTGTGTGTCTCCCCCTTTGCACCCCTGACCCCGAGCAGCCCACTCCACACGTCGGCACGGTATCTGCCTGGTTAGCAGTTTGCTGCAGGCTTTTCCCGGCCTGCTTTTCAGGGCTCACAAAGGGCCGCGCCGCCGCTCTCTGGTGCTTTCCCGTACTGCCCCATTACCCAAAGCCCACATTGTTCCACCTGTGATTCTATAGGCCCAGTGGACAAAGGGGAAGCTGCTGTGCCCCCACTGTGGGGCTCGCTTGGGGGGCTTCGATTTTATGCGCCGGGCTTCTTGCCCCTGTGGCCGCCAGCTGACCGTACATCTCAGTGAGAGCCGGGTGGACCGCGACCACAGGCTGACCGTACGCCTCAATGAGAGCCGGGTGGACCGTGACCGCAGGCATCCCAGAGAGCTCCGACCCGGAGAGGAAGTGCGCCACCTGGAGGATGTGTGTTTAAACGCGGTGCCCGTGGGGCTGCCCGAAAAGGCCCCGAGCACAGCCCCCCTGCTGATGAGAGAGGCAGAGCCCTCTGGCCTGGCTGAGCCCCTGCCAACATACAGAATGACTGGCGAGGAAGCCAGCCCCCATAGTCCAGCCTCCACCCCTATGAGGCAACTGGTCCCTTCACCGAGCAGCATGGAATGGGGCAGCAGAGAGGGAGATGTGCCTGGGGAGCAGAGGCACGCCAGGAGGGAGCGGAACTCCACGAGGAGCCGGCGGAGGAAATGGAGAGGAGAGGAAAGGGGGCTGCGGAGCCGGTGGCTGGAGCGGCAGCAGCAGGTGGGTGCCAGACGGGGGGCGGGGCATGTGCTGGCTGCCGGGCTGGGCCGGGGCGAGGAGGTGTTTAAGGGACACCTGCTTGGGACATCATATGGGCTGAGAATCTCAGCGCAGCTACCCAGTATATGAACACATCTGTACATCTGTGTGTCTGAACATGCATGTGTGTGCATGGGCACATCTGCACGTCTTCTGTCAGTATTGCGAGGCAGAACTTAAATATCACCACAGCATGGCCACAATGCAAATGCATCTCTAAAGAAGACATTCTGGTTGTGATGGACTCACTGAGTAATGCAAGGTCAGATATGTGCCATTTAGCCTCTCGGAGTAGCCTGGCCTGTCTTTGCCATGATGTTTATTTAAATCATTTAGTTTAATTTCCTTTATATGATTCCTGTATGTCAAAATGATCACTTCTAAATTTGTGCTAGGCAAAGGCTGAGAAGCACGGTAGCTGACCTCTCTGCCACCCCCTACAGGGCTCCACTGGAAACGCGAGCAGCAGTGATGAGGCGGAGGCAGGCAGGGACAGGGAGGGCCTGACTTGTGCCGTGTGCCTGGACATCTACTTCAGCCCCTACATGTGTCACCCCTGTGGTCACGTGTTCTGCGAGCCGTGTCTACGCACACTGGCCCGAAACTGCCCGACCTGCACCCCCTGTCCCCTGTGCCGTACCCCCATCTCGCATGTCTGCTTCCAGAGTGGTAGGGCTGCCGCACCCCTCACCCAGGGCCCCTGCAGCGGCTACGCTAGTGCTAACAGAGGGTCCCTTTGTGTTGCAGAACTCAACCACACATCTCAGAGCTGCTTCCCTGAGGAGTACATCAGCCGCAGGCAGAGCTTCCAGAGGGCTAACTGTGCCCAGTGGCCCCTGCCCAGCTGTGGGAAGATCTTTCGCATCTTAGGTGGTATGGCTTGGGGGTGGGGGGAGGCATCTTGGCCAATTTGGTAACACATCCATCTATCATGCCTCACACTTACTTAATTACAGGGTTACAGTTGGAGTTGCCACTGTCGACTTTTTTTTACCGACTGGCCGATTGATCTAAATGAT
Organism: Petrocephalus microphthalmus; assembly: GCA_026774405.1. Taxonomy (NCBI): domain Eukaryota; kingdom Metazoa; phylum Chordata; class Actinopteri; order Osteoglossiformes; family Mormyridae; genus Petrocephalus; species Petrocephalus microphthalmus. The sequence continues at coordinate 28,184,023 of JAODKK010000114.1, read as the reverse complement.
TAATTTTCCTCCAGAAAATAAGATTGACAGTTTCATTTAAGTTAATTAAAACAAGAACGAACTATATGTTATTGCAGGGCTATAGATAATGGACGCCAGCTTTTCGGCACTATAGGTACCTTAAGCTTAAGATAAGGAAATTGGTAGCATGCCTAAAATATTAATGAGAGGCGTGTTGTGATGCTCAATAGTTAGTCTCTATAAATTCGCTGTATCCTTATGCTTAATAAATTCGGTTAGCGGAGCATGCTGCATACGATTATCTTGGTAGGCTTATGTCATGGAAGTGATAAGCGCCAAAGTGAAGTAAAGAGGAGATTGTGGATAAGGCGAAAATACGCTCGTGGCGTGGCGGTACTTTTTGCAGTTTATTTTTTTGGGGGGGGGGGGGCTTAATTATAGTTTTCATTTTTGTTTCAGTTTATTTCAGTTCAAGTTTATTTTTTACAGTTTTTGTTTTCATTCCAATTTTAGTTTATGATATCACAAACACACCCTCAATCAATGTAGAATAAGCCCAGATTTTAGCCTAAACATTTTAATAAAAAACTTAAAAAAAACATTAAAAAAATGGAAATTCTAAGGTAGCGGGCAGACAATTTAATGGCTTTAATAATATGGATTTAGCAACTACAAAGCCAAAAGACATTAAAACCTTTCCGTACTAATGGTACTTTAATGAACAGACAGCACGTCCGGTGGTTTCGCCTATTCTGCCGATCCACCTTCCAGAATAACACCTGTGTTTTTCCCTTCTGGTGCTCATGCACAGCACTAGTGCCGCGGTGGTATGCCATTGAACTTTGCTGTGCACAAACGACCTTTTTGTTTAATTGCCACACCTGAAACATAAAACTTTTGGAACAGACCATGGTGTAAAATTAAGCACGAACCCGACGGGACCCGACTGAACGATTTTAAGAAAAAATCTAATTGCGATTTATCTGACAGACTGTGATTTCATTGGCGATTTTTTTAAGCTCAGTTCAGTATTCACTATATGTGTATAAAAAACGAATTCAGCACAATCCTACACTGAAATCCATAGATAAGACTGGAATATATATTAATTGAATCCAAAGTGTATTTATTCTAACAAAAAATGATATAGGGCATACACCTAATAAAACCACAATTCTCTAGCAACCGGAACATGGTAAAGTGATTGCATTTTTACATGCGCATTTTAAGTGCCACGTTTGCTAACTGCGCTCCACCGCGTTTTTACCCTTTGTAACGCGCTTCCGGAAAGTCCCACGTACACAACGGTCAGAACAGAGAACAATGACGCATAAAACTACTATCACAAAAGCCGCGACTGTGTTAAGTTAAATAAAGTGATCATAATAAAACAATTCCAGTAATAAATACATTAGGGGTCTTGCGGCTAACGCTGCTTATACCCCTAATAAATAGGACCTTTCTGTAAACAATCTCTGACCATGAATTTGGTAGGTGATTCACTTACGGCTCAGCAGCGGAACCGATATTATTTTGCACTGCGAATGTAGTTTTCCTCGGGTTTCACGTTTGCGTGTTTGTGGGCGTATATGCGGTCACTTTGGGCCACCTCTGATTGGTGCGCATGACTGGCACGCGAGGAGCACGGCACTTCTGATTGGTGAGACTGACTCAAACTTGGAGGACGGAATGAATTTGTAAAACTATTCTCACAACAGTTTGAAACCCGGGGTCAGATGTGCTGTATAATGCATATATCGTATAGTCCTAGTTCGAGCAAAGATCTTCAGCTCTATTTCACATAACCCACTGGCTCATTATGCAGTGAAAACTTTTCCACACCTCAGACTTTGCTTTCGTTGCAACCAAATCGTAATCGCCAGGGGCTAGCCTCCGTTTCACCTCATCAGCATCCATTTTCGCATCTTTCTCGCTAATCGAAACGCATCACCTGACCGCTCATTTACCGCCAAGCCGGAGCGCAAGCCCGAACCCGGCCCGATCCCGTGTAAAATGATAGAAATTAAGCCCGTCGAGTCCCGTCGGGTTCGGGCAAAGATCTTCAGCTCTAGTACAGTCCCTGTACGCTCCCTGGTGGTCGGCTATAGTACTGAATGCCTTTCGCAATGCTGCACATGTTGCCATGCTAGTGGACCTCCTCCCACTGTGTCCCGCAGGCTTCCGGAGGCATGCCGGTCCCGGGACCCGGCGCCAGTTCCCACACAGCGCCTCCCGGTTGGACAGCTTAGCTTTCGAGGGCGACTTGCGAGGTTGGCGCCTTGACATGGACGTGCTCATCATCTACATCTACTCTGTCAACTGGCTCGTCGGCTTCCTCGTCATCTGCTTCCTCTGCTGCTACTACTTCTTCTCGTATCTCTGAGCGCTGCCCCACAGGACCCCGCCTGCTGGGCGTCCAAGGCAGTGGCTGCAGCAGACTGAGGAGGAAGACAAAGGGGCACCTTAACAATGGCATCGTTTCACACACTGACTGTTTATGACTCATCTTTGCTCCATATAGATCTCTGGTAGAGCTGCTTTTTACCGCATTGACCTCTGACTGTGTTTGTCCCGGATCCAAGTATAATACAGTGTGCTGGGGGGGGTCTCGTCTCTATCTGAATGCTTAGGGACCATCTTGGATGGAAAGTAATGATCTGTACCACGGGGTGAAATAGGTAAGAGTGCATAAACATAAGCGCTTGCCTCCCCCTTTCAAGTACTCGGGCCTGCCCCCTAATGGACAGCTGCAGTTCGGACAACGCCAGTGAACTTTAAGGCAAACAGCGGTGAGATGTCCTGTGAGATTGTTGCAAAATAAAAAGGGTGTCCTGTGTTTATCTGAAAGGTGGAAGTGTAGTGCCTTCCTGTGATCAATGAGTTTTCTATTGCTGGAACTGGGGAGACATCTTTCTGGGGTTAATGGGTGGGGGAGGCATACTTTCAAAATAGGGCTTTTGGTGGTTATGATTGACGGACTAGTAGTTGAGGATTGTAGTCAAGCTGCATCAGCTGCTGGCATACAAAGAAATCGTTTTAGTCATTTGTTTTGTTAAATTGCCGTTGTAATTTGCGTCCCAGGGGGCTTAAAAGCAGCACCCGTGTTCCAATCTAGGCTAAATCCAAAGTGTTGCCATTAAAGCCCAAATATCCGCTCAGACTGGCTTGTCTCTTATGCTTGCCAAGGTGAGAAGTCCTTAGATAAGGAGCCTGCGAACGATGCAGGGCGTAGCATTGTCTCCTGTTGTTGTTGTTGTTAATAATAATAATAATGATAATAATATTGCATTGTAGTTTTATTCGCTATCAGCCATCTGACGTGCTGGGTGTTTGCCGCTTTCTGGGCGTCACTGGTAGGCATGATCGCAGCCCGTCGTGTGAAGGAGCAGCAGAAAAGGCACTCAGTAGGCGACATGCAGCCTTCGCCTCAGTCAAGGTGACTCGGCCGAGCGGGACAGGCGGAAGGCGGCGGCGGCGCCGAGGAGGGAGCGGAGCGGACACGGCCAGCGCCGACCGACGTCACCGGCAACCGCATTCACCTTCGCTTTGCTCGCCGCCCGCGTCTGCATGTGCGCTGCACCGTCTGGCCGCAGGACTCGCCCGAGCGCCGCCGGCAGCATATTTCACGTCGGCTGCAAGCTTTCCTCCAGGGTCCTGGAGCGGGGACCGAGCTCGGAGAGCATCCGCAAAGCCCGACGCGCTCTGGAGGACTGCCGGATGGTGGGTGCCACCGCCGGCTCGGCGTGTCTCCGGTGCCGGTCCATCCTCACGCCTCCGTCGGGACCACGTGTGGATGCACCGTTTTAAAAAAGGTCACCCGGTACCTGCGATTCGGTTCCGGCTTTTCATGCTCCCCTATAATGGTTTGGTCTGATATGCTGCGGTTCGGTTCCGTTTCTTGATGCACCCCTTCCGATTGTGTCTCAGTTAGACACAATTTTATGTTCCCTGTCCGATAATGGCATAGTCCGGTACCTGCACTTGTCTTCGGTACGTCTTTGACTTAAGCATATAATGTTGTTATAGTAATTAAAGAAATAATGATAATCGCGTAAGCTTTGGCTCCATGAATCCGGTGCTATCGAATATATGCATAAAGTAACAGCATCGGCGTATGGAGAGGTGTTTTAGACATGATGCACACCACCCGCTAATCCTCCAGCCGGGGGCTACAGCAGAATCATTTTATTATCCGGATGCGGTGCCTAGTACGCTGTGATTTAATCTGAATTACGTCTGAAATCCCTAAAAGACCATCGCAGACGTGGACGAAAGTCTGCCTTATTTTCAGACCGTCTCCGAGTTCAATAACCTGGTGGCGCTGTACCGTGAGCTCGTCATTTCCATCGGGGAGACGGCAAGCGACTGCGCCACCGTGCGGGGTGAGATGTGCAGGACCAGGACGGGAGCCTGTGAGACAGCCCGGGCGGCGCACCAAAGCCTGTCCGTCATCCCGGGGTGAGGAGAGCCTGCCCTGGCTCTGTGGGTTTCTGTTTCCCACATTGTGGGCTTAGGGTTATGGGCATAGAAATGAAAGGAGAGTCACCACAGTGATAGATGTGTGTGTGTGTGTGTGTGTGTGTGTGACAATGAGAAAAAGAGATGGAGACATACCTTCTGTAGTATTTGTACTGTAAGGGTGATATGACTGCATGCGGAGTGAAGTTAGCAGAGATCAGCTGATTGTTATTATTAACAGAATTAAAATCATTAGCACTGTGGACCCCGAGGATCACGGTTTGTGGGTGTTTCTGAATACCAAGAACATATTTGAGGTCTACCCAAGGCCAGTCTTGCCAGCTTGAGTTGCAGTGAATCACGGGGTTGGTCTTGGCTGGTGAGGGTGCAGCAGAGGCTTCCTTGACATTTGGGGCGGGGCAGGAACAACATCTTGGGATTTTAACCGTCCTCTGTACTTATGTTCTTGAATATCGGAACTGGTGTCCAGCAAAGGAAGAGAACGTAAAACGGGTAAATGAGAACACAAGTACGGTCAAATATGCGTATTGAGAAACTGTCGGTGTCTCCTCAGCCCAGAGGATGGAGAGATTCCCCTGGACATCTGCAGGCTCTTCATCCAGCTTCAGTGCTGCCTAGAGATGTTCATCACGGAAATGTTGAAGGCTGCATGCCTACTCGGCTCCCTGCAGCTGTACAGGAGAGGTACCGCATCTGCGCTTTCACACACCCAGCAAAGCATGCCCCAAATCATTCTCTGCCCCCATTTATTAGCATGGAGATCTGATTGGGTCATGTTCCTCCAGGGTATGATGACATGGAGTTGAAAGTTAACATCAAGACCGATGAAAGCTCTGACATGCCTATTATTCAGGAAAGTTCATCCTCACCTACAGACGGCCCACAGCATGGCTGGCTGGTGGGCGTAGACATTGAGAACACAGAGAGGTTTGTTTGTGTGTATGTCTGCATGTGGTCATGTATGTATTTAATTGTAGAGAACAATGTAGCAAACACCTGTTTTTTTGACGACGTGGGGACAATTGTGACCACAATCTCCATCCATCCATCCATCCATTTTCCAACCCGCTTTTCCAATCAGGGTCGCGGGGGGTGCGGAGCCTATCCCGGAAGCTACGGGCACGAGGCGGGGAACAACCCAGGATGGGGGGCCAGCC
>JAODKK010000114.1:28123957-28141349 GCA_026774405.1 Petrocephalus microphthalmus | reverse complement strand
GACTGAGCTCGAGACCCCCAGCCAAACACCCCCAGGGACTGGGCAGAGCACGAGGGCCCCCGGGGGCTTCACTTAAACAATAGCTCACTAATAGTCCAGCTGGGAGATCAGAATGTTCCTCTCCAGCTGCTTCTATTTATTTTATGCTATTTGTGTTTTCATTTTTTTTTAAACAATGTATTATTTAAAAAAATATTTTTAAATTATTTGCATTTATATATTGAAAGGGAGGGGATGGAGGTAAGGTTGGAGGAAACGTAAGTATTGCCTGAGGTGTGATGGTCCAGTTCTTTACGCTGTTAGTCCGCGCGACGGACAGGATGTTCACAGGTTTCACTTTTGATAGCGACATTTACACAAATGATCTGTGTTAGTGGCATTATTTTTACTATGTATTTAAGTTTTTTATGTCTTCATTGAAAATAAATGTTGATTTTAAAAGGAAAATCGCGTGCTTTTATGCGAAGCGCCGTTTAGTGGATGTTAGGTAACAGACGCCTGGCGTGTCCTTCCGTGCTGTCAGTGACTGCGCTGAAACGGTGTCTAGTTGGGACGATACCGAAACATGCACCTCATTGAGAAGCCTCTTGTCCTTAGTACTGAATCTCGAGCAATAAGTGGACCGACACTGGAACATGTACGCGCCTTATTGGGAAGCGCCTTGCACTTCTTAGTACTGAACCCTGAGAACTAAGTGGACCGACACCGGATCATACAGCCGTATTGAGAAGCGCCTTGCACTTCTTAGTACTGAATCCTGAGAATTAAGTGGACCGACACCTGATGCACCGTATGGGGGAGCCTCTTGTTCGTGTTCCGGTGACTATTCCCTTGGTTCTCCGGACTCTCGTGTTTCACGCTGAATCCCAGTCGCCGTCCGGCGACTTCACGAAGCTGCACAGTTGTGAACGAGCATTGTCACTGTCCCGGATCGTCCAGCATAAAATGAGTAAAATACGTTTCAGATTTTATACCGACAGTAGGTTTCGAGAGCCCCCCTCCGCTGGAAGCCGGTCGAGTTCGTGCACCGCTGCGGTGAGTTCGCCTTGAGGGGGCGTCGCTCTCCGGCCGCAGCCGGACCAGATAGACAGTTTCACACGCGCTCCGTAGCTGAATGGCGCTTTGTCGTTTTTACCTCCACAACACCAAGCTTAGATCCGGATGAAATTTTCTATACATTTGTGCCGCCATATGAGGACTGCAAGGAGACGTTTAGGATGAGACTTGGCGCCCAGGAGCTGTAAAGTAAGGTGAGTCTGGACTTATGTACCGATCACACGCAGGACCGAGTTTAAATCTCAGCGGCAAAGCTGTTGCACGTTTTAATTATGATAATTATTGATCCGAGGAAGCCTTCTGCTGTTCTACAGCTTTAATTAGACAACTTCGTTATTACTTATGCATTAATAATATACGGTATTATATTCAGTCTTTCCAGTTAATGATTAAGAGGAGGTACAGGCCTGCACACGTGGTTTACATTGCGTGGTACCGAATAGTACATGCTGTACAGATTTACATTTTTGTTTCAGATTTATTTCTGTAAATATCATGCTTACATCTCATGTGCACAATCTCCTACACAAGGGCCACAGTTGGGAATACTAATAAGAGATGTTGAACTACTTGTATATACACCCATCTGTCTCAGTGCCAATTATCTTATACACACCAGCCTCACTGCTACTCCTCCCCAAACATACCTGTCTCGCTGCTTCTCCTGCCACACACACACACATGCACACACACACACCTGTCTCACTGACACTCATCCCCCACACACCTGTCTCCCTGTCACTCATCCGTCCGACATTCCTGTCTCACTGCCTCTCCTCCCACACGTCTCACTGCCATTCCCCCCACAGACATACCTGTCTCCCTGTCACTCCTCCCCCACACACCTGTCTCCCTGTCACTCATCCATCTGACATTCCTGTCTCACTGCCATTCCCCCATAGACATACCTGTTCTCCTGTCACTCATCCGTCTGACATTCCTGTCTCACTGCCATTCCCCCCATAGACATACCTGTCTCCCTGTCACTCCTCCCCCACACACCTGTCTCCCTGTCACTCATCCGTCCGACATCCCTGTCTAACTGCCTCTCCTCCCACACACATCTCACTGTCATTCCCCCCAAAGATATACCTGTCTCCCTGTCACTCATCCGTTCGACTTTCCTGTCTCACTGCCATTCCCCCCAAAGACATACCTGTCTCCCTGTCACTCATCCATTCGACTTTCCTGTCTCACTGCCATTCCCCCATAGACATACCTGTCTCCCTGTCACTCATCCGTTCGACTTTCCTGTCTCACTGCCATTCCCCCCATAGACATACCTGTGTCCCTTTTTATTCCTCCCCCATACACCTGTCTCACAGCCACTCCTTCCTCACCTAAGTCTCTCTCTCTGTCTATCTCTCTCACACACACAAACACAGGCAGTGTATGTAACTTCTCTAATCTTGCCCCCACAGAGCTGCTGTCATGGTTGTCATTACTCATCCCTCACATTTCTTTGTGCTCATGCTTCTGTCGGGACTAGGATGGGCATCAACCGTGTCTCCAGGTAAAGCTTCTTCATTGGCTAATGAAAAAGGTCAAGGTTGGCCTAACACCTGGTATTCCTGCCATTGGTCAATTCAAGACTGAATGTCATTTGTAGGGTTGCTTCTTTAATATAGCTCAGGTCCTATTCATCCTCTGTATAACCTCCTGTAGGCTGGCATTTAAAAAGGGCCTATTTGCCTTAAATCACATTATCTCAGCCTTGATTTGTGGGAAAGTGGTAGCAGAAACAGGGTTCTTGATCTCCCATCTGAAAGGTCTTTGTTAGGTGGAGAGCCTGTGCTGTCCTGCTCTGTGGGAGCTTTTCAGCATTTGAGCTTTTTCCAGAAGCGTCTCTGTGGGTTATAAACCATGTGCTTGGGTAGACATGCTGACGATCATGCATGGGGCCTTCAGCGTTTCCCAGCTCTCTCTTTGGTCCTGTGTGGTCCATGTGTTTATAATGTGAGCAAGGCCTATCATACTCAGTCACAGTACACGTTTATTCTGAGCAGCTGCATTCATCTAATAGTGCCTGAAGGTGTAGCAGGTCAGTGGGGATTGCCTATTAAGACAAAGTGCTGTTTATTTTGGGTAATTACCCACGTTCCCTGGTAACGGGGTTGCCTCAGAAGAGAGTGGGAATGACTGTCCAAGTCAGGGGATGGAAGGATATGGTCATTTTCTCCTTGTGAGTGGTGTTCCCACGAAGAATGTATATGTTACACAGGAGTCCCAGAGGACGGCATGTGCTTCTGCTCTAAATGGATAGGACTGCAACACCAAGGTCAGTCTGATGAAGAGAGCTCCGGCCATTTATTCCTGGAAAGCTAAAGATAACCCTGGTAAACATGTTGTTTTTCACTCATAGTCCCTCCAGGAAATGGAAACATGATCTGTCAGTAGCCCAAATAACCCATAGTCTGTTGGCCCCAGTCCATCGCTCTCAGCTTATGTAAACTCACTTAGCATAGACTGGCAGCTGACCCATAATGACCTGGGCCTAAGTGATATGTTAAGACTAAAAGTAGTAAAGTGGGCTTCATATGTATGGAAAAACATGGTTAGGTGTAATGGTGATTACGGTTGCAAAGGGGTGGGATTTTTCAGGTAAATTTCCTGAGAGTTTGCATGGAAATTTTAACATGGGAATTTACAATGCACTGCCGACTGGTGGTCATTTTGGGGAATGCATGTTTTGTAGCTGCTTTTTCTGCTTACATCAGGTCCATAGCCAGAAATACATTTCATGAGGTGTGTGGCAACCCTAAGCAGCTTGGTACATTCTGCCAACTGGGTGACATTCCAAACCCATAATTTTACTACCTAGCTATGTGCCTGACTCACATGTGCACACGTAGTGTGGGGCAGTAGCAGGGGCCTGTAATATGAAGCAGGAATTCTTGCTTGGATAACTTGTCACAGAAACATCCATGTTGCCCAACATCCTGACCCTCACGGAAACGCACATGCTTCCCAGCATCCTAGCCCTAACCCTCAAGGAAATGTCTATGCTTCCCAGCACACTTACTGGTGTATTTGTGATGCTCTCATTCCTAGTGACCAGTAGAGGGCCCCATTTCACCAGCTGCCTGTCCCGGGAACAGGAGACTTTCCGGTGCTGGTGGACTACAGGAAGTTTGCAGAATTTCTCACAGGCTGATGCCCTCAGGGTTTTCTTCCTCAACAAAAAGTAAGGACAGCCCTGGGGCTTTCTGGTTGACAAGTTTATCCTAAAAAAAGGGGCCACCAGGAGCCTACCAGAACAATCCACTATGAGTGTGTAGAAAACTGCTAAGGAAGTTTCCTTTGAGCCATATATCTGGCAATTTTGGTTTTAATGAATGCATAATCAGGCTGCCTCTAAGGCTGTACTGAAAAAAATCGCCAAATCAACAGATTGCTTACATTTGGACCATGATCCTGCCATCGCAGTGCGAATTCATTTATGTTTTTTGTTGCGTTGCACTGCAGGGAAAATAAGCACAGTGAATATATCGGGTTTACCGAAAAGCTGAGGTATTGTAAGTTAAGTTAAGGCAGTACATAGAGCAAAAATGAAATTATACATTTTTCTATTAATGTATTAGGATACCTCACAGTGACACTTCTGTAGATGTTAACCAACCATTAAATAATACAGACACAAAATATACAAATAATGTATTTACAGATGTCTCTTTTTTCACTGGTAGTGTGTGTAGGATGTGATCAGTATTGAGATTCACATTATCGTCATGCATATTTTATCGCGTCCCTGGTTATCGTGATATGTATCGTATTCTCAGGTTATTAGCAATACCCAGCCCTGTCTGTCTCCTACATGGAATATATTTGGCTGCTCCTGGTTGGTAGCTGTTGATGTTATCTGCATGCTCGTTTGGCTGCTTTTACCATCCTTGTTTGGTTTGTATATATATTTAGTTATTCATTTTTCTGAGTCTTCTTTCTTTGTAGTGTCTCTCCCCGGGGTTGGGTTGAGTGCCCTCACTACAGTTCCTTGGAGCGTAATGAGTGCTACTTCAACTCGCACTACACATCTGTCTGGACATCGTACTGCCTGCAGCTGCGCTCAGCCTCCCTGAATGTAACCTACGATGAGATATGCTTCAACGTCGAGGACATCGGTGACAGCCGTCATGTATCCTGCAGCCGCACTTATAACCATCACACTGTGATGCCATTCAAATGCTAATTTTCTGCAACGGCCTATATGTTTCCTGCATAAGTGCCCAGTTCATCAGACTATTTCAGCATCCTCATAGGCATATTTACAATGTCTGTTCCCCCCAGTTTTCCCTGAGCCCCCAGTGGGCCTGAACTGGACACTGTTGAATGTGAGTCGCTCTGGGCTTCACTTTGACATCATGCTACGCTGGATGCCCCCGCTGTCCGCTGATGTGAGTGCAGGCTGGCTGAGCTTGGAGTATGAAGCCCGGTACCGTGAGAAGGGCAGCCTGAGCTGGCGCACGGTGCGTTTGTTCTCTCAGTTTCTGTTGCTGGATATCTTCTACCACTATCACTGCAGTTATGAGGCTTCTCAGATTAGCGTGTCAAGTAAAAGCTCTTTTTTGGATCTGGCTGTGACCCTCTAGCTGGGCATTGATTCCAGCACCAAGAAGTCCATTTATGGGCTGTGCACCGGCAGAGAGTATGAGGTGCAAGTCAGATGCAGGATGGTGGCATATGAGAACTTTGGGGAATTCAGCAACATCATCTATGTTCTGGTCACTCAAAGCCCCTCCAAAGGTCTGTATTTACTAATTAAATTAACAGATAAACAAGGCCCTGCTTTTTATTGTTTTCTCTAACATTAACAAATTCCCCTGTTTAATGTGAACTGGTATATTTTACCCAACAGTGAACACCAATTCACAAGAGTCCTCTATACTCAGTTTATAGTAAAATAGTACCTTACAGTGAACATAATTGCCCTACAAAAACCTAATCTGGTTTGCAGCTGTAGAGACTGCCTTGTTGCGGGTTGTGTAAATTGATTGACACACTCCAGGACAATGTATTAATTAAAGCACATTGCTTCTCAGAATCAGGATTCACTCTGGGTGTGCTGCTGATCTTCGGAATTGTTGGAGTCAGTACTGTACTTCTGTTGATCGTCTTGTCAAAACGCCAGAGGTGAGGCCGAACTCCCGAACTCACTGCTAACTTCAGGGTCAAAGGTTTACTGTCATGCCTGTTGAGTGGGCACTCTTGATTCTTTGCAAACCATGTCAAGCCACAAGAGCAATAATCATGTGTAGTGATTAAGATCCCATGCTTGTTGTCCAGGATGAGCTTGCAGAAGCACATTAGGCTAAGGCATGGGTGCCACATTAAAGGTAATGGGGATCCCCAAGGTAATTAGGATGAAATGGCCAAAACTGGGGAAAATATTCAGATGAATCTGATGGCTTTATCAAATGGCAGTGAATGTCAAGTATTTCACTTGCTCAGTTTTTACTGGCCATTGTAAGTATATTGCTGCATCCTCACCAGTGGTTCTGACCCCCCCGTAGTGTCGGGATCTGGCCCTGCCTTGTCTAATTTTGTTGTTTCACTGTATGGTCAGAAGGTGTCACTGGCCATCCTACCCCTTCCTCGTTTCTTGTTGTTTACATATTCCAGTGTTTGCTTACTGTCTTCAGTCTTTTGTTTCTGGCTTTACCCTTCCTGTGGCCAGTTTTGTATCTATCTCCTGTGTCTCTTGGTTTTTGAATCCTTAGTACTTAGTTGATTATTTATGATCCTCACCTGTCCCTTGTTTAAACCTCATTACTTGTGCATATATGTACCTGTCCTTGCCCTGTTCCTCTTTCTGTCATTGTATAAGTTGGACTGTTTCCCTGTGTTTCTTGTAGTGCCCTTTGCCATTAACACCCACTTCCCGGTTTGTTAGATGGCTTTATGTTCTCCTGCCCCTTGTCGTTTTATGTCTGTTTGAGTTTGGTTGCTATGCCTAAGCTGCCAAGTAGATTGTCATTCCCTCATGCCCCATCATGACACTTGGCTTCTGCTGCAGGTTGGCAGTGTTGTTCTTGCCCCCTATACCAAGCCCCAGGATCAAAGGGGTCGACCCAAACCTGCTCAAGGTACTCTCATCTCCTGAAGGTGCTCAGTGTTCATCATCCCTGACTAGACTGCTGCCAACAGTTGCTTTGCTGCTTCCAGAAGGATGAAAATGCTGTTGCTTTAGTGGTGCTTTCTTTAATGTGTCTCGTTTTGTTTTTCTTCCCTCACACGTCCAAACACGCATATATGCAAAACATGCACGCACATCTGGACACACACATAACATGCATATATGCACACAGAAGGGCAAAATGCATGAAGTCAACTCCATTCTACACACCCACCCCCACAAAACAGACATCTGCAGTGAAGAATTGCTAATGGATTTCCTCGAGCTGGACCTGGAACCAAACCACAGAGCAGAGAACATGGACCGGAATTGCCTTCCAGACCCAGGCCAACCAGCTCCTCCGCACTGGGATGACGATTCAACCCGAGATAGTAACCGCAGTTCAGAGCAGCTTAGTCTCCAGGCTGTAATCTCCAATATGGCACCTCCGCAGCCACTGTCTCTCTTTTCCTCCTGCCAGTTAAGCACAGCCACCAGCAGGCCACTGTTTGCGGAGCAGTGCTGTATCCCGCACAGCGGCACCATGGCCTTCTATAGCCAGGTGGGCGAGGTCACTTCTACAGGTGGAGTCATGCTGTCCACTAGGCAAGAGAGTAAAGCGGAAAAGGAGATGAGGGGGACACAGCCTGCAGCTCCAGACAGCAGCAGCTACATCTCAGAAGAGTGTGCTATACACGTTAGGGGTGACTCCTCCATAGGTGCCTGCAAACCATCAGCCAAGGCCCCAAGGCAGCTAGCAGAAGGTGTGCCCCTATTACAGCCCAATTCCAGCCTGCCTACACCCCCAATCTCTGGCTACACAATGCTGTAGGACCACAACCCTGACATAACCCCTGACTTTCAGGCTATTATGTTCAAAAGGCCTTTATAAGAGCTACATCCTGTTCAGGCAGATACTATTTTTGGGAATCATATTTATTTGAATTGTACATTATCCAAATTAAAATAAGTAGGATGCTGGAAGTCTGGTACCTACAAATGAATGATACTTTTGGTTTAGAGCATATACATACATAACATCATGTACATCGTGAGGTACTTTTCTGCAGATGTAAAATCTAAAAATGTTATATTTCTTCAGATACACAGGTCAGTAGGCTACTTTTTTAAATGGTTCAAGTTAAACAGTGTATCCTTTATGATGGATTTTACTATAAAACATTTTTATGCTGTATATCAGGCCATAAACTGAGACTATTTAAGAGAGAGCTTAACAGCATTCAGACTACACATATACAAATATTTTCTGCTGACTAGGTTTTCTGGAAATGCTTATCTTTATGTTGCATACTGTATACCAAATGGTTTGTCAAATTCAGATGTGGAGCTCCTGTACTCAGCTTCCATCTTGAGCTTCAGGGCGAATGATTTTCCTGCTGACGATGAAATTAATTGTTAGTGCTTGATGGCCAAAGAAATAGCTCGCCATTTATGATTTTAATAGGCACTTGAAGATACGGTCACAGAGACGGATGTTGAAATATAGCATCTGAAATTAGCGTGGCTTTACATCACGGTCACATGTTTTAATCAGTGTTGCCAAATCCTTTACCATACTGTAAGCTACTTCTGACTTTTTTTCTTTAGTTTCTAATAAATTCATCTCTGCCATTTGTGTTTTTTATTTTGAGGTTATAAAAACTGCCTATTAAATCCAAAACAGTTTCCATACTGTGCTTTTTGGGTTTTAGAGTCTATGGCTGCATTCTTGTGATTGATACATTAATTCACTAGTTTCTATGCTGGCTAGTTTCAGCCATTTTGGATAACTCAAGAGTTTACATCAGCTTACACCCTTTAATTTAAATTTAATTTTGGCCACAAATTTGATATTGAATGAGTGGTTAAGGGTTAAGAATTCTTGTTATGTAAATATATCACATAATTTTGTATCTCTCAAATATTTGGTTTATGTTGCCATATTTTGAATTGAGTACCCAATAATTTGTGTAAAAGTTGCTACAAGGGATCATATCTGGTTTATGTCAGGCCCCAAGAAGTTATTTACTGTCACATTAAGAACAGAAAATGGTAAATTAAAATGTTTGAACCATGCCTCAAGTATTTCAGTTACTGTTTTATGCATGTTAACGGGACTGACTGTGTTCCATGTGGTCGCGTAAACTGAGCTTATTTTGGGCTTGATTTCTCCACCTTACTTTGCACAGCGGGCTTGGTTATAAGACTTGGCAACGCTGGTCTTATTGTTTCATTGTTAAAATGTTTTATTGTGAGACAGGTAGGATTGCCACTTTCTGAAGAAATAAAGGATGCCAACCCCCAGCACGCGACGATAATATTTGCTCAGGAGGGGGTCCATGAAATAAAAAAAAAAATCCGAAACAATGTTAACAAAAATAGCATTCCTTGTTCAAATCGCCACATGATATTTTATTTTACAATACGGGAGACGCGCGACTCTAGCCACGGGGTTACGCGTTCTAACGGACACCGCTCGCGCCTCACACGGGCAAAGCGCGGGAACGGAGTACGTCAGAAAGTCCCCCATCCCGTCTCGCCACAAAACATCTTAACAGTTTTACACAGAACTCGCTAAAATCGACACACTTTACACCATGGTGGCACGGGGTAGCTCTAAACAGTGTCACGGTATCAGATTTTGGCACCGGAGTACCGCACGACTTGGCTACATAACAAAGTACACAGACATATGTAGTAGCCCTAGTTATCTGTTACCCTCTTTAAAAATGACAAGGAAGTGCTGGGTCGTCTAAGTTACAGTTTGCCAAAGGGGTGTGAATATCTGAAGTCGTTTTTAGACGTTTTAAAATTCCTGCCAAATATATTCGCGCCCTCGTTGTATGAGTAACAGTACTTCCAGGAAAATATAAACAGTCACGGTGTAAATGGCTGTATTAAAGGTAATCAAGTCTAGATCCACCTTGCAGGTATAGAGATGCAGGGACGCGGAGCGGTGAACCTGGAGCGGCTCCTCGGCGACTTCACGCACATAGAGGAGGTGCGCTTCGCTGCCGCCCCAGCCGGCCACTGGGCGGCGCTGCTTCTCCGCACGGTCGCGCATTGCCCAGCCAACGGGCCAATTAACGTGTGCGGACTCACCCGCTTACGCTGAAATAAAGGATTTTCTCCCCTTTTCGCTAGACAATAACAGAAGTCACAAAAAGAAACAGCTTCCTAGAGGTTAAATTAGATGAAACCAGCCAACTGATTAAATTAAGTAGGGCCAAAGAAAAGTATCTGAAGGAAGGTAAGGAAAAAGGTGCTTTCTTCTTAATGCCTTGTAAAGTCGATCTCTGATATATTAACGCTAAAAATAACCGAACCAATGAAACATGTTAAATCTTCCAGTTTGAATCCTGATTCACGAAGATGTGCCTTTTGGTTTATGATTCGGTATATATAGGGCAAACATGCAATATATGCTCAAATACTTTTGGCATGTGTAAAAATAGCTCTTACTGACTGTACGTCAATTTCGTTATTGAATTTTTATTTATCATTATTCGAAATTAAGTTCGCGTATATTTATCTCCATCTAGTGGTCAGAGAGCGTAAAGATTTTTGCAAAGTGGAGCTACTGTATAGATTAATTGCACAAAACAATATGCCGGGTTTAAATTCGGTATATTGGGATTTCATAATTATATGTAATGTTTTGAGCAGACTTTGTTTTAAATTTCTTGTTTTTTTACCAGTATTTTTAACTGATCCATTCATCTTCTACGTACCAGCCAGAGTCACTAAGCATACTACACCCCAGATAGGTTGACAAACCTAACTCAGGGGAAATGAACACACAGTCTACAGAACTGCAGGAGGACACTCACATGTCACAGGGAGAGCATGCGAGTCCCACACACAGCATGGACACAGGATTCGAATCCCTAACCCTGGAGGTGTGAGGTAACATTGTTACCTCCATTCTGCCTCTTCACCTTTGCTTTTGTTATCATATTGATTCCAGAGAGAGACGGACTGATACATACTGCCACTGGTTTCCAGCAATCAATACAGCAGCAGTGTGACCTGAGGTGTAAGTTGTTCCCTCTCCTGCTCAGGCTATCCATTTGGGTGGTACGCGGTGTCTGACTTGTTCCTGCCATTGCCATGTTCTAGGGGAGAATGAGAGATTGAGAAACACACTTCTGCTGATGGAGAGAGAGTTTCAGGCTAGGATAGAGGTGGGTTCACCAGGGTGCAGGATAATTTTTCTTTTTGTATCACAAAAAAAAATCCTGCTTTGTTTCTAGAGATATTGAAAGAAACATTTGCATACATGCAAATATTTGCACTTAAAGTATACTGAAAATATTCTGACAAACACTTGTACCCCACAGGAGGAGGGTTTGAATTGGGTAGATTTTGGTAAGGTGATAGGTCATGTTTCCCTATGTATGCAGCAGCCATAGGGTGACATAGTTGTGGTCCATTCAGAGTTGGTATGGCTTAAATGTGACTCAGGAGGGTAAGGCTTGTGAAGAGAAGCTGGAGAAGGATCTTCATGATCTGGAGGACCGCCACCAGGAGGAGCTAGAGGAAATGCGTCAGGAAATGTGGCACAGTGGTGAGCCATTGTTTTGGGCTGGTGTGAGTAGGTTTGTCCTTTGTTATTTAGGTTTTACCAGTAATGATTTAGCATAATTCTGGGAAACACAAATGCTCAGTAATGATGTAAAGACACTGGGCAGAGCTACACTTTGCCAGTGATCAGTCACAAGCCTTAAACTGTAGGTGAATCAGTTCTACTGAGCACCATAAGACACCAGCTCACAGATCTTCCATGATGTTCTTGTAAAGGCCGCATTTTAAGGACCATGAACATGATTTGTACAAGAATACACTGAGTTTACTTTACATGCAGTTGAGGTGAAGGAGCTGGAGATGAGAGCACTTACAGAGCTAAAGGATTCAGAGCTGGAGGAGATGAGGCAGAAGATAAAGGAGCAGGAAATTGAGAGAGAGAGCGAGCTTCTGAAGTTACAAATGGAGGTGGTGTCAGTGGTCTCTCCTGAGTTGCTTTGACTAGCCATCTGTAAGTGTGGCTCAGCTTTTATTCTGTTTGTCTCCATGGCAGTTCAGTGCCAGGATGGCCCGGGTTCAGGCCTCCTTTCAGGGCCAGAAGCAGCTGCAAGCAACTCCGCCAGTATCTAGAAGTGTCTTCCAACGCGTACGTTTTTTACCCCTTAATTCCTTTGCATGCATGTTTTCGATGCTGATTATAGATGTGTGTTCCCCTATACTGTGATGTACATACATGTCTGTGTGTATACAGTGTGGGTACTGTTTGTATGGTGTGAGCATATTTAGCATTCATACTGGAACAAATTTTGTTCTTTTTTGAGGACTAAACCTAAAGAACTTGGAGTGTATTTGGAGACAAATACACGCCTTTTTATATCTTGAATGATTTTAAGTGACTTTTCTCTTGTTTTGATTGTTTGAGGTTTTTATGTTATGTTAACTATGATAGAATATCTTTAGTGTTATAAATGTATAACAACAACAAAAAAATGGAGGTTAGTAAATGTATGTGTATGTGTTTACATCTGACTTGTGTGTGATCTTACATGAGACCTCACTGTATATGAGCACATCCATAGTCTACATATGGTGTATGCGTACATATGGTGTGCACAGAAGCTGCAGTCTCTACAGGAGGAGAGGAGCAGGGAAGTTACAGCACTCCAACAGCAGGTGGCAGCATTGCAGCAGCAGCTATCCAAGCAAGCTCACCAATTAAAGAGGAGGAAGCTTTAGGTACGTTTGTCATGCCTACTGCCCTTTGCCTGCATCTTCTAATTCCTGTAAACATCAACAATCGTAAACATACATATCTGTCTACATACATTTGTTTTGTTTTTTATTTTTTTTTATTTTTGCTGGCATTAATATAGACCTCATCTGACTAAATTATAATTATGGTTTATATGCATATTAAAATCCAGAGCAATTTACATTTATGAATGTTATATTTTAACAAATTATGATTTATATCCAAGTCCGCTATTCCTTTGCCATCATTCAGGTCTGCACTGGTATTTTATTCACGGTACCCATCTTGCTAATCACTTACACATCTTGATGTCTTATTCTATCACCCCAGGAATGGCACAGAATATAAAATTAACAGCTTTCTGCTGTGAAACCTGCCTTATGGTACTTGTTGTCAATTTTAAAGCCCGGCATATTTTCAGAAAATAAAGTGGACAATTTAATGGGGCTGTGACATAAAGCAGATGTGTGTGAGATTGACTCAAACAGTCCTGAGTTCTCCAGCTCGGGCTTCAGCGTGCCTGACATCCAGGGGCCTTTATCTTAGCTGTCTGGGAGTCATTTCTGACCTTGATGGCTCTGAGATCAGGCCTTGAATGTCATTTTTACGTAATAGTGTTAACGTGTTCTCTCTGCCTATCCTACGCGGAGGATAATGGGATTCCTGTAAATCTAATACTGTTCTGAAAGGCTTAAAGCCACCACCTCCCATGCACCTACCCATTCCTAATGTCTGAGGTGTTCCTCTGTTCAGTGGCTGAAGGTAAGGGTTAGGGTCATTAAAGCTCTCATCTCAAGGTGGTTTCCTTTCTAACCTGAAGACCAGCCATCACCTCACTTTAATGGCTTTGGACAGAAGCATCTGTCAAGCAGGGAATAGTAAAAGCATACAAGTATAATAGCATGCCCAGCACTTGAATAATACCAGGAGTATACCTGCCACTGTGAGACAGATTTTCCCTTCATTGATGCTGTCTTTGTCTGCTAGTGATGCCTGACCACAGAGGGATGACCCTAATTCATCATATCAATACGCACCTTCTCTATCTGACAGCAATGTGACCTTTCAGTGGATCCCAGACTTTCTGTGCTTCTCTGGTTTTTTTCTGTAGAGTCAGTTGGTTTCATCTTGGTGCTACTGAAATGGATCCTTCCCTCCAGTGAGATTAGCGGATGGATCAGGAAGGACCCACCACCAGCCGCAAATTCCAAATAAAGCGCAGAAACATGGAACATCCATGACCATGTTTGTGAATTTGAAGTTTAATACAGTTGTTATTACTAATAACATATCTGTTATGTGAAATAGGTTAACAATTTGTAATGGTTTTATTTCTCATAGATACATATGTCATTGCATGACTAGATAAAATAAAAGGTAAAACAGTTTATATCAATGATGGTTATTTTACCATTATGGTTATTTGTACTGTATAATCATAAGAATTGCCAGTCAGCAGCGGGGTATGCGACTGGACAATGGCACCCCACATTGTCCTGAATAAGCCCCAGCAGCCCTGTCTCTGCTAATCACTTTGTCTCCTCCACACACAAATGAAATGTGGTCTCCTAGTGCTGCCATAGGTCAGAGGTCAGCCTACATAAATGCGATTAGATGCTGTAAGTGGCCCCGCTCCTCCTTAATCCAGCACACAGTATGAGAAAGAAGGTAGCACCGCATGGCAGAAGCCAAACCATGTCAAGCCAACAACGTGAAAGGGCTTAGAGGACCTGGTGCGGTCCCCTCGGCAGTTAGCTGTCCTTCAGGGGTTGGATAAAACAGTCAATCATAATTACTTAGACTGTATGAACAGCATAGACTGGAATCAAAGTGAATGTGATGAGACGACGGAGATGACTACAAGGTTCTGCTGAGAAGGTTATTCAGAGCATTAGTGAGCTCCCTGCCGCGGCACTCTTCCTGCATAAATCAGCCAGGATCTCCAGCAATGACAAGCGTTTACCAAAAAACAGACAAACCCCAGGCTGCACATTCTGCACAGGTGAGACTTAACGTGTCATCAATTTTCCCTGTATTCTTGTTGTTGATAATGGATGTTATATATGCATTTGTTTATTTATATGTGAATAAACTGATTTCTTCTGTTACATGCACACATTTACTGTTCTTCTTACAAAATGTGTTTGGCAGTTCTGCAGCCTGTAAAAATGAATGTCCCACAGACCAGTATAATAAGTTGTTTTTAAGAATCTGCTGAGGTGGGTTTTCTGGGAAATAAGCTGCTATAACAAGCAGGAAGCAGCCAAGTTTAAAATGCATTTGTCGCATGCACAAACCAAACATACATGTCTGCTGTGAGATGCTTTGCCACCAGCTCCCTCAACCATGCCTAAGAAGAAAGACAGAATAAAAAAAAAGATAAGATGGCAAATAAAATATAAAAAGCATTACTATACATATATGTATTTAGGTATATCGGGAAGGTGTTATGTGATAAATACCCAGAATAACCATTGAAATTACTAGTAATGTGAGCCATCAAAGAATCTTCTTAATATGCAGGCAGACTGAAGGAAAGAGCTTGTCCTAAACCTCTCAGGATGGGCCTTCAGGCTTCACTTGCATCCCCTGTAGGTGTCCTGCACACGTCCTGTACAGGGTGCAGTTTCAGGCTTGCTCTCTACTGCAAGGTGTGGCTGAAGATGTGCAAAGAGAGCAGTGGAGCCACAAGTGTGACGGGGGAAAAAAAGCAAAGGAGACCAGACACGGCGAGCAGAAGATCGCACTGTGACCTGCTGTGTGTGTCTGTTGGCTGCAGTCTTCCTGCGTGAGACTGCTGCCATGGCAGTCGCGCAGCCAGCATTATGATGGCAGTACACTTGACCAGTGGAACCAGCCTGAAGGACCCCTCCCACACAAAGTGGAGAGCCCAGGACAACGCAGACAGCTGCAGTGAGGATGAAGCCACACCCCCGGAGCAGCAGATCCCTCCTCTGAGGCAACAGCAGGCCACACCCCCGGAGCAGCAGGTCCCTCCTCTGGGGCAACAGCAGGCCACACCCCCGGAGCAGCAGGTCCCTCCTCTGGGGCAACAGCAGGCCACACCCCTGGAGCAGCTCCGCCTGGACATGCGGCGCGATGAGCAGACAGTCCGTGAGCTATCTGCAGGCTGCCGCGTCGGCTTCTATAAGGTCCGCGGCGAGATCGGCTGTGGGATCTTCTCCCGTGTCAAGCTGGGGGTCCACTCTCTCACCAAAGGTACGGGATTGAGTGAGCGAGTCAAACACGTCCCAAAGCATGCAGCTGCCTTTCATTCTTATTGGAGAAAGTGCTCCACTCTGACCCCCTACTGTACTGTCGACCCTCAGACAAGGTGGCCCTAAAGATCCTGGATAAGACCAGGCTGGACTCCAAGAGCCAGCAGCTGCTGTGGAGGGAGGTCGCCAGCATGGAGCGCCTGTGGCACCCCAACATCGTGCGACTCTACGAAGTGGTGGAGACACCGTCGCGTCTGTACCTGGTGATGGAGCTGGCCCTCGGGGGTGAGCTGCAGTCCCGCATCAGCACTGAGGGCCGCCTCCCAGACTCCCACAGCAAGGTCGTCTTCTCCCAGATTGTGGCAGCCGTCAAGCACATGGTTGGTGGCTTACAGCAGAGGTATTCAAAAGTAGGGTGTGCCCCCCCTGTTGGGGCAAGAAGGAATTGGGGGGGGGGGGTTGCAGGTGAGAGAAATATATTAACAACTGTGTGGGGGGAGTTTGGGCTGGAGACTATTTCATTTTGAAATTGCAACCTTCAGAAATATTAAAAATAATGGGAACACATACTATACCTATGAAACAAAATAATATTATTAAAATGTGTAAAATACATTACAGTAGAAACAGAAAAATACAGTAGAAACAGAACAGATGCATACCTGGAATACTGTTTTTCTGTCTGTGTGTAGGTGGGGGGATTGAGACAAATATACTAGCCCTAGGGGGGCCCTGCCAAAAAACATTAAAACCTCTGGTTTGCACACAGAGGACTGCCGATAATATCATCACAGCCCCAAAACAGCATTTAGACAGTCACTGAAAATGCCTCATCTTACAGCATTAACTCATGGATCTGCAAATCCTTGGGCTTTCTGGACCTCTTAGAGACACCAGTAATGGTGAGCGTGGTCCAGAACCTTCACATAGAGACACCTCTTAAAGACTTTTCTTTGAAGCCATGGTGAGTGTGGTGTAGAACCTTCACTTAGAGACACCTCTTAAAGACTTTTCTTTGAAGTCATGGTGAGCGTGGTCCAGAACCTTCACTTAGAAACATCTTATACACTTTTCTTTGCAGTGACGGTAAGCATGGTGCAGAACCTTCACTTAGAGGCACCTCTTATAGACTTTTCTGTGTGTTTTCCTTCAACCTTCTGGCTTTATACTAGCACTCATTCAACATTAATTGCTTGGGTAATTATATATGTTAGCTAACTGGTAATTCATCCA
>JAODKK010000114.1:28106461-28120766 GCA_026774405.1 Petrocephalus microphthalmus | reverse complement strand
GGATAGGCTCCGGACCCCCCGCGACCCTGAACAGGATAAGCGGGTTGGAAAATGGATGGATGGATGGATGTGTCAGTTAGCCAATGCCAATCCAGTTTTCCTTAAATGGAGCTACACCACAAAGCAAGTTTAGACGTTTAGCCTGGTAACTTTAAAAGTTTTTACAAAACATGCTGTCAGGAAACCTGATTCCAGGCCACATATCAATGCCTATGGTCCACTGGTCCTTTGGTATGTTGTACGGATCCTTGTCAAGTCCAACTGCCTTTAATTTAAGCAGAAAAGTTTTGTTTTTCAGTTTCCCTCAAAAAAATCTGCCATGTTACAGCATGTTCTTTTGGATGTCAGGTATCTTGCTATTCCAAAAATTCAGTTTTGTGGTACAGGTCCCTGGCTAGTGTTGTAATTCTATTCAATTTCAGTTCAGTTATTTTTTATATAGTGCCTTACACAACAGAGTGACCCCAAGGTACTTTACATGGGTGTGTTGTAATAAATTCCTACTGTCATGATCTGTCTCTGCCAATCCTGTTGTGTTCCCATTTGGCCAGCAGAGGCCTCTGTTGGTGTTGGTACTGCATGTGTGTTGTCTTTAGTGCTTAGTTAACTCCCTAGGTTTGCACTTAAGCCTTCTGGTTATTCCTCCCTACCTGCTGTTCTGACCCCTTGTGGTCCTATTTCTGCTTCCGTTTGAGTGTCTTTGGTTTGATAATGAAACCTCTTTTGTCCTAATTGTCACTCCTTCCATGCCTACCATTGTGACATCTACATAATTTGCGCAGAATAATTCAAAAACAGGAAAAAAAAGATGAAGGAAAGAAAACCAGATGATAACAGAGGAGAGGAACCAAAAGCTCCCATTAGGGAGAGAAATCCAGGCAGCATAGGACTAAAGCCTGGGGTACACCCATCGTGGGATATTTAACAGATATAACATGATGGTGAAGCTCCAATATAACACTACAAAATGATAGTTTTATGTCATTTTTACAGTAAGGAAGGGAGTGAGGAGCAGAGATGCAACTGCAGGGAATAATAACAAAACAAAGCATGACTAAGGGACTGCAACTAAAATTAAAAATAAAGGCCAAAGAGGAGACTGAGACCAGCAGAATTACACAAGCTAGGCACCACAAAAGCACTACGCGAAGTGTGGAGGCAGGGACAGAGAGCGCAACAGCACAGAGCAAGGCGACAAGAACAGGGTACCAGACAGCACACGATGGGGAGAAGGTAAAAGGCCCAAGCACCGAACACTCAGGACTGAGCAATAATTCCAGGAACTGCAAGGGCTTAAATGGGCTGTAATTAGCCCCCAATCGCTGCCAGCTGTGGCAGGGAAGCACTCAGGTCCAAAGCCATGGCAACGGGGAAGGTGGGCGGAGCCGCAACAGTCGCTTTTCTCCAAAGTGACGTACATTTTTGATAGAAAGCTGGGTCAGATGCAACATTCTAACCCAAGGAAACACACAGCGCTCAATACCATGGAACACTTTATATTATGCTTTGTTTTTTTGCAACAGCAACAGGCAGTACAATAATTAAAAATAACCGAATTCCTGCAATACATACAAACTAATATACTCTCCCATTTCGTGGAAATTTTCACATGTAGCATGATTCCCTTTTGCTTAAATCATCCGTCCCCCACAGCATCTATCCAGTGCAGTGTCAGAGTGACCCTGTCCCAGGAAGCAGAAGCTACAAGGCAGTGGACAACCTGGGTGGGATGCCAAAGAGATGTCGATGATACTCTGATCTGCATGCTCCACAGAGCCTACACCCAACTGAACAAAGCCTGGCCAATAGTAGGGATCCTGTTCTTTGACCTCTCTGTTTACTTTAATATATCTACATATACATTTACACATTTAGCAGACGCTTTTGCCCAAAGCGATATACAAACAACACAAAAATCACATTGCAAACATTCATGTTCTCAAGGAGTCAACTAGGCATAAGTGCAAAAAAGAAGGAATTTAATAAGACTATTCAATGGTCAGTAACTGCAACAGAAGAGCATTCAAACAACAACCAGGTTAGTAAGGAGATTCAAGGAACAAGTGGGTAAGGCATTTCTTGAAGGTAGACAAGGAACCACACAAGACAACTATCCGCAGTGACACTTCCTGTGAAGTGAAGGAAGCTCCAAGCGGCATTGGTTTGCTGACTGACGGAGGCTAGAAGGGACTTTTGATGGAAATGGGTGCTAGTTCAATAATGGACCTATTAGAGCTTGACGCAAGCACCAGGAGAGGTATGACGAGAACACTTTAGCTGACTGCATGTCAGAAGTGCTGCTGCCACACAGCTGAAAAAACTCATCACCTGTACAGAATTGCAGTAGCCAAGTCGTGAGGTGACAAGATCCACAACATCTGGAGAGCACTGTTATGTGCTCAGCAAAGGACAGCTAGGTCTATCATTAGCCCTAGGTTCCTGACAGACCTTGATGTAGACAGTGTGGATGATCCAAGCTGAATGGTGATGTCATGGTAGATGGTAGGCATAGCAGGGAAGATAAGAAGCTCAGTCTTAAAGAGATTAAGCTGGAGGTGATGGTCCTTCATCCAGGCTGCAATATCAGCCTGGCATACAGACACCTAATACCATTCAGCTTCTCGTATTGAAGAACAAGCCATGCAGGTAGATGTTCCCATAGTCTCCTGGATGACAGATCACCTAAGTAACAGACAGCAGTTTGTGATGCTCCAGGTACTGTGTGTCGGAGATGGTGGTGAGCAACCCTGGGGCACCTCAGGGAACTATTCTGTCTCCCTTCCTGTTCACCCTCTGCACACCAGACCTCCATTATAACACCAGCTCTTTCCATCCGCCGAAGTTCTCAGATGACTCCTCCAATGTACAGTAGGACTGGGCAGGGAGAACAACTTGCTGCTCAACGTCAGCAAGACAACGGAGCTG
This sequence comes from Petrocephalus microphthalmus, assembly GCA_026774405.1. Lineage (NCBI taxonomy): Eukaryota > Metazoa > Chordata > Actinopteri > Osteoglossiformes > Mormyridae > Petrocephalus > Petrocephalus microphthalmus. Next base: position 28,117,841 of record JAODKK010000114.1, on the reverse strand, counting down.
ATGGTGGACTTCTGGCTTAACAGGAAGCCTTTGAGAACAGTCGCCATCTAGGGGGAGTAAGTGAAGATGGTAAGTGAAGTGCTATAAATACCTGGGGGTCTGCCCTCAACAGCAGACTGGACGGGACAGGCAATACAGCAGCACTATGCAAGAAAGGCCAGAGCAGACTTTACCTTTTCCTTCACCCATTGACATGTGTGCCAAGCTGCTGTATGTGTTTTCAGTCTGTAGTGGCCAGTGTGCTTCTGCATGCTGTGGCCTGTCTGGGTGGCAGCATCAGTTCAGATGATGTCACACAGCTGACAAAACTCAACAGGAAGGTCAGCTCTATCCCAGGACTGAGCCTGGAGCCACTGGAGGCAGTAGCAGGACAGATGTTAAAATTGACCTATATTATGAACAGCGCCATGGTGTGCCAAGAAACACTGCTGGAGGTCCATGCAGCCTGCTGCCGTCAGGCACCACAGCATCTCCCAATGTGTGAGACTCCACCAACCAGCCATAGCACATAACAGAATAGCATCTCATCTTTAAAACAGAGCACTGGACTTTTAATATACATATTGTATGTATCCCACTCACCAACGTATTTATTTATGCTTGTTTATTTATTTCATGAGCAATATTATTTGAACTATGTGTTTGTCTCGGGGCACTTTATTTTCTACAGTGCTGTATGCAAAATAAACCCCCCCCTGGGATTAATACAGTATATTGCATCTTATATCATCCCTTTTTATCTCAGAAATATAACATCCAATTATCCCAATATTATCATGTCATAAAAAGTGGTTTTCTGATCAGTAATCACTCTTCACAATAAATTCTTAATGCGATGAAATAAAATACAATTTCAAAAGCCTGATATTAAGGAACACATCAAGGTCAGTGTTTTACTACTAGGAATTATGTGTTTAAAGGACTAAATGATGAATTCTGTGAAATTGCAATATCGCCATCTGCTGGATAATGTATGGTGCAAATGAACACACACGCACACACACACACACACAAGACAGTCTTAAGTAAAGTTACCCTGCAGAAACTTCTTTATGAAGTCAGGGGTGGCAAATTTTATCTGCAAAGTGCCAGTGTGTATGCAGGTTTTACCTTCAGGTGAGCTGTTCAAACCCAGGTTTGAGAATGATTCAGACAATCAGTCAGGAATCTAATTAGGGAGTTTCAGCAAAAACCCGTGTACACAATGGCCACCCCATTCCAAGGGATTATATCACTTGTAACTTACCCACATTAACTGCACTACGCTTGATGAGTGACCAATTAGCAACCTTCATTCATTCTGGCCATTTCCCTGTAGCATATTCATACATTTACTTACTTATGGTGACATTTAGTTCTGTTTCATTGTCATGACTGAGAGATTACATATCAAACTGAGGCTATCATGTGATTACTCATCCCAGTGTCAAAGTGGGATGACCTAGGAGCAAGTGAGCTCATCTGGAGGTGGAGGAGGGACACAGGATTGCACTCTGTACAAATCCATCCAGGTGGGGGTGGGACAGGGTTGTGCCCTGCCTGTCAGTATCCAGCTGCACAACTCCAGCAATGATAGTTCAATGTATACAAATTGCCTGACTTAAATCCACATGGTTAATTCACATAGCATTTTATGTAACACTGAGCAATAACTAATTCATAAAGAAAAGAACAAAGAAACTGGCATCTTCTCCTGCTGGGGGCTGTGTGTGGCTCACTGGGTAAAGTCTCTGTGCCTGTGATTGTGAGATTTCTGATTTGAACCTGTCATCTGTACACCTGTTGAGCCTTGGCCTTGAGCACGGCCTTTAACCCCCAGCTCCCTGGGTGCTGCAGGAGGTGGCTGCCCTTCATGGCCAAGCTTGCTCTCATGGACTAGATTGTAAGAAGTTGTTACTATTGCTGCGACCAGCCTGATGTAAAGGAGGATTTTTTTGTGCTTTATACTCCCTATTACAGCGAAATCTGTTTGTGTTTTTCTTTGTGGGGGGGCTCTTTTCACACACAGGCACACACCATTCTGACAGTCGTGGTAACATGCCAAGACGTCTCCTCCCGCTGATGACATGTGACTGGCTCTCTCTTCAGAAAACCTCCATTATCACGAGCTCAGGCTGGAGGCGGCTTCCTGTACGCAGCACACCCGGGGAGGAGGACGACTCACAACAATGCTGCACTTTACAGAGTGAGCCATAATTGCATTAAAAGCCTTGGAGATCCATAAGGCACAAGAACATGGCTAACAGGCCCATCTCCCCCAGGCAGTCCATTAACTCCCATCAAAGGGCAGGAGTTACACTGCTAGGCCTCCATTCACCTCACCGAGGTCATCCTGCTGCATCACAGACGTGAGCGCTGGATCTTAAACTGCAGTCTTGCTACATAATAGCATAAAGTATGGTAGTGAGCAGCTTTAGACACAGTATCGCAGAATAACCTGAGCGATATAGTGCTATGCAAGTCATTTGTGTTGATACGTACCCAAGTTCATACAAGTTTCTGTGCCTTCTGTTACTCAGAGATCCAGCAGCATGCAGGGACTGACGCCCCATGGAGAAGAAGACAGTCTGTCACCAACAAACACACAAGATTTCACCCAGACAGTCTAGTTTTCTAGCCCTCTGTCTGGACTGCTATTGGGTGTCCTTGTTTTAGCCCCCCTCGCCCTCCTGTTCCCCCCCCCCACCTGCCCGACAACAAATAGTGCTTCTCACTTAAACCCATGGTTGCACACGCATGCTACAGAAGCCGAGAACGTTGTTTCCTGAACCAAACCCAATTAAGCGCATAATAGTATGTTATCTGTGGCCCCTTGAATAAAGTGTGACTAATTGCTTTTGTTTCAGATGTGGGTGGCCAGTTGAGTTTCCTTTGTGTCTGGACTGATGTTTCTGCTGTATATGTGTGTCACCATGTGCATCAGAGTATGTAATCTGCTGTTTACAGAGCATGCTGTCATTGTGGTGTCAGAGCACTGGAACATTCTGATTCAGAGATTCATATTAGTGGTTATTTGTTGCTAGGCAACTACGTACCACAGCACTGTATGCAGCCAGAGGCCCCTTTTGAGGCTAATCGAGTATCCATGGCTCAGCTGGTCAATGAAGAAGCATCTGAACTTACATCCCGGTTGGATACAAGTTCCTGTGCCTTCTGTTACTCAGAGATCCAGCAGTATGCAGGGACTGACGCTCCATGGAGAAGAAGACAGTCTGTCACCAACAAACACACAAGATTTCACCCAGACAGTCTAGTTTTCTAGCCCTTTCTATCTGTGGGCCAATCAGTCCCTCAGAGTCCCACTTCTGACACAGGGAGAGTAACAAACCCAGCCCCTCTACACACTAGCAGCCACTAGAGGCCCTCAGGGCAGGCTGAGCTTTGGATCAATAATCCACTGATAATGAGAAACACTTAGCAGGACTGGAAGCTCTAGGGGTGGGCAGTATTTTGGTATTATAGTTGTTTTCGGTATTATGTCATGACATAAAAAGAATTTTGCATCACTGTCAATACCGTGATATTTTACAAACATAAAACATAAATGAAACCCGAAATAAAACAGACAAATGTCCTAATGCATATGATGTTAACGTCTCTTCCACATGTCAGTTGGTCAACTCCGTGGCCCTTCAGCCTGCTCCCCCTGTTTTAAAATAACACTTATGATTGGACCTTCCCAAAATAAAACACTTAAAATGCCCAAACAACTTGCAACTTGCATTCGGCAGTGGTGGCCTAATGGTTAGGGACATTGCTTGTGATTGGAAGATTGCTGGTTTAAATCCCCCCCATGCACTACTCTCCAGGTGCTGAATAACTGTTTCCCACCATGACGTCAGATAAAGCCACGTATTGAATACTGTAGGCTCAGTTTACGTGCTGAAATCTGAGGGCAAAACAGGTAACTTCATGGAGGCCATATTTACAGGGGGAGATTTTATTTCTCAGCATTCTAGCTTGCTTTTAGGCTAAAGACCTATGACAGATATCAAACTTTGGGCCCTTACCAAGATGCACATTGCGAAATCAGCATACTTTGTGCGATAAGTGTTATGTTATTCCTGTAAACAAACAGGAAGTGCACTCTTCTCCTAGTCGTCATATTGAAATGCTAACAAATGTTGTTAATATTTTTATTTAGGTAACTTTATGTCTAAATGTTTTTTTTTAATATTTGGAAACCTATGCATTAGTATAATTAAGTCATTTTCAGCTGGAATTGTTTTTACATTATGTAATGTTTCTGATTGAAAATTGTGAAGTTTGGAAACTAAAACTAGCAGCCGTACTGCAGACAGGTTGGTTAGGGGACGGTATTGAGAAATGGTGGTCATACTGCATTCTTTCTTGATCATCTTGTTCCTTTTTGAAATGTTTCTTTTTATATAAATACCCTTTGAAATTTTGATTTTGACTTTTGCTATTGTACACATAAAATAGGATTAAGCGAATGGACTTTAAATAAAAAAATACTGGGATATGATACCGATACCGTCCATACAGTTGAAAGTCCATATCGCCCACCCCTACTAGGAAACACCGGACAGCACTGGAAGCCCTGGCACTGCATCTCCCTCCTTACAGTCTCCTGCAGTGTTTGTCCCAGCCAGTGAAGCAGCACCTCATGCTTCCGTGAGATCTGTACTGCGGAGCTGAACTGACTCCACTGTGCCATTTGTGTATTCTCATTCGCTTAAACACACATATGGAAATGAACTTCTGCATTATGCCTTTTTTGAGGGCTTCCCATTTTGGAGACCTGACTGGAGCACTGAGGAGCAGAGTGTATTTATAAAAAAGGCAGCTGATTGGTGGGGAGGGAGCCAGCCAGTGCTTGGCAGCTTCTGCTTTCAGTGTCGCTAAGGAGAACAATCGATCATTCATGCTGGAGATTGCCGGGCATGAGTGCATTAAGTAAGGCACCAATATGGATGCCGAGTGACTCATTTCTGTATCGTGCCGCTGAAGGGCTTTTGTCAATGTCTTTTTTTTTTTTTACTTGTGACACACACTGTGTCACATGGGTGATCATAAATGCACGGGGAGCTCCACGGCTGCGGGCGCAGGAAGCCGCTGGTGAAGACGGCCGGTAGTGAAACAGAGAGATTAAGAAGTGCCCTAACAGACTAAAGCACAAATGTAGCCCACTGCAGAATGACTTCATTGGTATGCATAGCTAGTGTTCAGTGTCTGAAGCACTTTGAGCCCCGGACCAGCCTGGATCCCCACTGTTTCTCTGAATTAACCATGTTTGGAATGATAATAAGCATTTGGGAATTTTGGGGTGGGGGGTGCAATAGGAGTAGCCATACAACCACCAGAGCACATGCAGATATCTGGAGGATTCTTCTGCATGTTACATGCTGCACCACTGTAGTAATCCATCTTCATCAGAGGTTACTCTAGTGAGAGCCCCTCTTTCAATCTGTGGTCAGACTTTCCATCAATGATAACTACTATCACAACGTCTAATCAAAATCATTCATTTATTTAGCAAACTCTTCTGTCCATAGCAATATATAGTTGAGGATCAGACTGGAGGATCAGCTAGTCCCTGGAGTAATTTGAGTCAAGTTCCCTACTCATAGGCTCAAAGGTGACACCTTCCAATCATGGGCACTCCTACCCTACTGACCCACACACAACCCCATACATATTCCTTCATATATATATAAAACTGGACACTGATAAAAACATCAAACAAGTATTTATTCATTAGGCTGTGGAGCAAGATTCAATATTGCCTGTGCATAAATGAAGACCTTCTAGGCTGGATCATTCCTCCTAAAATACATATGAGCATGTCAACAATGAAAATGTGAGATGGTCCAGGTGAGGGCAGTAGAGAGCCAATATGAGGCACAAGCGGTTTAGACAATGAATCCAAGATGAGAGCTTTGGGATAAAGAAGCATGGAGGCTTGTGATGCTTCAGGTGAGTATGAGAAATAGGGAACAGGAAAAGAGCAGAGTGTGTACATACGCTATGTAACAGAACAAGAAACTGGAAGAGAGTGGGCTACGTGCATACACACACTACAGTAGCAGTCAAAAGTTTGGACATGCCAAGTGACCTACAAAGGAGAGTGATAGAGTGTTGCATCACGTAATTTGGGCACCTGACATAACCAAACTAGAAATGGTTTTGGAGTTAGACCAGAGAATGAAGCACACATGGCCAATACCTTCTCAGCATATATGTAGGACTTCCTTCAGGACAGCTGGAAAATCATCCCAGTAGGTCACTGCGTGAAACTGGCATAGAGTAGGAAGTAGGATCAGCCAGTCCCTGGAGCTGTTGAGGTTAAGGGCCTTACTCAAGGGCCCAATGATGGGATCACTCTGCTGACCACAGGATTTGACCCAGCAACCTTCTGAGTCCCAATGCACAGAGCTGCCCCCCTCCCTCCAGCAAATACATTTTTGCTCAGTACAGGAAATTTCAGGGTCATGTTATTTTATATTTATAGTTCAGATGTCTTTATAACAATTCTAAACTGTAGAGAATAGTACAAATAAACTTTTCCAAGTATGTCCGAACTTTTGACTAGTACTGTATGTGACAGAACAGGAAACGGGAAGAGAGGCAGCTGTATACATGTACACACTATATGACAGAACAGGAAACATGAAGAGAGCAGGGTGTGTACATACACATACTAAGTGACAGAACAGGAAACAGGAATTAAGTAAAAGAACAGGGAATAGGAAGAGAGCTGGCTATGTATATACAAACATGGTGGGCACGAGCATAGTAAGTTGGTATGCATCCAGTGTGATTACTGAGCACATGCATGCATTTGTGTACACTATACATGAACGGGAGTCTGAAGGAACGGATTGGGTAGGTTGTACAGATTGGATGGCGACAAACATTTACAGGACTTTATATAACGGGTGTAAAAATCTGTCAGAACACCGCCTTTTCCTCAGGTTTAATAAACATATCATATTTTAAACTGCAAAAAGTAGTACCACACCACCAATGTCTTTTTACCATTTGCCTTCATCCACAATGTCTCCTCTTCTAAAAGATGTTGTGGCTGCTGAGCTGTCCCTCTCTTTACAGCCACTGCAGGTCTCATCACTTCCATAATATACCAATACAGCTCCGCCACACAAAATTAAAAAAGATACTACAAATTTAAGCATATAGTACCAAAACGTAGTATGTTAGGCATATAGTACTGAAAAACAGGAACCTGGAGAGATCTTTACACCCATTATCTAAAGCATAGATTAAAAAAACCAACATCAACAACAAACATGGCGGCAATGGGGTCACTTTGGTCTACAGCAGAGGTACAGTGTTTGCTGGAAATTTGGGCTGATGAGAGTATCTAAGAACAACCAGATGCAATACAAAAAAAACTGAGATATTTGGTAAAATACAGGACAGGACTGTTATTGTACATGCAGTGCAAATAAACAAAAATTGTTATGTTGCCTACTCCAAAAAATTATGAGGTCCATGTGTCATCGTGCCCAAAACAACTCCAAATTACAGACAAAATAAGGACATTAGTCACAAAGTACATTGTGCTGTACGATGTATGTATGGTGATGACAAATGTGAGGATGCCCTAAGTGGAATGTCAGAGAGGCAGCTTCAGAAATAAGTCAGGTCAAAAACGCAGCTCCAAATGAGAGCACAACATGAGATGATGAGTGATGGAAAGGAGATGGATGACACCTCCTGGAAAACACACAAGACTTTCTATCTGACCCACACCAGGGTGTGGAATGAGGCCTCCAGAACAGTGGTCTGCAAGCAGCAGAATACATCAGGTGTGTCACTGCTGTGAAAGTGCACCGGAGAAGATGGAGATATAGGCCTCGCAGAAGACCACACTAAACCGATATGTCACAAAACATCCATGGCCTTTTTTTTTTTTTTTAAATACAAAAGACATACAAATCAGATTAATATCAAACATTATTTACAGAAAAGTTCAGTTTGGAAATTTAAATTTCCAAGACGTATAAAGTTTTATAAATAGTGTGTTGATTTCCTCTCCTGCTGTAATGCACAGGCACGCTTTTCATGTCCGTCCACTGTCAGTCACTGCGGGATACATAGTACCCATAAAGAATGCAGATCCCTCGTTCCCTGTTTAAAAGGAAACTCTCTCGGTTCTGACCCAGTTACAGGTCAGTGCTGCTCACCCTGCTGATATGCATCTACTCTGGGGGGGGGGCTACAGCAGACCCCACAGTGGGGCACGACTCTGGGGAAAGGACGAATCGCAATGTTTTTTCAAAGTTGACTGTGATTTTCTCCCATGATTCTTGAGCAATACATTTGTTTCTTATTATAATTTCGCGTTACATACTGTGTTTATGAGGAACAAACAAGATGTCAGTAATGATTATGAGTGATGATCATTAAAAATCGAGATATTGGTGTCAGTCTTATAACCCTATCTTGGCCAATACTGCAGGCTGATATTTAAACTTAATCAATATTCAAAATGAACAGCACCAGAGCTAAAGACAAAACAGCTGAAATAATGGGGATGATTGCATTGGACAATGACCAATTTTCTGTAGTGGAGAACAAGGGCTTTTGTCAGCTCATTCAGCACTTAGAAGAGGTCTCACAGTGCTGGCCCACGAAACATTTATAATTCATTACTAAACCAGGTCCGCAGATTGATCTTCCCTCAAAATAAAAAAAACAGCTTAACATCATTCAGTTAATCTGTGCCAGCATTTCGAATGAGAAATGCTAAACATAAACCTCATCAGCTCTTTATTATAGCACCTGTTTTCCTGCCCCCTCTTCCCGAACATAGTGCTGTAATTTATTGATATTGGTTTGATGTAACTGATCTCCCCCCTAATGCAAACGTGGCAGAATCCACGGCATGTAAAAATGAGATTACAGAGAGCCAGGGGTGGCCAGTTTTATCCACAAAAGGCCGGTTTGTTTGCAGATTTTTGGGGTAACCTATTCAAACTAAGGTGTGAGAACTCTTCAGCCTATCAGTCCTCTAATTAGTAACCTAATTAGGGAGTTGCAGTGAAAACCTCCATGCCCAACGGCCCTTTTGGGGTGAGATTGGCCAACCCTGACATAGAGGTATGAATCAAGATTGCGATTCAGTCCTACAATGAGATCAAATTAGGGTATGAATTGAGATTGCGATTCAGCCTAGAATGAGATTGCTTAGGGTATGAATCAAGATTTTGATTCAAAACCAATTAATTGTGCAGCCCTACCCCACAGACAGTGAATGGGCTGGACTATGTGAACAATGGACAGTCTACAGCTAAGCCTAGCTGAGGCTCAGCCTAAAACTTCATTCAACATACCTTTGTTTGTGTATCTGTACACTATACTAGTGTAGTATGCAATGTAGTATAGAGGGTAGTATGATTGTTTAATATATTAGGTAGTATACCCATACAGTATACCTGTGCAATATACTATGTATTATACAAGCGTAACTTACCTGTTCAGTTTACTAATTAGTATACCAGTGTAGTGTACCTGTTCAGTATGACATGCAATTTACAAGAGTAGTATACCAGGTCGCAAACCAGTTCCAAAACCAATGCACATTGGTAACCTGTTTATGTTGCTTCAACATCAACGTTAAGCTAGCCAGAATACATGAAGCATAATGCCTCGCTGCAAAAATCATTTTGGGGATGGTTTTTAAATTATTCCTGAACACATGACCACGTCCTTTGGCCTTGAGTGGGTTTAAGGTTATTTAATAATGTGGCTAAAATGTGTATTCATCCCAGGATTGGAACAATCGGTGGTGAAATGACCCCGAGTGCTGCAACGAGCCAGTGCATCAGCACCCTATGGACAGAACCCAGTTATTTTACCAATTATTTGTGATCTGTGTGTGTCTGTTGCTTGAATAGGTGTGGCCAAGCAAGCCATTATGGGTGATAACAGAAGAATTCTTCAGAAAATATCTTTCAAAATCACAGATTTTGCTTTTTAACGTGAGTGAGGCTGGGCCCTCTCTGCCCAGATGGTCACACAGTTCAGGGGCCATCCTTAACATGTGTGCAGCTGGGTCCCCTCTGTCTCACACACTAATACAGACGGTCACACAGTTTCACTGCTGCCCTTTCCATCCATTTGCTAGGTGTTATGAGGCCAGGTGCACTGCCAGATAAAGTAGGAATGACAGTAGTGAGAGAGCAGTGCAGGCCAGGTGCCCAGCCACGCTGACATCACTCCCAGAAGGCTCTGCAGACTTGTGGATTGTGTCATCTGTAAATTAAAAACAAGAGAAAGCAAAAGCTGGTCAAAATAAGGAAGTAGTTCATTTGTAGATTGTAGAAACATTCATTCATTCATAGAAACTCATTCAAAGGAAAAAAGATGAGCAACTCCCTCAATGAGGAAGAGTGGATAAGCCGCTCCCACTCCCTCAATGAGGAAGACCGGATAAGCCACTCCCACTCCCTCAATGAGGAAGAGCAGATAAGCCACTCCCTCAAAGAGGAAGAGCAGATAAACCACTCCCTCAATGAGAAAGAGCAGATAAGCCACTCCCTCAAAGAGGAAAAGCAAATAAGCCACTCCCTCAAAGAGGAAGAGCAGATACTGTAAGCCACTCCATCTGTGGGAAAGCAGACAGGCCACTCCAGCACAGTGGAAGAGTTGATGGGGTGATGGCCTGTGTTTGTATTGCACTCTGGCTGCAGTGTTGCGTGTTTGCTGACTGATGGTGTGAGGGGTATGTCCCGGTGATGGGGATGAGGTACACCAACATGTATCAGAACCCGCCTCTGCCCTTTAACTGGATAGCAGTGTTGCCCGAGGAGGTGGTGTGTAGCTCCTCATCACCTGTAAGTCATTCTCTGTGGTGTGCTGACTGCTATTGTGTTTGTATAGCATACAAGTCCAGTTGTGTGCAAATCAGTCGATCAGATTCCATCTGCTGCTTGTTTCCTTCTTTGCAAACCCAAGCACCGCCATAAGTGCAGGAAATAGGCAAACACTCATTATTAACTTGGGGAACAGCCAGATCCACAGCAACATATGCAGACCTGCTAGGGCTGACAGACAAATGCTGCTGCTGATTGTAGGGTCTGACAGCATCAATTATCCATGACAAGCACTATTAAATGATATATATTCTGCTGAGCCACATAAAGCACCATAATAAATGGCTACAATAAACACTACAGAATGACAAAGCAGTGATTCATTTATAATAGCAACCCACACAGAATAGGGAAAGATCATGCAGCGATGTGAGAGAAAACTTAAGTGACATCATGTAAGGTACATGCCATGTTCAAGGGCACATTATACAGGTGACACTGTGCCCATTAATGGGGAAGCAGTTGAATCTTTTTGCCCTGACAAGTCAGTTCGTTACTGGATGTTTTATGGTTCAAGACAC
>JAODKK010000114.1:28083493-28098471 GCA_026774405.1 Petrocephalus microphthalmus | reverse complement strand
GGGGGGGGGGGGGGGGGGGGGCGCATACAGTCACAGAGTTACCTCCCCTGTAAGAACCCCACTGTGAGTGAAACTTTGATCTCAATGAACACTGATCCCCAACTCCTGCTGAGCACATTCTCCACGTCACATTGAGCCTGGCCACACAGAACTGTTAAGATCTTTCTGAATCATTGCACAAGCCTGCTGTTTGCCTCCTTGCCCTTCAGGCTAAACGCCTTCCCCAGGAATACGAGGGACCCCATTGGTGAGGATCCCAATTCCTGAGCCACTCCACCCGACTGTGGATCCTGCTAGGGCCAGACGGTCAAGCTGCACTTTAAAGAGGCCATTCAGCCCGGCCTGGCCTGGGGCAGCCTGGGCTAACCTGGAATAGCCTGGATTTGCCTGTAACCTGTCACGGCTACCCTTTCCTAGTTCTAGGGACGATGGGGGCTGTTCTGGTTGCGGGGGGTGATCAGGGGTGACCCCATCCGTGTCGAAAGGAAAAACCTCAGCGCTGCAACCTGAGAAAGGTTTTGTGTGCAAGGGCAAAAGAGACCAGAAGGGGCTGCAAGTGAGCAGCAGAGATGCTGCGGTCAAACGCCATTTCAGAATGGTATGGACTTAGGATGACAGTGACTCCCCATGTACACAGACTGACTGTGACTTTAAGGAACACACCAAAAGACACACATACAGAGACCCATGGCACACAAATGCTCGGATGTGTCACATTTGAGAGAGGTGAGAATGACTCTGGCCCCTCCCGGCCCAGACACACACAGCCAGCGTCAGTGCAATGCTCTCTCCACAGGATAGGACAGCAGCAATCAAAGCACTAAACCTAGACCCACTGCACTCATAACACTTTGGGTTTGAAAGATGCCATGCAGTTGTTTTCCTAGTGGTTCAGTGGTCTTCAGTCCAGTATAAAAGATTTGCCCAAGATCACAGAAACGAGTACAATCCTGCCCTCTGTGTACTGAATATGATACAGACTGTACCCCAAATACCCCACCCTAGAAAGTATATTAGCGATACCTAACGCTAAGAAACTGTTGTAACATCATTATTACACTGTAACCAGTGCCTCATTGTCATTGTCACATTATGACTAATGTTAAATGATACACTGTCAATCACACTGTAACCTGACAGTCTGTTGTCCCCCAATTACAAGAAACTTTGGCTACTTCTCTGAATATATTAGAGACAGCACTATGTTCTGGCATACTGCTGCAGTCAGGCCAGTTTACAATATAAATAAGCCACATCATTTGATATATCAATTCCTTTTATTAGTTCCTCCAAAGAGACATTTTTTTTACTATGACCTATTTTTATACTGACACTTATGCGGACAGATTAAATGTAGCATTCCGATATTCTATATTTAATTATTTGTCCTATCCAAATATTTACCAAGGTATCTAATTTTGTATGCAATTCAGATTTAAAAAATGTCCAACAGCATAGGCTCCCATGGGATGTAGACAAACTCAGATGTACCTGTTCCTAGTTCGTTAGCCTTGTGTGGCCTGCTTGTGTTCTGGATCAAGGTTATTATCGTTAACAAATACTGATACAAGAAAGATAACAAAAGCATTCCGTTGATTAAAATAAAACTAAAAGCACAGATGAGACACAAAAACTGAACTGAATTTAAAACAGCAAACTCCAAAACTGAAACAAAATAAAAGATAGAAACTTTGTGGTTTCTACTTTTAACTTCTAGTTCTGAATTGATAAGCCAGCTCATATGCTACCAGTTATGATACGTATCTCAAATAGACAAAATTATATACACACTCACAAGACTAAGCTGTGTTTAAGGAGAAGACAATAGATTAGGGATGGGCTATACCCCTGAAAATAACAAAAATTGATGTAAGATGTATTGGTTTAAATATCAGTATCAGCTGATATTCATCAAAAATCAAGATTTCAGCATTGGTGCAATGTATCAATATTGCCCAATATTAAAACTTTATGAATATTCGTATTCTTTCAGTGTTAAAGACATAACTGCTACAGTAATGGAGATAATTGCTCTAGATGAGGGGGAGCATGGTGGTGCAGTAGTTAACACTGCTGCCTCATGCCTCTGGGACCAAGGTTCAAGTCTCCACCATGGCTCCATGTGAGAGGAATTTGCATCTTCTCCTAGTGTTCTCATGACTTTCCTCTGGTTTCCCCCCCACAGTGCAAAAACATTCCGAAGGGAACTGGAGTTACCGAATTGCATGTGTGAGGAAGACTGCCCTGCAATGGGTTGGCACCCCACCCTGGATTGTTCCCTGCTTTCTGCCCATAGGTACCATACCCCCTTAATAAGACAAGTGGTTATGGATGATGTATTGAATGATCAACAGTTTTCAGTAACGGTGGACAAGGGATTTGGTCAATTCATTCACCACTCAGCAGAGTTCACAAATTACCGTCTAAATCTGGGTAGCAGATCATTAAAAAATGATGCAAGGTCATTTCAGTAATCTGTGCCAATAAGCTTGCCAAATTTCATTGCTGGCAATGGTAACAGTTAATATGTGCCTATCTATAAAGGGAAAACCACAAAATATACATCTGTAAGTCCCCCTCATCCACCACCCCAAAGATGTAATCCCCACTTAAATATTTTTAACTCAACTACAGGTATTGACAAGCAGCCTGCATAAATTGCTGGCCTTTATACTGCCAGGCGCTTCTCCTTGAGCAGATGGACACTGCTGCAGCACGACTCAGAGAAGTGTTGAAATAATGTTCATGGTTATGCTCTATGGGTACCCAGGGGTACTCAGGTGACATCCAGAGAGAAGCACAACATAATCCGGATCACGTGATTGGCTGCCAACACCCGGTTGGCGAAAAGCTTCTAAAACTGAACAAAAACTAAAATGAAACTGAACAAAAAATAAAATGAAATGAAATTATGAAGCTCTGTAAAAACACAACCTAAGATAAAAATGGTCAAAAACGAATCAAACTAAACTGACGTGAAACCAAAAAATAACTACAATAAAAATTTATTTCAAATGTAATTAAAGTTATCATAAATGGGTCTGAGTTTTCCAGTGAGAAACAGGAGATCACAATGATACAGAGAACACAATGCTACAGGACCCTCCATCGCTTAAACAGAGTTATGGTAGAGGAATAGGACTGATTGTACAATACAGATCCATCTCATTACTGCAACTCATTTCATCTCAGCTGATTGGGACTAAAACTCATTCAAACATCTAACGCAATTGAACAAAAGCAATAATTACATTTTTTATGCATCACAAGATATAATAATCTGCTGTGCTAATGAACTTTTATAGACATTAACAGCTTTTTTTTTAAATTAATTTCTATTCTGAGTATAATGTGACAGTGCATGTAAATCAAAGTGGTTTTGGGATTTTGCCCCTTGTGAGGTTCATGGGCCGCGCTGATTAGCTTGTTTTTTTTCCACCAAAACTGGACAATGTAAGATTGAAAAAACATTGCCAGGTAAGATGAGTCTTGATTTCTGGTACAACATTCAGGTGGTAGGGTCAGAATTCGGCATAAACAACATGAAAGCATAGATTCATCTGACCTTGTATCATCAATTCAGGCTGGTGGTGTTAATGTAATGCCGTGGGAAATAAGTATTGTTGCTGACCATGTCCAGCCCTATATGATGACAGTGTACCCACCTTCTAATGCCTGCTGCCAGCAGGATAACTCACCATGTAACATCTCAGGGCAGTTTCCTGATCATCCCAATGAGTTCACTGCTCTCAACTGGCCTCTACAGTTACCAGATCTCAATCCAATAGTGAACCAATGAGATGTGGTGGAATGGGAATTTAGCAGGTGCAATTCAGAAGGTGCAGCTGACAAAACTGCGGCGACTGTGTAATGCTATGGTGTCAGCATGGCCCAAAGTCTCTGAGGAATGTTTCACCACGTTGAATCTATGCCATGAAGAATTAAGGAAGTTCTGAAGGCAAAAGGGGGTCCAATCCGGCAGTGAGTGTATATGCCACAGCTGGTGAGAATTCTTGGTTTATGTTATGTAGCTTATGGAGTAAATTTAGAACAGGGGTCGACAATGATTTCTTTCCATCATTAACGGCGGGGAGGGAATTAACCATGCACTTGGGATTCAACTGTCTTTTTGTGTTCTGCCAACTGGTACAGGAATCAGGAGTTGATACAAAAACAAAAAACAAACGGCAGACACAGTGGTCTGCCATGCAGTCATAGACACACGCAGTGCCCTGTAATACAGTGACTGACAGGCACGGTCCTCTGCCATGCGGAGACAAGCACGTGGCCGCACAGTTACAGACACACATACTGGCTTGTCCTACAGTTATTGACACATGCAATCGCCTGTGGTACATAACAGACACAGACACTGAGCTGTTGAACAGTGCTTATTACCTAAACCTTTCGATTTCTTTACTGCCACATAATTCAGTATTATTATATCTGAGAAACCAATGAGCTAGGCATGTCAGAACAATTTCCCTGTTCTCTTCAACATGGTTATGTTTAAAACCGCACTGCTTATATTTTTACTGTTGCTGTTCTCTTTGTTTGCCTAGAAATCAATTGTCAACTCTGGACCACATCGAACACAAACCATATTTATGGAATGACACTTTGGATGCACATCCAATCATACACAAGGAATGTACCGCAAGCAAATGGATCTGGTAAAGAAGTGATCCAAGGGCAAACCTGTCACCTACCCATCTCCACCCAGCACACCACAGCACATTTCCAGGCCCTGCTTGAGGTACATCAGCTACCTGTACCACTTAAATACCCAAAATCCTCTTACAAACCTTCAAACCTATTTTCCCTCAAACAGCTTCTCTGGGCCAAAGTCACAGCACTGAATTCATGCATATTAAAATACTCTCTTTTTCATAAATGACATCTCCTTTTCTGTTATATGTGATGCAATTTGTCGTACTAAATGTGGACTATCGTTGCATCTCTGTAACCCCAGTCTGGGGAAATAAAAAACCCTCCCAAAGGCAGACTAAGTACAGGCTATTTCAGAGCAATCGCTATAGAGGTCTGAAAATGAAAAGGCAGTTTGCACAAAAAAACAACTTAACATCAAAAACATTTCTAATACATAATGATATGGACTTGCATACGTAAAAGTGCAGCCCCCACTGCCTTGCAATTTTTAAAATGGGTGTGAATTACTGCCCTTTACGCTTGCTGTCTGCCTGCTCCATCCTCTTTCTGTATCTAACTGCAGGCCACTGTATACCTGTATACAGATGATATAACAATATAAGAAAGAAAATGAAGGAAATTTTTCAGGTGCAAAGCAACTGGGCCCTGGTGTGCATAGTGTCATTACCGGAACATCTATGTAATGCATGGTTGATGCAGCCAATTACGCTAAAGTTGCATATGAGGATCTGTGAAGCCTCTCCCTGACGTTTTAAAGAAAATTAAATGTAGAGTACTTTTCCTACATGGAATATGATCACATCGGGCCATAAGCTGTTGTACGAACAACCAAATGGTTTAGACAGGAAACAAAAAGGTTCACAAGGGGTCCACACAAAAGCAGACAGAGAACAAAGGAACTAGGAACACAGAGGCATCGACATGAAACACAGGCAAATGCACTCAAACAGCTACAGCAAATAAAAAGACTGACGGAGGTTCAGGGCAAGGTCACGAGGGTAAGACAAGGGATAGGTTTGGAGTGGACCATTAGTAATTAGCCAAACACATAGTGCTTTGGGTTACAAGGAACAGGTCAGGGTCATTAACAACCATAAAGGGCTCAAACACTAGGAGATACTGGGAACACAAGGGATGGGATGTCCAATGACACCTGCTGGCCAAATGGGGAAACAGATGAGGCAGGGACCGATCCTGACAGTTTGGGTATGTGCCCAGTGATGGATAGCAAGCTGCCCAATGTGTACTACGCTGCCTGGAATAGGCTCCCAGCCTGGAGAAGAAGTTTCAAGCTTGATGGATGGATGGATGGATGGATGGATGGATTTATACTTATTTCTCTTACTTTACTATCAGATCTTCCTTATAAGTAACATGACTACTTTAAGCTGCATAGTGGAAAATCTGAAAATCAAGAAAAGTGTGTATAAAAGGCACGTCGATGTTCAAAGCAGACTTTATGCTTGCAGGTATTTTGAGATTTTTCGATTTTTAGAATTAACATGGTCAGAACGGGTCACGTCGGGCTGAAAGTTGAAAGTCGCACCAGAAGAGAGCGAAGCTGAGTTGCAGGCACAGCTGCTTGGAGACCCTTACCTGGGGTTGCTGCGGTTCCAGTAGACGGCATAGCGATCTGCCTCAGGCTGGGCGGACAGCTCCCGGCTCAACACGCACATCAAGGGCAGCAGAAGCACGACTGCCATCACCCCCAGCCGCAGCATCACACAGCAGCGATGTCTGTCACTTATACCGCCGCCTGTGTCACTCCATCCCGAGCATTTATCTGCAGCCGCTACAGACAAGCACTGGGCTAGAGGAACGGTACAAGGATCGAGACCAGCAATATTCGTTTTTACCGGGGAACTGTACTAGAAGTAATGACGTTCTGTATTTAATTGTAATTTAAATTATACCGGCAGTAACTTGCGAAGAATCGTAAAGCCCCAAAAGAGAAATTGTTCTAAAAGACAACCAAACATGAAGCTGCACTCAGCAACAAGCGGGTCCCTTTATGATGTTCCAGAAAGCATGGCAGCCTAAGCAATTTAAAAGCCCCAAATTACAGCACCGAGCGGGTACTGTAAAAAAAAAACGTTACTCCCGGTTGTTTCCCTACGGAGAGGTTTGCTTTGGCGAAAAACAGGCTGAGACGTACCGGTGTGAAATTAAAAATAAAATCGTGCGCATCTCCTTCGACGAGTGGCGTGGGGACTCCCTTCCCTCGGAAACTTCGCACGAACAGACGCACTTCGCGGCGCCCCTTCCTATTCAGAGCAGGGGGGAGGAAGCGTGCGCCCGGTGCGCGGCTTTTACGAGCCACATGGAGCCGCGTCCTTCCTCTCACGTACTGTATATACTGTATATATGAGCTCCGGCATTCCAGTAACTGAGCGAAGAAAGGAACAAAACGAGCGACGACCGGCTTACGGCCACCTGCGACACTTAATGGAGAGCAGATGGGGGGCCTGCCGAAGACAGGACGCCGGGTTCATGGCACCGGCGGGCGGACACCCTTAGAGCGCGTCCGAAGCCCCTCCCTGGCAGATCCTCCCCCGGACAGAGCTCATCCCCTCATGCTCATCCTAAGCCCTGCTCTAATAAAGACAATACGCGAAATGGGCCACTGACACGTCTCCCGTGCTTATTCAGGCATTTCATTGATAAAAGTTTGTGAGACGTCACACGCCAGGTCCGGGATATGTGGTGCAAATACTGCTTTTGGTACACACTGTAAAATGACTTTTGTTCATTTAAATATTATTTAAAATATTTCTTGTTCTTTTAAAAAATTCTTCCCAAATGTCACACTCTTTTCGAAGACAGAATCTCAGATTCGCACTTTATGCAGGCTATATTAATATATAACTCGTTTTAATTATGACCATTGTTAGTAGACAAGCAAGTCGATAGAAGACTTTTTGAAGGGCGAAACGTCGGTCATCTAGATGTTTCCAATGAATTTACAATCTCCTGCAGATTGCTACGCAACTCCTTTGGAGGTGTCCCTCAGGAGAATCTCTTAAAATAAGGCAAAATGCTACCAGAGTGTGTTATTCTGTCCCCTTGAAGCTGTAAGTGTGCGTGAACGCCATTTTGTCTGTAACATACAGACAGTGTTCTGTCACGAATAATGCAATAAAATTTGAACATGACACAAATTACTAACCTTTTTGAAAGTATGCGTTTGTTAAGGTTACGCCGTAGCTCCAGTTATGATTAATGTGCTATAGTTGCTATAGTTCAATAGCATATAGGCGCTGCCTAGTGGAATACGCGAAAACAGCACCATGCAGCAGAAGACGGGTTTCGCTGATGGCAATTATCGCTGTTGGTGTAACAGAATATGAACGTATTTTCAGACAACAAGTTTTGTACTTCGTGTCTTACATATTTTGTTGCATGGTGGACCATAATATCAAAAATAAAACAGAAAAAGAAAGTGTGAAGTCTTAAGCATTGGCTAAGCGATGTGTGGAGCTTCTGCACCTCCCTATGTGTGTGAGGCAGATCTGTCTAGAGCATGTGAGTGGGCTTTTGGCTCTGGATAGGTAATGTGTGCGTTCCTCTCCCTCTTCTGGCTCAACATGCTGTTTCCTGCTGGGCTGTGGGTGACAGATGCCACACAGAGGTGGGGGTGTGTACTGTGCGCTGTTCCCCCCAGCTGGGCTTCCGCGATGTACTGTACCTTGAGGAGAGCGTGGCAAAAGATGGCAAGAAAAATAAGGCGCAGAAATGTCGTGTTTGGTCAGGTGCCCTCGTGCTCGCGTGTGCTCTGGAGGGAGCTGCTTGATCCCTAGACTCTTTGGCAAAAGATGACTTTCACTTTAACATTCTTCCATCTTGTGTGGTCTGCAGATCCAGTTTCATTATGGTATATTAGCTTCCATGTGGATTTTATATGCAACATAATGCAACCATATTGATATGTAAACGAAAGAGAGAAGCCTGCTGATTGTCTTCCAGATGAGGGTGTCCTGGGCTCTGCCTTCAGTCTTGGCACTTGGCTCGACCGTGCGGGTGCCATCCTGCAACACGTTTCCCAGGTCCTGACCACTGCTGACCCAGCCCAGCAAACATAAATGAGATCACAGTGACATATTTAGCATCTCCCATCTAGAGGTTGTGTGTTTCATGGGCATGAAAAATTCTGGCTATCTGTTATTACCCATCATTTAAATTTTCATTTTTAATAATAAGAACACATATTTTAATTTATTTTTTCATTAATTGATTTTTTTTCTAATTGATATACAGAACAAGCTTAGCTGTAGAGTTTGCAGTTATAAGGACATGGAGAGAACAGAGACACCGACTGTGCGGTCACTTTCCACGCCAACACCCCACAATGACAGAAGAACATAGCTAGTCATGTAACATTACAAATGTTGTCAGTACTGTATAGGTGCCTTTCCACCGAAGTTCAGGAACCTAGTTCCCGATTCATGGTTCCTGGGCCACCTTTATGGGGAACTTCGTACCTCTGGCTACTTTTGTGTGTCGCATTCCCAGTGCACACCAAGAACTATGACCTTTATGCTGAATAAGCATAGGAGACACAAAAAGCTTATAGGTTAAATTTCACATATAGTTTCATACGAAACTACATCACCTCCCCAAAACAATGGAACAAGAACAAGTCGTTTTGAAAGTTATTTGTTAGTTTCTGGCCAGATCGATCATGATTAAAACGGGACTCAGCCTTTTATTTATATTTTACTTATACGATCCGCAACATGTTTATAATTCATAATTAATTCTGGCCAGCAGATCAATCTTTTCCACAGAATAAAAAACAATGTATCGTTATTCCGCCAATAAGGGCTTGCAAGTTACACCACAGGCACCAGCAATATTAAACACAAGTATGTCAGATATTGACTGAATTTTCCAATGTAAAAATATGGAGATGTAAACAAAAAGGAATTCATTAATGCATTAAATGCTGTGGAGCCGATGACAGTGGCCTCTGCAGGCTCGGGGTGCTCTGCTTCCACAGGGTCTTGTCGTCCTGCTTCCTGTATGTCCTTAATGAGGAAGTGGTGTCAGCCGCTTTAATGAGGATTTATGTCTTCCACACCGTGTTCCATCAGGCTAAGGACTAATTGGTGTGTTCTGTTCGATTAGAGAAGAAACATCTCCATTCGTACTGGATCCAGCAGTCCACACATCAGAAACCCAGCCTGTTCTAAGTAGTTTTTTAGACAGTATATTTTATCATAAGTTATCAGCCCCTACAGGAATCTTTTTCTGATTGTTGTAGACAAAAACAGTTGGTTTTGCAGCAGCATCTCTCAAAACTTGTAGAGTTCTATGTTGTTTTGTTGCAGAAAATTTGCAAAAATTGGCAAGTTCGGGAAGAAAGACATATGTAATTACTTTCTTTGTATATTTCTTTTAATAGCACATAAACAGTACCAAATGTGTTCATCTTCCTCGCAGCACAGCCTAGCAGAAAACACACATGAATGCACTGTGACGGCATCACAGGACACGTCCAAATGCATGCATCTATTGATTTGACCATTTCTTGCAGATAATCTGTGGTAAATTTGAAAAATTGCATGCCCTTGATATTAAGGATGGCATTTATTTGATCTTGTTGTTACTTTATGCAGTTTCAGAATACGTAAATCCTAGAGGAATTGAATAATGTATGGTAAAAGCATGAGAAAGTATACAAACACAGACAAACTAAAGAATACAGTGGGCTTTACATGGAAAGCCTGTCAGCTATGCTTTCAAATAGCTACAAGTATAAACTGTGGCTCTGCACCAATGAAGCTCCTCCTGCTCCATATGAACTTTCTAGTCAAACTCTTCACCACTTAATCGTGAGAGTAATGTTATTACCCTCAGATACCGCAGCTGATATACATGCAGATTGGTAGAGGGATCAGTGCAGTATGCAGGACCTCAGCCATGCAGGGACACAGGTATACGTCTGCTAAGGTGACATACAGTGACATGCTCCCTCACAAATGTTAATCCAGAAGGAATGCACCCACCCAGGCGATATCGTGGACAGGATGCCAGTCACACACTACACACATTAAGATTAACTTTATTGATCCCAGGGGGAAATTCTGGTGCATACAGCAGCAAGAATATAGTGCAGGGAGGAATATACATATACTGCCAAACAGACACGGTACAGAGACAGTACACAAACACACACAGAATCACATGCCTGTATTGGCAGGAAAAGGACCCATGATACTGAGGCACTGCTTGTCAGATTGAGACGAGTCAGCGGAGGTGGTTCAGGCAGCATGTGGCTCAGCGGGCTAAGCCTCTGTGCCTGTGATCAGAAGGTTGCCAGTCTGAGCCTGACTTTGGCAAAATAGTCTCATGTCTGTGAGCTCTTCAGCAAGACCATTAACCCCCAGCTCCATGGATACCACTTTGGGCGAATGCCCTTTGCTGACAAGCTTGCTCTCACCTACATGCGTATCATGGGGAATAAGGTGGGTTAGACAAAAAGAGAAATAAAGTGTCTTTGTTGTTGTTATTATTATTATCCTATAGGCATGCCACCTGCTGGCTCCCCATGGGTGCCGTTTGGACACATGCCACTGAATATGACTGTGAAAGTCTAGGCAAGTGACACAGATGAAACGAGATTTCATTTCTATAGAGCAGTATACAGAGAAAGCAAGGAACAGAAACAAACCTGAGCCAGTTCATCCAAAGGTTTTTTTCAGTTTTGCTTTGTAATTAGCAGTAAAATCATTTTGATCTGATCATATTAATTTGAAGTTAATAATTTGTTTGGTAAGTAGCCGCACACTATCCCTTATAAATTAGATTCATGGTGAAAAGGAAAGCAAAGAAGCATGTACCCAGACCTTGAACAGAAAGGAGGACATCAAACTGCAAAACCGCACTGTCCCACCTAAAGTGGTATGAGACCCACGTACCGATTTTTTATTGACATTGTGTATAGTTTAGCGAAAAAGCTAATTTGCACCATACACAATGTCGATCTGATATTGATACGTGGATCTCATAGTGCTGTGGGTTCATGACGGGCAGATCACGCTGAGACCTGAGACGCACAGGGCAGGATCACACTGCAAGCACATTTTGCACTAAATCATCTAGTTTGTTTCACCATTTTATTATTTAAAGGTCCTCTCTGAAAGGTAGGTCAGGCCACTGGGGAATTTCGGTGGCCAGTGCAGGCCTTGGTTGTGACTGCCACAGGATGGTAGTCATTTAGTCCAGTCACTCTTGACTATTTTGGTAAGGAATGAGCGTGACTGTTTTGACAATTGAAGGAATGGCAGCCTGGCTCGGGGAGATGTTGACGATGTCCATATGGTAGTATGCACACAACTGGGCCAGGTCAGGCCCAGTAGCTTCAGGCAGATCTACTTTGGAGAGAGTTTTCCTGACTTCGGTGGTGGACAGATGAGGGTCTTAATGGTTGGGGAATAGGGTGGTTTTCTGCACCGTTGTGTCATTGTGGGTGTCAAAGCATGTGTAGACCCTGTTTAATAAGTCAGAAAGAAAAAGAAAGAAGAAAATGGCCCAAGGAGAAGATGAAGATGAAGAAGATGCCCTCTTGATCTTTGTATGTGTGACAGCATTAAGCAAGAAGACAGATATCACGGATAGTGTGGAGATGCCAGAATAAAGCCTGGATATGAGGCCACGCCTCATGATATACTGTATGGACAAAATTATTGGGACACACCTCTTAATCACTGAATTAGAGTGCGTCATTCAGACCCATTGCCACAGGTGTATAAAATCAAGCACCTAGCCATGCAGTCCACCTCCAAGTCGTTCTGATGAGCTCAGCGAATTCAAACATGGTATTGTCGAAGGATGCCACTATTGCATCAAGTCGGTTTGTGAAATTTCTCCCCTGCTAAATTTTGCACAAAATTCCCATAGACAGAATTGCATCTTGTGAAAAGCCATCCCAGAAGAGTGGCAGCTGTTATAGTTGGGGGAACCACCCCCATATTGATGCCTGTGGATTTAGAATAGGCTGTCATGGGATATCTAAAAAGTTCCGTCCTATAGGCCTAATAGAATGGTGTCCCAATACTTTCCATGTAGTGTATATCACACATCTGCTATCTAGCCATGGGTGCAAGTGTATTGTTAACATTGCAAATCTACTGTATGGCAAACATAGCATGGCTTTAGCACAGTGCAACATTGCTTTAGCACAGCATTACCGTGGTGGATCATGCATAGCTTAGCAGAATGTTAAACGATAATTGCATATTCAAATGACTGTACAGCTCAAATCTGAGTAGTGAAGCTTGTTACTTTTTCAGCCCCGTTATCCTCTATAAATATATGTTTTAGAAATCTTTTAGAAGATGATTCTCACAACTGATTATAACTGGTTAATAATAATTACTGCATAAATAAAATCCAAATGAAAGCTGTTGAATGTGATGACATCATCCACAGAGGTGATGTTACACAGGTATACAGAGGCCTGATTCATGGTGCTGAGGTTACACTGAATAGCGTATCATCATTATGGCTTATTACTCCGTGTCATTACAGTACATGGCTGCTGTCAGTACGAATATTCCTTTGATCTGCAAGTGCCAGCTGTGAAGGAAAAAAGACACTGATTATACCTTCACTGCCGCTTTCCACTCATTAAAAAGGGTGTTGATTGGACCATCACCACCACTTTCCAGTCTTTGCAAAGGGTAATGACTGGACCTTCACTGTTGGTTTCCGATCATCCATTTGGAGGGTTAAGATTGCTTTTATTCTCCCAAAATTCCACCAAAAAAATTGATGACTGCTTAATTTTAAGTCTATGTGGCTAGCGTCGCTTTCAGGGCGGCAAGAGTGACGGCTGGCGTCTCTGACGCTCGTGGTGTGAACGTACCTTAAGGCAGCTATAGAATATCTTTACTAGTGGTTTTGATAAACCCCATCCAGCTCATTATTTCTGATTTATGATTACTGGTTTGTTTCCAGACCATGGTGAGAGGCGCAGAGCACGTGTGAATCTACTCATAGGCCCCATTTTGGCATCACTACCTTGGAGTTTACCCCGGTCATCTTGGAGATCTTGGATGGGGTGCTGTAAAGCACCCCCTCTGGGGATTCTATTATTCTGCAGGGAGACTTTAACGTGCATAGCGAAAGTGAAACCTGGGATGGTGTGACTGGAAGGAACGGCCTGCCTGATCTGAACCTAAGTGGTGCTCTGTTATTGGACTTCTGTGCTAGCCACAGTTTGCCTATAAAAATACCATATGTGAGCATAAGGGTGTTCATAAGTGCACTAAAACACTCTAGGACGCAGTTTAATGATTGTCTTTGCAATCATATCGTCGGATCTCCATCCACATGTTTTGGACACTTGTGTGAAGACTGGAGCTGAGTTGTTAACTGAACACCACCATGGCAATCCCCAAACCCAATGACAGACACCAGCAGTAAAGGAAGTTGTCAGGTTGTAGAAGGTGGCTTTTGAGTTTGGTTAGCTTGTAGCACTCCTGAAGCAGCTGACAGGGACTGGCAGGCCAAGTGGGATGTGACTTTGGCAGTTACCAAAGTAAAAACTTTGGTGTGGGAGGAATTCGGTGAGGCCACAATGAATCACTTCCAGCCGGCCTCAAAAAGATTTGGGCAAACCGTCAGGCAACTCAGGAGGAGCAAGCAAGACTTTGCCCATGCTGTTTACAGCAGAGATGGACAATTGTCTACATGTGTTAGAGGAATTGTTAATGCACCCTCACTGTCTACATGTTGAAGAGATCTAGCCATTTATGATCTGCAGAGATACCAGCAGTAGTAAGTCCAGTGTTTGATAAATTAATTGCCCGAGTGTAGAAGAGATGCCAGAAATAACTCCCCCAATATCAAAGAAATACCAACAGTAACACAATGGCCTAGAGATCTGAACACTAACTGAGAGAATGTTCAAGAGATTCCAACACTAACACCACCAATATCCAAGAGATCTTAACACTAACTGGCACAATACCCAAGAAATCCCAATATTGACACAATTTCCAAGAGATCCCAACACTAGCACCCCAAATGTCCAATAGATCCCAGCACTAACTGACACAATGTATAAAAGATCCCAACACTAACTCACACAATGTCCAAAAGATCCCAACACTGACTGATACAATGTCTAAGACAGCGGTCCCCAACCACCGGGTCGCGGACCGGTACCGGTCCGTGGGTCATTAGGTACCGGGCCGCACAGTAAAAAAAAAAATTAAATAAAAAAAAATATATATATAATTTATCGACGATCAGAGTCTGAGTGATGTTTTATTTTGAAAAATATAAAAAATTGGAGGATTCTC